>JAAIXI010000248.1:9071449-9440631 GCA_013403645.1 Heliconius nattereri | reverse complement strand
CGGATAAGCGCTGCCTGGGCCAAATGGCGGGAGGTCACTGGTGTGGTCTGCGACCGCAGAATACCGCCCAAGCTCAAGGGGCTGATATACAAGAGCATCGTCCGACCGGTTCTTTTATACGGCAGCGAATGTTGGCCAGCACTATCTCGGCACACTCAGGAGCTTCACGTCACGGAAATGAAGATGCTGAGGTGGATGTGCGGCGTAACGCGGTCTGACCGCATACGCAACACATTCATTCGAGGTAGTCTTGGGGTCCGTGACGTAGCGGATAAGCTCCAAGAGCGTCGCTTGCTATGGTTTGGCCACGTTACGCGCCGGCCTAAGAACTATGTCGGACGCAAGTGCCTTGCTATACCAGTTCCTGGGGCGCGACGTCCCGGACGCCCAAGGAAGCGCTAGTTGGATGTCGTGATGCAGGACATGAGAGCCAATGGTCTAACCACCGAGGACGCAAATGATCGTGCAAAGTGGAGTAGGTTGAGTTGGAAGGCAGACCCTGGTAATAGCCGGGATTAATGCCAGGGAGAAGAAGAAGAACTATAGTAGTCCTATGTAATAAGTTCATACACAGATTTCTGATCAGATATATATTCACAGTGCAAATCTAAAAATAATTTAAATTGCGAATATATGGATTGCTTTTACTTTTTGGAAAACAAAAATTGCATCGCTTGAAGCGTATTTCAGAAAGAATTATTTTTATGTTGAAAAATTATTTAATGTACCCTGGAC
The DNA here is from genome assembly GCA_013403645.1 of Heliconius nattereri. Lineage (NCBI taxonomy): Eukaryota > Metazoa > Arthropoda > Insecta > Lepidoptera > Nymphalidae > Heliconius > Heliconius nattereri. Next base: position 9,439,896 of record JAAIXI010000248.1, on the reverse strand, counting down.
GTTTCTGTAAAACTTACAAAAAGTGTCAACCCTAATGTAAGCTTTCAACACTCGGAAATAATATGTAAAGTCATACCACAATGAATAATCATATCATAAATTATTTACATAAGAGTAACTAAAATAAAACAAAACTGATTAGATTATTATTCAGAGACCTATGATAAATATATGAGTTTACATTTTTTAAAATAATGTAAACAATTGAGTTAATAGTATTTATTTATTAAAAAATATTTTAATTATCTATTTAAAACCGGTAATAAACAGATAATTCTTTCAACTCTCACTCCAATGTCCATAGGGTTACACGCTAGACTCAGGGGATAACGGAATTATAATGAAATTGTAAAACACATGGTTATTGAAGATCTATATTCACTAATTTTTTGCCTTTCGGGGGGAGCATGGACGCAAATTGTTTCTGTCATAAAAAAAACACTGACCTATTTTCCATTTCAGTTAATTCTAAATCTACACGTACATATAACAGTTGTTGACATGAGTACTTCAGCAGAAATTGTTTCAATTGATTTCACTGAATCGAATATATTTAATCTATCCTAAAGTACAAAAGTTTAATAAAATAGTTTAAAATTCTTAGTTCAAGTATTATATTAAAATTATTTACAAGGGATTATGTACGTTAGTTAATAATTATTCTAAAATATACTTCTGTGATTTCTCATTATTAATACTGAAAAGCGAGAACAACTGTATTACCATGTGATCGAAAAGTGTCCTAGAGAAAGCGAACGCGCTTGACGCTCGTGAAGTCAATGACCGTACGCGCGTTCCATCCAGGACTTGGATTATTTATATCTCCATAATTATAGAGTACCTACATCTTGTGTATTGTGACCAATTGTATTGTAATTATAATGTTTTAATACTGACACATTTTTAAAAAACATATATAAATTTCATATTTATCCATTTATTTGTAAAATTATTTTAAATTTGACAAAAAATTGTAGGGAAGATCAGGGTAACTAGATAATACTTTATTAAATTATTTTCGCGTTAATGTTTTTTACAGGTCTAGATCCAGCCAGACCATTGGTTTCCAATTACGGCTCCCGACTTTTCCGTCTTGGTAGAGACGATGCGTACGTCGTACAAGTTATCCATACTAACGCAGGTTTCCTCGGAGAGAGTGGTCTGGTCGGGCACGCTGATTTCTGCGTTAACGGTGGGCGAGTACAACCAGGTTGCAAGGGACATTTGATGCGTGAGTATTATCTGTTTTCTGTCTTATTATCTGTTTTTTTGTTCAGCTTCACGCTGTATCCCATATACAGCAGGGCAGAGGGAACCTAGTGTTACGACACTCCGTTCGTCACTTTCTGCCGAATTCTGGAGGCAATGCGTGTTTAGTGGCAGAACTCTACGCCACAGTCACACCCTTGTGCCGCTGAGCTACGACGGCCTTTATCTTAGGCCGTTTGATTAGAATAATATCGAAAACAATTATCTTAGAGAGAAATGGATTGAATTACTTTACATGTGATTCGCAAATTTATATTTAACTTGGCAAAATTTAAAATATATTTAGTTCTTCTTTGTCTTATAATCCCCACGATCCCCACTCGAGAAAATTAAATATTTATCTAAATTTATATTTCCATTTCTTGCCTCTGGTTTCGAGTCTTATAATAATATTTCAGATAAATCATAAGAGATAAATAATATAAGATAAAAAATGTAACATCCTTGTGTGATACAATAATAAGATATAGTGATAGCAAATATAGTTTTATAACATAAACAGTTTACGTTACATAATGTACATGAATACTTATATATTTGTTATTTATTTTAAAAGTACTTAATACTATTTTGATTTTATAGTATCTATTTTTTTACTGTAACAACAGCCTATATTATTGTATAATAATAAAAAAATCTATATTTTAATTTATTGAAAGTCATGTTCAATATCAATAAGATAAGAAGGTCAGTGATAGTGTTTATTTTCTTATTTATTATCAATTGAGTATATATAATTCACGTACCTACATGTGAACAATACGTATGTAATCATTTTACAATATTTATAATTGTTATGTAATCTGAAATAGAATAGAAAATAAAATGTTATACTCATATAGCCAAAAATACAATTCGATTCAAAGTTAATGTCAACGAAACAGATATTTAAACCAAAATCAAACCATTTTTAGTAATATTTACAAGTGCCAAATTGTCATGATTTTTATTTTTTAAATTCAAAATTTGCCTTGACACCAGAGCGAAGAAATGAAAATATAAATTGAAATAAATATTTCCTTTCCTCGAATGGTGATGGAACCCACATTCCCTCGATTTTGGAGCACACTTTGGCAACTGCGCCACGCGGGACTCAGATGATTCTAACGTAATCAATATTTTTTTATAACATTAAATAATTTTACTTAATCAAAATCTGATTAGATTCTATAGAAGATGTGTCGAATAAGATTTCATGAAACTGAGGATGGCTTGATAATATTTAATAACATATTCCATAACTAGTGGACCCGAACACGGCTACGCCCATTTGAACAATACGAATGTTTATTAAATATATTTATGAAATTATTTTCAGTTTTTAATAGAGAGAGATGCGTTAAGCAGGCTCATTTTGGGTGACGTTTTCTAACAACAAACTTTGCAAATCGCTGCTTAGCAACGGCGGTTGTTATTGACATGGCGGAATAAATTGCATTTGACATGCATTGCATTGCATTGAATAAGTATTTTTATATATTTGTATATATCGAAAATATTACAAATATGAGAAAAAAAAGTGTCCTATGTTCATCCCGAGACCCTCAAGTATCTCTATACGAGCATTTTATCACAGTTAAATTAGCGGTTTGGCCCTGATTGCGTAAAAGACAGACAGACAGACAGAGTTACTTTCGAATTTATAATATAGGTATGGATGGATCATGAAGATTCTTTCTCCGCTTCTCTAAAATAATTTTACAGAATATCTATTTTATTCTATATTTATATTATATATTTTATTCTATGACTTAAGTACAATTTTTCCTATAATAAAAATTAAATAGTTAAACATTTGTATATCTAGGTATAGCTCGATGTAGTCACTTCATGAGTTCTTGCTACTTCGCTGCAGCTGTTCGTCGGCGTATGCGATTGATTGGAGTGCCCTGCGACTCTACGTGTCCTAAACAAGGCAAAATTAGTATTCGCGGTGACAGAAAATCAGTTAAACTTACAGAAGATATACCAGAATCGTAAGTTAAATACCTAATCTATAAACTAAGTTGTAATATAAATATTTATATTTTTATCATGATATTTGACTTTAGCGCTTTTCTAATTTTTAGTCTAGTTTTACGACTTTATTAATTGATTTAAAAGTCAGCTTTACGCTGTATCCCACAGACACCAGGGTAGGCAGAGGGAACACAAAATAATATTCAATCGATAATTGCAACTAAAAAAAAATTAAATGTTTCAATTTTACGGCAATTATAAAATTTATTTACTTATTTTATAAGCTAAAATGATGCGGGTTTTTTTAATAAAGTGATTCATGAAAGTTTATATGGTAAGTTAAGTAAGTCTTAAGTTAAGTACGAAAATGCATCTTAAAGTTTTAACAATTTTCACATTTGAAATATTAAGTGCTCTGCTTTGCAAGTAGTAGGGTAGGCAGAGGAAGTCTAATGTTCAGACCCATCTGGAGGCATTGTGTGTTGAGTGGCGCAACTCATCGCCTTTTTTTGATATTATATATTTGGTATTTTAATTTATTAAAATATTTTGTAAGTAATCGTAAGTTTAATTTTACTTAATTAAAAACTTCTGTTTTATTTTCAGTTCACAAGGAATGTATTGCGTACGTGTAGATGCAGAGGAAAGCTGCCCATTTGATTAAAACCATACAAAATATGTATTAAATAAATACACAAAGCACACTATTTAAAAAACCTATTACTTTTATTGCTCTGTATGTAGATATATTTAATATTTTAATTTTTATTGATTTGGAAGCAACAAAGATTTTTCATTATTTTATTTTGTTTTATTTATATATTGTGTATTTTTAAAAATGTACATTGGTTATATCATTTTTTTGGGACAAACATGACTTCTACATTTGTGCAAGAAAAATTACATTGTTCATTGTAAAAAACTGATTTGAAAGTGACATTTCCATAGAAAAACATTCCTCCGTAGTAGCTTTGAGCCGTATCTTGTATATCGACGCTTATTGCATAGCGACCCTGAAATATAAATATTTATATCAGTCAGTTTACTTATTTAGTTAAAAAAATTGAGATAAAGAACAATGATTTGACTAATAATACGCTTAAATTAGTATCATATATGAAAATACAATATTTCACATATTTATCTAAGTGCCATCTTGACTTGATTTTTGTGTGTGTCAAGATAGCGCCTAGTAAACTTTTTTCTGGAAGCGTATATTTTCATTTGAAAAATTTATTTTTGAAATATTTTAATTGCCTTTTATAGATACCAATCAATTTTTAAGAATTTTCTTAAAGTGCAACTTGTGTAGCCGAGTTGTTAAGTAAGAGTTGAATATTTTTCGTAGGGGAAAATCTCATGAGATCTTATCTATAGCTTTACAGCTGATATATTGTGCAAAAAAATGCTGTGTATTTCAGTTTTTAAGCAGTCATTATATCTTTTTACATATTTTATTATATACCTTTTTAAATTCACAATTTTGGGAAGCGTTATATATTTTCTGAAACAATGGCTTCATGAAGAGATGATCACAGGGCTTTTTCATCTGCAGTCTCACAAGTGGTTTACCGTTTACAATTGCCAATATTTTACCCTGTAATAGAAAACAAACTTTATAATTTATAATTATAATTAAACTTTATAATTTATATATTTTTTTGAAAACAAAAATAGGTATATTTACAGCATTTTAATAATTATTTATATCTTATATTTATAAAATTAATATTTTTTAATAAAGTTTTAAAAGTAATATTTTTTATATATTTAATTTGAAACGTTGACGGCCAATATGCGACGTGAGTTATCATTTCATCCTTATGGAGACTACTGGTGCTTGTAAATGAAGTTGCATCGCATTTTTAAATAGTGTCAGTAAATTTGACATTACTTTTATATCTCGTGTAAGCTATAGGAGGTTATGATGATGAACTCTCGTTATCATATGCATGTTCATATTTTAGCATCGTCATTCCATTTACATTTTATCTCAACAGTTCAGGGAAATCTCCATAATGTATTAGTCTCAAAAAATATGGAGACTTAAATAAAAAGGAATATGAAAATTGAAAAAAATTACATAAAAATAAGCATTTTGCTATAAAAATATTGTTTTACCTGTTTTGGGATTGTGTCTCTTTTGATCAGTATATCTATTTTCAAGATAGTTTCGTTCTCTACAGTTGAGTTTATTTCAGTACATTCCATTCTCTTCGGTCCTTTACATATGTCAACTTTTCCAACTTTAAGTTTAAATTCTCCCTACATAGAATAAAATTCAGTTATTTATTTAAAACAATTGCTTTCTGTAGCTTTCTAAATGCATTTAAAAGATTTTTCAACCATGAGGCCTTATTCACACCTTATAAATTTTAGGTTTTTTAAAAAATTGGGCGTAATAAATGTGTTTTAAATTACAAAAGAATAGATATAGAAGATATTTTAAAACTTACATAGTTAGCAGGGGGTCCACAGCTAACTAAATAAATAATATAAGCAATAATAAGAATGTGAGAAACAACAACGAGCTTATACATTTTGAAATTGATATTTTACATGTTCATACATATTTTACTATTATTATTATTATTATATTTTTTATAATTGGATATTATAAAAAACTATAATCTTTCTATTCAACAGGCCGTGAAATTATATTCTATTTATTTTAATAAATCGTTATCGAGGACCTTTTGGCGCAATGGCTCACAGTGAATGTGAAGGTTGTAGATTCGAGTCTCACTAGGAAATATGAATATTTTTTTACTTCTGTTATAAGCGGAATAAAATATGAAGCTGAAAAAAGTGTCATAGAGTAATTCGACGAACGAACGAACGGATGGACGGACAGACGGACGAACGAACGAATGAACGAACGAACTCTTCCTCTTTATTATATTACTAGTAAATCGTCGTGACTTCGCGTGCTTGAATCATATGAATATTTATGAAATAATTTTCAGTTAGCCCATTTTTTAGTTAGTCAATTGAATATTTTTAAAAATCTGAATTTCAAATTGTATAAAAATCATTGCCGATTTAAAAAAAAACCATACAAAGTGATAGGGGAAACCCCTATTTCATCTCTTTAGGGTTAAAATTTTGCTAAATTCCTTCTTAGTGGGTGCCCAGATTACGAAAATAAACATCTGTTCAAATTTCACGTTTTTACCATCAGCGGTTACAGCTGTGCGTCCGTCTTACCTCAGTCAGTGAGGACAAGTCCTTTTATATACTCGTATATAGATTTGATATTAAATGCCACATTTATAATATTATATATTTAATTATTTTGAAATAATTTATATATACTTATAGATTAATTATACAGGTAAATAAAACTAAAGTTTAATATTTTAAAGAAAGCTTTTATTAGCTAATTATAACATAAATATATTTCAATGTTAAATAAAAAAAATGTATATTTGAAAATTAAAAAGGAAAAATAATTTGGAAACACAAATTCTTCAGTTTTCTAAATTTTAATATCTTCTCTGAAATAACAAATCCGTTGAGTTCTGCCACTCAACACGCAATGCCTCCAGACTCCGGCGGAAAGTGAGGAACGGAGTGTCTTAACATCACTTTCCCTCTGCCTACCCTGTTGTGGGCGGGATACAGCGTGAAGCTGATCAAACAATAACAAATCTATAGGTACCTACTAAAAAAGCAGTAAAAAAATCTATTAGTTCATTTTGTGATGCATTATAATACAATAAAAATATATAATTTTATAAAATTTTGTAACTTTTAAGTACTAAATGTAAAATGTAAATGTCCAAAGTGGTTGAAACGCCATTGTTTTTTATACATACATACATAGCTTCACGCTTCATCCCTAGCGGGGTAGTCAGAGAGAGAGAGTCAGGGTAGTTGGTTTTTAATATACTTAATAAAATTAAATTATGGGAATAATACAAAATAAAACATTAATTAGGTCAAAAAATAGAATATGTGGTGCTTGTTATTTTTACGGCATATCATAACTAGATACGGGCCTCACCAAGATATGTGTGTGTTTGTATCAAAATCAGGCATTTCATGCTTTTTTACATTATTGAAGCTTATAAAAGCTTGCTAAGGTAAGAGTTTCTCTCTCTCTGCTTTCCACTATAAATGGACTGTTAACTAAAATTATTACCTAATCTATTTAAGGACTCATTTTTGGATAGAGCATTACTTCAATTAAAACACAAGCCAAATTACATTCTTCATTATAAAATACGGTTCTAAATGTAAGGTCTCCGTATAGGAACATCCCTCCATAATGTTTCTGTGCTATTTTGTCTATATTGAGGCTCAAGGTGTAGTTGCCCTAAAATATGTTATGAACAATTTTAATTAATTTATATATGTATAATATATACAAAAAAAGTCTTTAAAACGCATATTGGTAATGAAGGCTGAGAGAATCTAACGTCAAGACACTGTTCTCCATCTTCCTCCTGGATTTAAGACATTTCGTGTTGAGTGGCAGATCTCAACGCCGCGCATTGTCTTGCCAGGTTGGTCTTGCCTTGCTAGGTAATCAGTAGGTCAATGTGTTAACAAGCAGACGCCATCCCACTGCACTGATAGTCACTTATCTTACTTAAAATGTCAGCCCATAACCCATGAGCCACAATAGAACATCTGACATAGACAAAATGTCAGCTTTGCTACAACGACGTAGTTCTGGGGACCCTGGGCCCTTCATAAGTTACTTTCAATATTATAATAGAGAATAAATTTAAGCCTGAAAAAGTTTTTGACGGACCTAAAATAAATAAGTAAAATAATGTTGAATTGCAAATAGGCTGTAAACACCTAATAAATGCCACATCAGTAAAATGATTTTTAAAGGTATATAAGACGAGTACGAACAAGACGTGCCAAGTGGAGTAAGTTGAGTAGGAAGGCAGACCCTGGCAATGGCCCGGGATTAATGCCAGGAGGAAGATATAAGACGAGTACGAAGTAAAAGAAAAGGAAGTATTAAATATATTTTTTAAATAATTGATTATAAATAAAGCATGAAGAGATCAATAAATAAAGCAACAAAGAGATGAGGATGAGATTTTGTAAGAACTAGGGGCCGCTAAAATAATAACCACATGCTTGCATGTATGCCACACAGCTTAAACTAATGCGGTTGCGGAAATTATCATTATAAATTGTTTTTTGTGATTTTGATTATGAATAAATTATATTATTATTATTATATACTAGTGGACCCGAACGCGGATACGCCCGCTTGAACTATACGAATATTTATTAAATATATTTATGAAATTATTTTCAGTTTTCAATAAAGAGATGCGTTAAGCAAGCTCATTTTGGGTGACGTTTTCTAACAACAAACTTTGCAAATTGTTGCTTAGCAAAGGTCGCTTAGCAACGGTTGTTATTAACATGGCAGAATAAATTGCATGTCAAATTAATAAATATTTTAATATATTGGCATATATTCAAAATATTACAATTATGAGAAAAAAAAGTATCCTATGTTCATCCCGAGACCCTCAAGTATCTCTATATGAGCATTTTATCACAAGTTAGTTAGCGGTTTGTCGCTGATTGCGTAAAAGACAGACAGATAGACAGACAGAGTTACTTTCGAATTTATAATATAAGTATGGATAGTGTAAAAGTTTTAAACTTGCCTGTTGAAACATACAGGTGCTCGTTATATTTAGTACAGATTGTAATATGGGCTTCATGATAAGGTTATCACATGGCTTTTTCATTTGCAGTCTCACTAATGTTTTGTTATTTATTGCTGACATAATTCTACCCTGTATGATTGATGATACTTATTAAAATTATGTAAAATTATGGAAACTTATGTAAAATTATGTAAAATTATGTAAAATTATGTAAAATTATGTAAAATTATGTAAAATTATGTAAAATTATGTAAAATTATGTTAATCTATGTTATTATTATTGTATTGTATTGTATTGATTGTAATTTCTATATCATGGCAGTTGATCACCACATAAATGAACAGACAAAATTTCCAGTTTTTACGCAGAAATAAGTATATATATAAATATAAATGTTATTTAAAAATATTAGTTATAATATTTAAAATTTTATTTCCAAATAATACGTTACCCGAGTTGGAACTATATCTTTGTTGATACTATAATTTAGTATTAAGTTTGTGTCGTTTACAACTTTTGCAACCAGGTTGCCACACTCAATTCGCTTAGGTCCTTTGCATACGTCAAATCTCAATATTTTAGTTGTAAATTTGCCCTGAAAAAGTCATTTTAGTTATTAAAATTAATTTCGCTTACAACAAATAATATTGTAAGTTTGTACTGGAGATACAAACGTAATCTTTTCGAGCACCACGATTAGATGAACAAACAGTATCAAAAACAATGAGGCTATATAAAAGCACAATATTTTTTAACATTTTAAATAACATCTGAATAATATTAAACAAATCAAACAGTGAGTACTACTAAAAATTATATTTAATAGTACCAAAATATTTAGTTTGCAACAGAAAATTAAATGCATGTTATTTAGAGTGTTGTATCACGATTAAAGGTATTTATAGAGATTATTATATTTAATAGCATTTGTTGTACGAGTCCACCGTAAATGGATTTTAAATAATGTCAATGGATTACATGCTTGCAATATTTGTATGAATTTTAAATAATATTATACATTAAAGACTGAAACATATTTTTAGAAAATACATTAAAACCTGAAATTCAATTGTTATATATCTACATTTGACTTTGGATAACACTTTTAAAATGTGTTTTTTAATGTGTGTTTAATAAATAGTATTAAACATTTTAGGTTAAAAAAATTGTAAAATTCTCGTAAATTTATATTTTTATATAAGACTATGCATCTAAGGGTTTTTATACGTCAATGTTTTATCGTTAATTTTTTTTTTCTTATTTTATTTAAACCTATTTTATGAGGGCAGGAGGAATTAGGTTGAACAATTCCAGCGCACACTCTCTATCTATTGATCCGTTCGACAAAAATTGGAGGTTGGAACAAGACTTTTTTTGAAAACAGCAATTTCACATTAAACAATACTTTATTTAATATGCTTCTTATTGAATGAATATAAATGAAAAAATAACTATATCAAATCTATATTTTAATATAAATATCATTATTTAATTTCATTTATGAATTAAATGTTATTAGATACGAATTATTCTAGTTCGGTAAAGTTAAATAAAACTCTTTATTTTTAAATATGAAATGCTGATTAAACTCGGCATTGCACCTATATGTACTTTTTGATATATTTTAATTATAATTATATTTACAAAAAAAATATTACGTCAAAGGAGATAAAAATGATTGTTATTACAATGAGCAACCGTCAATGTCAAATTAGAAATGACTCTAGGAGCAAATGGTGACACGCATAGCTAGCCTTATTTTAAAATTTATAAGTTTAGGACTAGTGATAGTTGCTGGGGTTTTATGGATCATAGGCGAAGTAAATAGTAGACCGAAGAATCGAGATGAGCAGACGCTTATAGGAGGCGCCATATGGTCACAGATACAAATACCAATCGGCCTTATTATGTCTATGTTGATTGATGAAGAGATATATATATTTATGCATGCATATTTTTTATTTTCTGGTTTTGTGGTACTCGGCCTAAATGCAGCTATGCTGGTTAGATTTCGAAATTATACACTGTAAAAATATTTTTCATAATGAATCGAAAAAATTTTGGCTCTATCTCATATACCATTTATCATGAATCGTGTATAAGTATTGGATGTTACTTAAATTCATAAACTACCTGAAAAAAATATTTGTTTAAATAAAAAATAAAATTTAGTGACATATCACTGAACCTGAACACTTTCCATTCTTTTCTCTTTATACATTTTGCTTCACACTTTATCCGCACGTAGTAGGGTCGGCAGAGGTGAGCCTGGCAACCTAGTTAACACTCTACTCCCATTAAGATACTTCCATTCCTCTTTTTCCGCCGAATTCTAGAGGCGTTGTGTGTTTAGTGGGAAACGGCTTTGAATTAAAATATATTTTTGAATTAAATAAATTTTCTATTACAGGTTATAGTCGAAAGTAGGAAACTCAAGAAAAATCGTTCTACTGTTACGATAAATGATCCTCGACGTTTAGTACAACCCTTTGATAAAACTTACCTTACTATCGGAGTGCTATCTTTATTGGCTTCTATTTTTACATTAACTGATTTTATTTTAATTATTATATAAATACCGCAAATCATAAATAAATGTAAATTTTTAAAGTAAACTTCATTTTATTGACGAAACGTGTGAAATTTGAATATTTACACATTCGGTTAAATGAGTCATTCAGGTTATTGTACTCTTATATTAAACATTAAATATTATTGAGAGCAGAAAGGTGCTTTGCACAATAAATTGATAGCTATAAGATTAAGAATATAAGCTAATCGCCCGCCAACTAAAGTTTTGCTTACTTAGACAGTATGGCTCTTGCCATGGTAATTTGTTTTACCCGTTATCATTGATACAGATTGATAAAGATAACCTTCAACTCCACTCCACTCTACTCTTTCTCCACTTTCTACTCGAAGTCGAAATATTGCGTGATAAGTGGCGGAACTTTTTCGGAACTCTGTATTTGTCGTACTAGAGTGAGTAATTAAAACAATTGAATTAGCGGTTACAGCGTGTCAATTTTCAAAGATTTTATGTGTCAACGAAAATTGTCCATTATATTCAACATTCGACAAGGCGGCATTTTTTTAATATTTGATGTACAGACTACAGACATACATTTTACTGTTTTATTATAATATGCATAAAACTTGTTATTATAAAAACTCTCTTTCGAGTTGTGTGGATTACTACATTTATGTACGCTGATAAAACTTATATAAGGATTAATTCTTTAATGAAATTATATTCTCCTATTGCCATTTTAAGATCACGGCTTGATTTTGGATAGCATCTAAAAAAATTAAATAAATATGCCTTTTGCATTGTGAGTACCTACTATCTCTATTATCTATCTATTGGGTAGGGTAGGCAGAGGGAACCCAGTGTAAAGACACTCCGTTCTCCATTTTACAACCATGGGCCACGTTATCTCTGATCCGCTAGATACAAAAGATGTATGAAGATTTTATGCTAGTTATATATAAATATAACTTAAAACAGCTTAATATACCATAATAATTATGTTCTTTATTTTTGTTATAAGGAAATTAAAAAAAAAAAAAATTAAATTAAAATTTATTTATTACTTTATTTATATAACTGTATTCATTGAATTATTGATAATTACAACGTTTATTTTCTAATTTATTATGATTTCAGCCTTTTAATTACCGGCCTATTAGCTTTTGGAGCTTACTGGACCACAAAATATATTATGAATTATGCTGACACGACCACGTCCACGACCACGACCACTAATAATATACCTATGACCATGACTACGGAATATCATTACTTAAAATTTTAATTTGCTTATAATTTTGGATAGAATAAATGTTTATTAAAAGGAAAATGCAAAAAAACATTTAATATAAATATAGAAGCCCATTGAGTATAAATATTATCTTAGTAACAGACAAAACACTAGAAATGAAAAAATAAAAAAAAATACTTTAAATAAAAAAGTTGTGTAATCTAAGTATTTTTTATTAAATTAAGTTTGTTGTATATATGAAAACCATCGTTTTTATGTTTTAATGCATTTAAATATGCAATAATACGATATAATATACCTACATTATAACAACTTCCTCTAATATTTCTTTTACCTATAGAAATAATAGAGGAAGGTATTGTATTTACAGAATATAAGAATACTCGATGTTTAAAAAAATACCTGTATATACATATGTATAGTGTTCAAGGAAATTTTGTAAGCCGATACCTATTGAATTGACCGGCCATTGTCATCGTATAAATGGTGCACAAAGATTTAGTAGAAGCTATTCAGGAAAGTAAGAAGTTCTAATGGCTTTCGGCTAGTGTGTATCTTTGTATATCTAAAATATAATCTGTGAAAAGTAAAGTTATTAAATAAAAACAATAGAATATAATTAGATTTAAAAATAGTAACTAATATATGTATATAAAAAATCGTTTGTTCCTATACGATTCTTTTTCAAAATCTAGCTTAAAAAATTACATGGTGATTAAGAATTATCGATTACAGAAAGTACTCTTGCTATTTGTTCATTTTTAGCTTGCTGATTGGGGGTCTGGTTGCTTTTGGCTTGTATTGGACAGCAAAATACGCATCAATGTCGTCTGTACCCGTGCAGCAAACCACTACCCCTTCTGCTACCACTTCTACTACCACTACAACAAATGAGATTTATCCAAGCTCAGAAGTATACCCTGTGCCCACAGATAGTGGTAGTGAACAGGAAATCACTACGATGCAAAATATGCCAGAAAGAGACGAGAAAGAAAATTTAAATAAAAGTCTTGGCGATTTTTGAATCGTATATTATGTGTAATCAATATTCAGGCTAAGTAAGTTGTTAATAAAATCATTGTATTAATACGTGTTGTGCAAGTTTTCTCCTTTTTCATATTTTTTTTAAGCTTCACGCTGTAGCATGCACTTAGCAGGGTAGGCAGAGGTAACCTGCACATCTAGTGTTAAAACACTCTGTTCCCAATGAGACACTTCTGTTCCCCATTTTCCGCCGAATTCTGGAGGCATCCCTTGTTGAGTGACGGAATTCTACGCCGCGCTTTGTCATCTTATCAAACAAGGAAATGAAAATATTAAATGCACCCGAGTGGGCGAGTAATTGAGCCCACGACCGTCGCGTTTACAGTCACAGGCAGTGCTACTGCATCACGACTGCGTGAGAAGTGTGTGTAATTCAGATTCTTAGATTTTATTATAAGTAGATGTATGTCACAGCTCGACTTAATAAAAGTGTTCAAAACATTTTCTTTTTTTTGATTTAATTGAAATTTATATGTTCCGAGTTTTCCAACTAAAGTAAAAGAAATATATCTGCTATGAGGATAGAAATAAAAAATAACACCGTTAGAAATATATTCTAAAATATAAATATGTAAGTCAATATTTTTCTTTTGTGCTGTTTTTAAACAACGTATACAACGAACGTCATATAACAATAGGTATTGTTCTATTGAAAGAAAATTCTGTTAGTCTTCACTGAACATTAAGCTATAATAGAATAAGATAATATCTTTTTTTACTATTCTTCAATTATATCAGAGAAAAAAATGGCTGCAGGATTGTAAGTATATTTTTACTATAGAAAAAGTGTTATGCATATTTTGTGTGATACGGTCGGTCGTGACGCTGGGGCACTAGCGCGTGCCTGCAAGCGCGGCAGGTTGTGATTTCGATTTCCACTCGAGGAAATAAAATATTTATTATTTTCATTTTACTCGTTCTGTGCAGGATACAACGTGATGCTAAAATGAAGCAAAATTTTATGTTTTAACTGTTTGTCTAGTACTAAAATGTGCTGTAATTTTCAGTGTTCTTATCCTCGGAGCAATTGCCTTTTCCATATTTTGGACTACGAAATTTGTAACTGAAATCTATAATTCGAATACTGAAACAAATAGTATTTTAGTAAATAGTACACCTTTGCCGAAATTACAGTCTGCTGGTTTTACTGGAGATTTCGTAGAGTACGTGGAATAATTGCTGCTATTATAATCTGAATCTATTATATATTATATATCTATAGGACAGGAGTATTGAAGATATTCGTATGTGATATTTGTGACGATGTATAGATACCGATTGATATAGGATTTTATTTAAATTAAAATTTCGACACATTGGCAATAAATAGGGTGATATTTATTAATAAGATAAAATATGTTTTAATTTGACCTCGTAATATAAGCAAAATAAACTATATCCTTATAAAAATATATGAACAATAAACTGTATATTAAAGTAAACATTCGTTCAATTATTTTCACTAGCTTTTATTTCCAGGTTTCTTTTGACCGGTGTTATGATATTCGGATTCTACTTGCTTGCTGAAAAAGTTTCACTGGAGACCTCACTATTATCGTATTTTAATATTTCGAGATTTAAGATATAATTGTAAACTAAATAAAAAATGAAACATTTGCTTATTTATTTCATTAAAACAAGTAAGAAAACAATAGCATAATACTAGTTTATTCCATTACATAATATTGTGCGCATCTACGTTAATTATTGTCGTCATTAAGACGAACACTATTTACTAATGAAAAGTATGAAATAATTTAACATGTTTTTTGATTTAATGTTAAACCAATTAATTATATTTATTTTTACTCTAATTTTTCACCATTAAAAAATCAACTTCAAGTATAGCCTCAATTGTGTTGGAGTTTTTGAAATGAAACAAAAAAGGACAAATAATAGAATAAAATAAAAGAATTGAAAGCAAAAATTTAAAGCTCATAAAGGTTTTAGCTTAAGGTTAAGTCGATATCATTTATTTAGTTATTAATCGGTATTAATTTGTTTTTGAGTTATTCTTAAGATTTTAATAGAAACTCTATCATATATGTATATGGGTAATAATGGCAAAAAAATTAGGCCATTCGCGGAATTTATTGTTATTAGATATTAATTATTAATTGAACAATCGGAAAGACAAATGTAATAATATAAACAGAGAAGGCTTATTTTTTTGTCTATTAGCATATTTTAGACTTACAAACAATAATATACAATCTTTATAGAAGACATTTTATAGAAATCAACACTGATACCGCTGTCTGATGAAAATAAACAAATGTAGTTTGAAAATAAATAGTTCTTTTGAACTAGTTTAGGTGTTTTATAACATTGACGATGCGTATTTATGGTGTCAATAAAACAATTTTTTTTTATAAACATTGCAACTAATAATCTTTGGCGCCAAAAAATTGTATTTATTTAAAGCATCATCGTTTTTACGCTGGATGGTCTACGAGAAAACAAGTTTACTTAACTTCTTCTTCTAACTTCTTCTCTTCTTACTTAGTGTAAGAAGTTACAATTGTCAAACCAATCATCATATTATAACAAAAAAATATATAATTAAGAATTGAGCATTCAGCCGACTAATATAAAAATGGCCGAATATCGTTTATATTCGAATACCGAATAGTACTAATAGCAGCCAAATATTCGTTGAAATTCTAATGTACTAAATTCTAATGTGAAAGTTAAATTAAGAATACATACATTCTTAGGAACCAATATGTAAGTACACTCGTATTGCACACATTTGCGTGTATAGAACACATTTTACAATAAAAATATTTCTTAATATATATATATATATATTTTTTGGAATAAATTAAATAGAATAATATACTATTAATAAAAATAATATACTCTTATTCTATTTATTTTATTGTAAAAAATATTACCGATATTTAAACACGCGTGCTGCAAGTGTTAAAAAGAACATAGCAAAGCTTCTTTTTACTTTTTTTTCTAAATATCTGTCAGTAACAAATGCAAAATATTTGTTAAAGATTAGCACTGTATTAGCAATGGTGATCAAAATGGCGGTATTTCAAAATGTGATGGTTTTTTAATAATAAATATTAAGTTATAAAATTTCGGTAACTTATTTAATATTTTGTAAAAATTGTTTCATTTGTGTGCGTTTATTTTTATGCATTGTAAAATAAATTGTGATTTTCGATATCATATGCAATAAATAATTAGATAATTGGAATTACTATTTTTCTATTAAAATACATTATGTTCTCACTATTGAGTTTTTGAAAGGTAATTGTAGTTTATTTTTAATAGATTACATATTAATATTAGTTTGACGTATTATGTATGCAATACATGTAAGTATATCAAATATGCGTTTACTAAATTAACTATATTGTTCTATAATTTTTGTAGGCGTTTTTTTTGTTTTAACATAATATAAAAGAGGTTGTGCAGGTGAATTACTTAATTATAATAGTAAGTAAGTAGTAGTAATACGGAAAGTAATTTCAACAGGATTTAATTCTCTATTTTCGAATCCAACTTCAGACGTAAGACTGTGTGTGAAAAAGATCAATTGAATCTAGGCAGTAGTAGAATGACCAATATATCATTTGGCAAAATATTTATACACTATACACAATTTGGCTTTCATTTACACACAAAGAAAGAAAATGACTTTCAGAATAACCCAATAAACTTTCACTCTTTTTGAACAACACATCACCCATTGTCTATTCATCGTTTCTATATTCCTAAATTATAACTTTTACCATTTGTATACCAAAACCACCAAAAGGCAAGTTATATAAGATATACCTTATTAACCCATTTTCCAATGTGATGTTAAAAATTATAAAAAAAATCAGTTCTAATACAATTTTAAGTAGCGTCAGTCCACTAAGTGTAAATTTTATGATTTTTTATTCTTATTGCTTTTGTTTTTAGAATAAATTCCGTCCATGCCTTTGCCAAAAGGAGATTCTGAATTTGTTGTCAAATAATAAGATCCACGGGCACTGAAATTAAATAAACAATATTACACATATATGTACATGTTCACTATATTTTATTACTTTTTTGCATATAACGACAATAGAATAAATAAAATCTATGAACTTAGAAAATAAATGCATGTGTATGTATATCTTACTTAGTATCACAGTTAGCTCCCATATAAACGAATCCCACTTCCGGTGTAGGATTTTCCCTAAACTTATGATAAGATTCTGCAGGTGATGCTGGGAATGCTTCCGGATTACGTATAGATTCCGCATAAAATCTCCACGATCTCCAATGACTGCAGAGATCTGTTAATAAACGATAAAAAAGATTAATATTCCAAACAAAGCCTATGTTACTCGTAGTCGTTGAAGTTAGGTTTTCTGAACTTTTGCTCAGTGTTCACTAGGGAAGAAAATAATCAAAAATAAGAAAATATCTAAAATCCAATCTGTACAGCCACCTACTGCTAACTTTAAGTTAGTTATTAATTTCATTCATTATTTAGCTGGCTATATTATAAATAAAGACTTACGAGACTAATCATTACAAATATTGTGGATATGATAAATGTAATATTATAATTGCTAATTTTTATTATATATGTATACAATTTACACATTGATACGCTCTATTAAGACATTGTCTTTAATTCACAAGGTCTTCAAGCTGTAATTGATTTCCCAAATATCTTTAAAAAACAAATAATTAAATAAATCGTACTATCATCTGAAAGTGGAATCGGTGCAAACCGAGGACACCCCGGCTGTATACTTTTGCCTCCGTTGGGCCAAAAATCAGCAGTCCCAGTGCGTACCGGGGCGCCGTAACCTCCCGCGTCTGTGTGTATCACATCCACGAATGCAGCATCTTTATCTGTGACGTGATCCATTACTACACCGTCTGGGTAAAATGCTGGAAACGCTGGATCTAGAGCAGTTAACCTGAAAAATATATCATTTGTAGATTAGGATCAAGTTTTATCCCGAATGGAACAGGATAGACAAAGAGAACTTAGTGTCATGACAATAATTGTAGACAGAAAATATAGGGGGATAATATAATGGGGATAGCTATAAAGGGAAAACCATTAACTTTTACACAATAAAATAAAGAAAAACATTAGATTCGTATCTAAATTGAAATATAATTATATGGTACGCTTTGTTTGTGTTCGAGCTTACATATCACACACTGACGCGTGTTTAGTTTCATTTCATAAAAGATATACTACTTAGGGAAAATATGTTTTCCATTTTCTTCCAAATTCCAGACAAACAAAAAACCTTCCTAAAAATAAGGACGAACTCACTACCATCAACCTTTAAGGTCAGACGTTGTCCCATTTAATCCACTGCGTTACGATGACTTCTATTCTAAGAAAAAAATATCGGTTCATAGCCGTTATTATTCTTAGAAGAAAAAAACAATAACTCGTATAATAAAAGTCTGGTTCTATTTACCTTTTTATGGTATTGTTATATTTATTTTTCAATTCCCTCGCCAAGTAGCCGGCTACGTGGCTTCCGAGGGAATGACCTATTACTTGCAACTTCTCTATTTGTAAGCCGTCTTCAATTAACTTGTTTATTTGCTCCGCCGATGCAGCTCCTACCTGAAAACGAACAAAATAATTGTAAATAGACTACATTTGTTGAGTACAGTACATTTTCTCTTTCTCGACGACTTCTCGACGAATGTGGGTTCGATTCCCACGGGTGTATGAAATATTGAATATTTTAATTTCTTCACTCTGGTAACGAGGCGAAACGTGGAATTCAGTTCCGTCACTTAACACGCAATGCCAAGAATTCGGCGGAATGTGGAAAACGCAAATGTCTTGATGGAAGTTTTAGCACTAGGTCCCCAGTTTCTATCTGCCCGGTGCCTACTATGCACGGGATACAGGTGAAGAAGAAAAAAATAAGTATTTTTTTTTCTCGTATAAGATAGGGAAGGTAATTAGAATATAATGAGTGCCAACATACTTTTTTGTAAGAAGTAGGGAAGTAGTTTTGTAGAGTAGGGAATGAAAATAATTGATTTAATCTGAAAATATCTGTGCTATTTATATGTTAAGTAAAATTAGTTTTCTACACTTACTTTTTTAGTATTCCTAGCGGCGTTTACTAAATAAGAGCCATGTGACATGTTCGACCAGTCTAGTAATACTATGTTTGTGTCCGGCCTTGTTTCTAAGTACGCGCTCACCATGACCTGAGGAATATGAAACTTAAAACTTATATTACTGCATTAAAAGATAAACTATAATTAACATAGGTAATTTTGATTTTTAAATGGATATACATATACTCGTACTTCTTTCACGTTAGGCAGAAAAACTTAATGTCGAGACACTTCGTTCTCCATTTTCCGCCCGAGTTCATATATTAATAACATTATAAGTATAAATCGTCTACTGTAAAACTGTAATTTCGAACACATATATAAATAGATAATCAAAATAACAAAAATTGTATCTGCAAAAATATATATAACAAATAATAAAAAATAATATAATTTAACACATATTTGTGTAAGTAAAAAATACCATATTTGTATATTTGTTATGTGTGTGAATTTAAAAAAAAATCAATAAATTTATCGTACAGTTTCTATAACGTCAAAAGCATTTTTTTCGAACATGACTTGCATATTTTTGTTAATTTTAGCATCCCACTGAATTCTGGATGAAATTACATGACCGATTTTCTTAGAACACATACATCAAAATAGTCGATTTGAAGCAAACTCATTTCCTTTTCGAAGGCGATTTAAAATTGTATTGTATAGCTTCGCCCTGTATTCGACATTTAGCAGGGTAGGCGGAACTCAACGCTGTGAAATTGTAGTGTGTATTTATTAGTAAAAGTTTAAAAATCCTAACATCAGAGTAGCCACGACTATGCAACCGTACTGTAGATAACGACGTTTTATATAGCTTAAGGTTAATCATAATTAAATGGTAAATCAGCTAAATGATTTTAATATATTTACAGCACCACGTTATTATTTTAAATATAACTCTACAATACAGTCCTTTGGGAAAGTGGTTGTGTTAATTTTATTAAGTATTATATTATTGGGTACAGGTCGTGTGGTGACTGGGGTAAATTGATTTACGATGTCTTAAACCATACCCTATTCAGGGAACCCTAAACCATAAAAAGGTTAACTTACATTAATGAAATTAACTAAAAGTAAGTTTGAAGTAATTAAAATATTATTTTCTACTTTTAGCTTTTATTTGAGTTTGTTTACCTGAACACTTTCTTGCTGAGCAGTTTCTATGAAGCCATGGATGTAAAGAACGGTGGGATTATTGTTGTCGAAGCCTTTGACATCGAGAAGACGTGATGCTTGGCTGAGTGGAATATCTACGTATTCTTCAAATGAATTTCTGTAATTTAACCGTTAATTATTAAATTTATCTTCGACAACAATCTTACAATATGTCTCGCGAGTATTTCTAGTTTCCTCAGTACAATATACGTATTTTATTATATTCAATTTTTTTCTTAAATAAGTATGATTATGTTGTGATAATAACTCTACAGTTACGTAAAGTCCGCGAGCCCTAAGCTGAGCTTTGCATTTGTGTGAGTGTCAAATATTAATTAATTCTTAATATTTTATTGTGTTTCATTTATTAAAAAAAAGAAATATAAAATTAAAAGGAATATGTACAAGAATAGTACAAAAATGGGAAAATATATTTGAGAAGAAAAAAGCGTGGATAAGGCGTTGTTTTTGATTTAATTCATTATTAAACGATATATACGATACAGACGAGAGTAAAAATGAGGATGTCTCGTGTACTGTACGTAATAATGACGACAGTGCATGTATTAAAAAAAATAATTTAATATGTCAATGTATGCGAAAAGACTATTTATAAACTTTATATACGTCACTGTTGCAGCATATATTGATATATTGATTTCATCATATACGAACTGAGAATGAAGACAATCTATTTTTGTATATGTAGACTATTTATATAATGAATAGGTACGTAGAGTAAATATTAATATACTAGTAGTAACATATATAGATTGCCCGCCACCCAGACGCTGTCTCATTCAGAAATAGTTATAGCAAAGGCTTCTTTTTGCTGTGCGAGTAAAAGAAACCCTTTACGGTCCGTATTACTTTTATTTTTTGGTTCGTGATGCACCCTATATGTAGCAGGGTAGGCTGCGGGAACCTAATATTAAATTACATTTCCTCACTTTTCGCCCATTTATGCCTGTTAAGTGACGGAATTCAACGTCGGGCTTAGTGTTCTTATCAGTGCAAAGAAAAAGTAACTTATTGCCCCGAGCGGGAATCGTATTCATATTGATTGTAAGCAAGAACCTTATATAAAATGCAGCAAAAACGATGGATAAACGTTTATGTATTACGTTGACTTCTCGAGCTTTATTTTTTCAAAGTTCCAAGGGCCGTAGACTTGTGACGGACAGATGATGTTTTGACTTATTTTAGTGCTATATGTGTCTTTAATAATTACAAAGGTTAGTTAGTTAATAAAATAATTATGTTCTTTTAAATATAAATTAAAATGTATAATTTATAATATACTTAAGTAATTAAAACTAAACTAAACATTTTTAATTATCTTAAAATTATATTAAGTATATTACAGTTTATCAGACACAAAATAAATGGTTAAATGTAGGTTATTAATAATTTTTAACGTTACATTAAATAATTTAAAGTACATACATACCCATTGTAAAATCTGAGATAGATATCTTCTATACGGTTCGTTCTATCGGGTAAAATTCCTGAAAATTTAAATGAATTTACTTAGTGCATTTTAATTACATAGGCATTGCATCGTCGTGGTACAGCGGCACAGTGTTTGACTGTACATGCAACAGTTGTGGGGTTCAATTACTATTCAGAGAAATGAAATGAAAAATATTTTCCTTTCACCGCCCTTTAACACGAAACATCTGAAAAAATAGAGCGGTGCGTGTGGAGCGGAGTGTCTTAACACTTCCCTCTTTTTATTATACTATACGCAGGATACAGCTGAAGCTGAATATATTAAAAAATAATATAAAGCATTATAATTAAATGAAGATCTTCATATTACGTAATCAATGTATACTAAAAGGCACATATTTTTTCTCACATACCCCTATTTATAATTAATTTACTCGTAAAGTTTTCATTGTTAATAATATTTTTGGCCTGCACAATGAAATAAATTTGCAAAACAAATAATAGAGTGAACATTTTAGCGTGATTGCCGGTTATCAATTGGTACTTAGTTGGTAGAGTCTTTTAAATTATAGTCCTTAAGTCTTTAAGTTGTTAGCAAAAATTACTTGTTATTTTTCTGTAATCACATAAATTATGCCCTGTAATGATCCTAATTATAATATCATATTCTTCTCTTACTGTTTCCGCGCAGTCATAATTTTCTTTGAGTTATAGGAGGATGTCCTTATCAGATTTGTAGATGCAAATTAGTCGTTTTTTCTAACTACAGCAGTGGATGCGCTTGCGTCAGTATTGTAAATTTGTTTTTTTACATTATATATCTATTATTACTTGAAATACGAGAATTGTATTCCCCAATATATAGGGTAAGTAGATAGAAAAGTAACATAGCCCATATGCCCATCATACTTTTTAAATAATTCTTTTTAAATTTATACAATACACCGTAGTGGCACAGTCGTGTAGCGTGTGACAGAAAGCGTGACGGTTGTGTGTTCGTTGCCAACTCAAGAGAATGAAATATTTTATGTTTTCATTTTCTCCTTCTGGGAACATAAAAAAGCGCGGCTTTGAGCTACTCAACACACAATGCCTCGAAAATTCAGAGGAAAGTGGAGAACGGAGTACCTTAACAATAGGCTCACTCTAAAACCATTAATCTAAATATTTGGACCTAGCCCATGAGATTACCGCCATGTAGGATGTCAATGCGACTATCATTGTGCCGACAGTGGTTTCGGTTAACGGTTTAATAGCGAAAAGCCTCGACCAACACCTTAAGAGGCTATCGCTTAGCTGTTGGATCAAGAACCGGATACAGAAGGCAAGGTTTGTTACTTGAGTCGGCGCGTATTGTGCGGAGGTTCCTCTCCATGGAGCCGTAGCCACCGATGGCTTCGACCCTTGTCCCGCCCTCGGAAGAGATGTTTTTTATATTTTTAAATGTATTTTTTTAATAATTATTTATATTTTAAAATGTAAAATTAATTCACTAGTTTAATAAAAGTATATTCTCTGGTTCACTCTACCTACTCTGCAAAGTTTTAGATTTTGGAAAATGTAAGGTTATATTATATTTATATTTATTACACGAGACAAATGTCGTTATGAAAATGCTAAAGCAATAATTATAATATATATTTTTTTATATTATAAACAAAATGGAGATATATAATATGTTTCTAATTAATGTATTTATGTGCTTTATAACCATGTTGGATTGACCTTACGTTAACCTTTTTCTAACAAGTGATTGATATGAAAGAAAGATATAGGATGGCCATTGATGCGCCACGATGCCAGTCTTAAATAGAATAATATTAAATTTTTTTTTTCCTTTACGCTATATCTCGTCCACCGCAGGGTACGCAGAAAGAACCTAGTGTTAAGGCACTCTGTTCTCCATTTTTCGCCGAATAGACGCATTGCGTGTTGAATGGCGGAACTTAACGCCGTGCTTTGCCTAGGCACCATTTATAAAATATTTTATTTCCTCGAATGGGAATCGAACCCACAAGTTGTCGCGTTTATAACTTAAGTAGTCATTTTAATAATAATTATATTTTCCAGTTTAATAAGCACTGAGTTACGTAAATATGATTTATATTTATAGAAACTTTAAAAGGTCCAATTAAGAAGTTGTAATTTTTAAATTTTTACTCCGCTTGTGGAATGTACTAACTAACCGTATTCAAAAACTATAGAAGTATAAGAGAACTCTAATGATCTCCATTATTTTCTTACATTCAGAAGTTAAAATGCTACGGATTGTGACCTAGATTTTACAGGTACTGTATACCTACTTTCAATAAGCAAGAGCTACAGGTAAGTATATTTGTTTTTATGTCTATTATTAGAGCGAGTTGACATTTTATGTAAAATTAAAAATTGGTTAAGTGCGAGTCGGACTCGCTCATTGAGGCTTCCGTACCGTATTTCAGGATTAAAGATTAACAGGATATATACTTACAAGTTATAAAAGTTGACAAACTTTAGTTTGCGGGCATATGCACTCATTTTATATGAAATAGACTATATATATATAAGTTGGTAATTATTTTTGCAAATTGAGATTGTTTCAAGCAAATTTCTAACAAAATGCAGCAAAATCGATGCATAAATTCTCATATCTTTAACTTGGAAGCTCATTTTTTTCTGTTTTAAGGGACGATATATCTAAATATAAAATTCATATTAATTTCTTGATATGCCCACGCGATCTACAAAGTGATCCTAAAATGACAGAACCCTTAAAATACGAAAAGTTGTGTTTACAATTGATTTACAGCCAACAATACTTTTCTTTAACAGCTTTAATCCTTATTTAGACCCGTCTTTCAAATACAGACTGTAATAATAGGCTTACAAACTGACATCCATTTACTTATTCTAGTCAAGTCGTGATAGCTTCTATTATATAATTGAATATTCTACCACTAATGGTTTCCCTATAGTAATGAGGCAAAATGTTATTTACATAAAAATTGAATAAATGGATATAATTATACAGATATATTAAATTCTTATCTGTATGCATCACTTCTATGAAGCGAGTCTGTCTTATCAAACCTCACCCTATTATTCAGTTACCGCCAATTTTAAAGATATTACTTGAAAATAATTCTGTGATATCAGAGCCATGAGTGTATACATATGGTCAAAAATTACTTTGTGCATAGGTATATATAGTAAGGTTGACGAGTTGTGGCCGTCCTGGAGTTAGGCTTTCTGAATTTTTGCGCATTGTTCACTCTAGAAGAAAATTAAAAATGAAAATTAGAAAAAACCTTAAAACAAATGAGCAGCTGTTACATTAACTTCAGAGCGGCCATGACGTCCACCGTATTGGATGATGAGGGAGATAAGAAAAGTAATTAACAATATTAAATAAACAATTGTGACGATTACATTAATATTAAACTTGAATCCTATTAACTTGCAATAAACAGATGAAATCAAAAATCTCTACTTCTAATTATAAAGGTATTCTTCATCGATGGCTGTGTCGCTGTTGTTTTTTTACCAATATGAGATAAAAAGCTTTGTAACTAGTTTGATTGGATCTTTTGTTCTCAGCCTTTGATCGTTTTTTTAATTCATTGTCCATTTTCTTGTACATGCGAGAGCAATCCAATGAAAGTTTTGGTTTGTTGTTTATTTCATTTTAAAGTTTATATATTTACATCAAAGGTACCTAATTAGTCTTTTTTATGGATTTTAACAGAAAGGTTTAAGTTATTAGTTAAAAAATGTAAAGTTAAAACTACTTTACACAAGCGGTAACTCTATCATACCGAATTAAGATTTTTTTATAAATATACTTAGAGTTGGTAAACCTATGTTAAAATCATTTTGTAATATTTTTTTTTCAGCGTTGTAGCAGAGTAGGCAGAGGGAGCATTGTGCTAAAACACTTCCACCGAGTTCTGGAGGCATTGTATGTTGAGTGGCGGAAATCAACGCCGAGTTTTGCCTCCACACCAGGGCGTAGAAATGAAAATATTAAATATTTTATTTCCTCGACTGGGAATGGAAACCACAACCTGTCACGTTTACACTAGCCTCATAATAACTTCTTATACTCTTCAATATTTATAATAAACAAATGTTATATTAGAATTAGGAAAGCGGAGAATGAAGTGTTTTGACCCTGCCTGTTTCTCTCTGTCTACCCTGATGTATGTCGAATACCGATATTAATGGATGATCACTTGGCTTATTGCCAATAAAAGCCATTAAAGTATATATAAGATATATCAAAGTTTTTGCCACATTACTTTACGTCACGGCATATTAACATAAATTTCCATCAAGTTCCTCGATATTTCACGCGATTGTTAGATTACTAGTTAGTTAGTTAGATTACAAAGCATATAGGTCGTGCCTATCAGACCTTACTACCTGTTAGTCCACATATTATGAAACAAACGAGTATGTACAACAGGTTTACAGCTACTAATGTAAAAGTGTCAAAAAATAACGACTCACTATTTTATAATATCTCTATAGTGTAAACTTTCAACATATATTAACAAATACTTAAATTATTAACCATAAAAAAGTAGTAGTAAATTTTATGGTATTTCTGATAAGATGCGTTTCAAAGTATCAACAGTATAATGACACTTGTATTTGACATTAACTGATAAGGCTCTTGGAATTAGCAGTTGAAGCAGTGTTCCCTAGGAATCTCTGATGCAGCTCCCTCATTGTCACTTTATCCTGAAGACGTACCAGTTTTTTTATGGGGTTCTGCCCTTCCACAGTTTCAAGTTCACCATATAGTCGTAAACTCTTAACGCAGTCTACAGCTCTTTTACTTGCATTTGAGTTGAGTTGGATTGCTGTTGGATTCCTTAATCGTAGCCTTCTTATTACGGATAACTTCTATATCTTGTCATTCCACAAGAGGTCTCCCTGTCGATGACACCTTTTTTCTACCTGACGCAATGATTGGTAACTGAGGTCGATCTCCAGCATACTGAGTAGTCTCGGTGTGAGTGGAAAGATTTTGAAAATGAGGAACGGAATGTTTTAGATTGGAGTTTCTAGGTTTCCTCTGCCTACCCTGCTATACGTGGAATACAGTGTGAAGTTTAAAAAAATACTATTAGAAATAGTGTTTTAGTTATATAATATAACTACCACATCAAAGAAGATGAGAGGAACATTGCAATCGGCGCGATGCGTATATTGATTGGTATATCAAAGTCTATGCCGTTTAATTGAAGCCGTTCTAGTTACGCGCCGACCAATAGACGACGAGTTTAATACATCACATCGTATACGAAACATTTACTTTTGTATACTAATTAGAAATTAAATTTTAAATAAAATGTTATACATGTTTGTAGAGTGTGTAATTATACTAACTATTATTATTATTGAGACCAATGGTGGCGCCGGAGCACAAGTGAGAGAGTGGGAAACAGAAGTGTCTTAACACTAGGTTCCCATGTTCCCTCTACCTACCCTGCTATATGTGAGATATAAGCTGAAGTTAAAAAAAATATTTGTGAAACTATACAATCCTTATTTATATCTATCATAAGCCCAACTCTTCAGAATAATCAAATTGTTATTATCTTCACACATCTTTAACATTTTGTTGGGTGCGCAGATAAGGGTTATCGATGTTTTTGTTGAACGCAACAAACAATATCTCTAAAATAGAAATAAAAATAGGACCTTATCTAAGCAGACCGTAGAACCGCCTATGCTATGTGTAAATAATTTCTTTGTCCTGATTCGAACCTACATCTAGACATATTAGATTTACGAGTTAATTAAGAATTGTAATAACAATATCAACTAAATGTATCCAAAATGTTAACTTTTCCGTATACATACATAATTTGCTCATACGCAATTTTTTATCTGAGGCTTCGTTTTTGTGGTTAATGAAATAACTAAGAGTTTGTGTACCTAGTATCTATTGATATGATATAAAGCCTACTCCAAAAGACTTCTTCGATAGTAAGACTATCCAAATTAAAAATAAGTTTTTAACTCTCTTTAACCACTCGTTATTGAGGTTAATGCGTTCAACCAAACAAACTCTTCATATTCACAAAATCAGTACAAAAATATCAATAGATGTACTTTCATAAAAAAACTAATAGTTATTGTATATTTACTATGCGTGTACGCTTCACCTACAAATCATAAACATCTATTAGGGATATTGTGGTAATAAGGGCCGACGAAATTAGGTCAAATGAACGGCTCTTACCAAATTAGCTAAAGAAACATATTAAATTGAATTGTAACTATAATTTTGTCATTATGACGATAAAATAATATTTTGAGGACTTTTATAGACCCCCTATAAATACTACCGAGAATTAAAATATTTGATTAAATTAAAGTACGTGAATTGAGCTAAAAACAAAAGTATTTCTCCGTAAACCAGAACGAGTTTAAAAAGTTTTAAAGGTAAAGCGAATGAGCGACACTTATATTTATTTGAGTAAGGCACGTTTGAGTGTTCACGCTCTAGATACTTAACATTGCTCTTTGCATATGCATTTAAAAATCACGTTTTATATATTATAACAGTAAATTCGTTGACATTGTAAATATTTTTTATTTTCTGATATAATCATTATAGAGGCCGTCTTATTGCAGGGGGGACAAATCGATCTCCTCTAGATTCCCTCTAGATTCCAAAAAAAAAGTCTATTCACATTTTTAAGTTATCAATTTTGGTTTATAAAAAAATAAACCATTCAGAATGAATGAGTACAATTTGTTGAATAAAAATGTTGATATTTTTAGTATTGTAAGATAATTACGATAACATTACTTCCGTAGAGATAATAATGATATTCGCGTATAGTGTACTTGATATAATCAAGCTAAAATAAAAATAAAAAAGAAATATTGACTGTATTCTGTAGTTTCATCTTTTATGAAAGAGTTGGCAGAAGAAATCTAGTGTCTTGACACTCCGTTCTGCTCATCTCACCCGAATCGAAATTATATGTTCTTAGGTATATGGCGGAATTCAATGCTCAATTTTCTCTTGCCAGAGCAGGATAATAAATATAATTCTTCCCTGGAACCCTCCGACTCTCTTCCCTGGACTGGAAAGCGTATTTACAACCGTTAAGTTTACAGTGTCCACTGCGTCACGACAGCTTCAATAATGTAAAAAATAAATTTATATATTTATATAAAATGCAGAACTATAAATATCTATAATTATATAGTTAATTATGTATCTTTTTACAAATAATAATAAAATAGGTACGACATTAATTGTATGCAATTTAAATTTGCTATAATGATTATATTTAATAGACTTTTTTAACCTAGATCGCTTGGGTTGAAGCTAACACAGTGCAATTAGGAAATGTTTAGATGTATCCATACTCACGATGATTGTGGGTTTGATTCTTTGATCAACATTCTAGTAAATTAGTAAGCTAGTAATGTTTTCATTTAAATTGTTACTATTTTACACGTTGTTTCACACACACAATTTTTCTAAAATAAGCGGATATTAGAGTAAAATTAAAGGAGTAAAGAACACAGAGAAATATGTACGTATATTCTTAACATTATTATATTATTAGTACGTAACATCTGAATATTATATGAATTAGAAACTTTATTTAGAAGTTTTGAAATAAAGAAAAAAATATCATAAAATGAAATCGATAATTTTGTTAATCATCTTGTGTGCATGTAGGTGACGTGAAATTTCAATAAAAGTATTTATTATCATGAGTAATGTACCATTTATATTGATCAAATGGAATGTTAATTGGTTGATAAATAGCGTGATGGTTGATATAACAAACTATTACTTTTTTTAGCTTCGCTCTATATTCTTCATATAGACAGAGAGAATTTAGTGTTAAGACACTCCGTTTCCAGATTTCCGCCTGGTTTTCGAGAAGTGAGTGCTATGTGGCGCTGGACCACAACATCTTTTATTTTTAAAATTTTAAAATTTTTTGAAGTAAAAATTTTATTTTTTTAATCAATTTAATTTTAATAATAAAATGATTTATGTCGTAAATAATATTGTAACAAGAAGTCTCCTGACCTGTTATTTAATTATAATATATACAGGTAATTAAATAATCATTATCAATGTAATATGTACTTCACTTAGAGTTATTAATTTTATTAGATATTAAACACAACAGTTACCACTGACGAGCTACATTAAAAAAAGAAATTGTGCATTTGAAGCCATTTCATGTAAATCCTCATTACAAATAATATAAATTGTTTTACATCGTAAGAGACTGGTTTTTCTTTACTTACGTTAATGCTAACAATTTTAAGATAAGTATGGTTTCGCGGTGTCCTTATCTTTTCAATGCCACAGCCGTAGAGTGGCAATGTTTTGTGAATAGAGTACCACCTGTCATGAATCCACGTGTTCCGAAAATCTCCGAAGACGCAACGAAGATGTGCGAACGTAAATAGTCGAGGGCATTCAGCCATACAACGCTTCCAAGCGTCCGCTCACAAACGATTCGTATTGCCAAATACCGGCCTACATATTATTTCTTCTTAACATTATAAATTATAATTGAATTAAACTTATGTTTTTTTATATATAACTGCCGCGTAATTAATTATTACTAGTGTTTTTCCTCAAAATTATACGATAAACTTTTGTATAGAAAGGTATAAAAATAATAATTTTAAGTATTTTTTTTTGTTATCTAAGATCTACATATTTGGACTAAAATTTCGATATAGGAACACGTAATTTGTATATTGAGGAAGTCGTGATTGCGTCCGTACCTGTGCCCCACCAGTAACGCTTCCAGCCCACTGACACCGCGCGAAACATAGCGCCACGTGCGACACTCGCAGTGGTTCGCGACCAACTGAACAACATTCCGTAGTGCATACTTAAAAAAAAAAGAAAATTAAAAAGAGATAAAACTGACTATAAAGGGTTTTATTATAAGTATTATTGGAAAAGAAAAAATGTCTCTATGATAGAGCTCCTTCCTGCACAAAGGCGGCAGCACATCCTTATTCAATTAATCTCTAATTAGGAACGAGAGTGCTCTTAATGTTGAGAGGATTTCATAGCAGCCTGTCACCAAAGTAAATGGAAATCTGACAGCTCGTTAGGTGCCACTGCCGAAGATATTTAGGTCAACCAAGAGCATAACGTTACCAAATTACAACGACTGTCAATGGCTTAGTCGAAACAAATCTAAATAAGTTATATTATATTTGTTACTTATGAATATGTATAATTTTTTCAACTTAGGTGTATGAAACCAACGTTTTGTAAATGTTTAAATGCTTAAGTTCAATGTTTATTATGACCTCAGTTTTATTGAGTAGCTTACTATATTTAGAAGTGATTGTCATCTTTTCGGTAGGATTAGGTAAAACATAGAAGGGATATAGTTGACATGCACATCATAATAAATAAATTATGGCTTGTGAAAATTTTTCCTTATATCGCTCGTTATATTTCTATGCTAATTATATGATCTCGACTTTTCTTAAAGGCATATCCGAATAACCTGAAATAACACCACAGCCTTATATAAACATAATATAAGTGTAAATATTATAAGTATTAATATTATAAGTAATACATAATATAAGTGTAAATATTATTTCTTGGTAATACTTATTATCTTTTAGTAATACATATTATTTAGGTAAGCTGATGATGAAAAACACGATTCCTCAACTCTTAACTGTTAAATTGTGTCTTTGTACTCTCTACTTTAACTTGTAAAAATTAATAAATGAACTAAATAAGAATGTAGAATGTGAAGTTGGTAAAACTTAATCGACAAAAAAATTATATACCTTATATATAGAAATATAATGTTGTAGATTATTCAAGTTTTTACAAAAAAAAAAATGTAATGTTGCTCCCCCTTATTGGAGTCAGTTAAAAGTTCAAATTATTTATATTAGTTTTAGCACTTTCATCTACGCTCTAAGTAATAGGGACATTTTTATTTAATTTATTTAAAAACTTAAAAAATCAGCTTCACGTTACATCCCGCACACGGCAGAGTAGGCAGAGCGAACTTAGTGTTAAGACACTCCGTTCCCCGCTTATTTCTTAACATTAACAGATAACTACTAGATACACCAAACAAAAGGTAAAAATAATTACAAAAAGAAATCTTGCCACCGACTCCAAAAATAACGGATTTTAAATAGCAAATAATATGTATACAAGTATCAAGAAGTTAAGGTTATTTTTTGTTTAAGTTTGAGCATATGTTATTGTAAACGACGAATATTTTTTTAAAAGCTTATTATTTAACCTTTTGTTCAATTGTTCTATGTGAAGTAAAAAGCAATAAATGCAAATGCTATTAGTAATTAGTTGACATCTGCATATGCAAATGCATATAATTGTATTTTTACTGTACTTTTTGTGTTAACCAAAAATCGAAACGAAAGTTTTTAACTTTTTACCCAATTGACATGGTTAAAAGATAAATAATTTTAAGTTGATACTTTATTTAAAATATGTTTTTCGTTTCTTTTTGTGCTAGTCTATTTTAATGTTTCGTCTACATTTGGAAGAAATAATTTAATTTAATATAAACGACATGAAATCATTATCTAAATGTTATATATTAAAATTATTGGTTATTACTAAAATTATTGTCACACTCTAAAAGTTTTAAAACTGTTGAAAGTTACTATCATTCAATTTGAATATATGAACCAGAGACATCTAGTGGATGCGATGTTATATATTTCATACTTCTTAATATAGAGTTGAGCATTTATTCATATCTACATATGTTTATGTAAATGTATCATAGGTGGCTGTATATTATAAAAGCGTAACGTACTTTTCTATGTTAATATGTTTTGTAACAAAATATATACTATCCTATTCTATATCTTATAAAACAAAGTCGCTTTTCGCGTCTGTCTGGCCTTCTAACTCTTCTTCTTCTAAACCACCCAATTGATTTTGATGCGGTTTTCCCCATTAGGTTGAGTATTTCTCAGGGAAGGTTATATATAGTTTATTATTTGTACATTCTTATGTAAGTTAACATAAATACGATAAATGTGTATAAAGTCCTACCCGTTGAGACACTTTCGCGCATGCGCTGCTTTAATGGTAAGTACTAAATGAAAATAATGTAGGTGAGTATTGTTCCTCTTAATAAGATCTACAAAAAAGCCACCGACAGCATATTCGAATCTTTAAAGAATAACGTGTAGTGATCATATTTCTGTCTAAAGATAGTAATTTCAATATATTTCATATTGTGAGGGATATTTTTCCATAATGGTATTAATCCTTATCCTTTAAAATACTTTATTAATTTTCTACGTTAAACGAAGATAAAATTTGCTATTTACACTATTTTGTAATTGCGAATAGTTTTAGAGAAAAACGCATTTAATTGTTAAAACATCACGCCGTTGACACATCAACTGTATCGAGTCATGTTTTTTTTTTATCCCTTACTCAGCATATAAGTAAGTATATTAGTAACGTTGGCCATTTAATGTTGATCAAAACTGTCTTTTATTGTTTTTCATTTTAATAAATACTTTAGAAGTGGTTACTGCGAAACGGGTCGCCGACGACGTTTTACTTATACAAGCGCTTCCGCCGCGCCCGCCTGCCTTACACGCAACGGTGGTTCAGTGGTAGAATGCTCGCCTGCCGCGCGGGCGGCCCGGATTCGATTCCCGGCTAATGCATTCTATTTAATTTTCCACACAGGCAGCCACGTAGTGCTTGCTTTTCATCAGGGACAGAGTACCCTCTTCCCTACCCAAACGGTGTCGCTGTTTTAACAGCATTAACCACAAGCTCGAAAAAAAACCCGCCTGCCTCTATAGCAAAGAAGATTTAGATGCGTTTCACGTATTGGATAATTAGNTCAGAGAATAGTAGGTAGTCTGTTGTTTATAATTTCTTTCGTTCAAGTTTTCTGTTATTTGTGTTATTTATTTGTGTTTATTTTAAAGCAATTGGAAAATCTTTATTGGAATTACGAAAGCGGGTTGCATTAGGGTTTAATTAATTTTCACATTATCTTAAGTGCTTTGCAAACATACATAATATGATTAATTCAGTAGTTAAGGCGGGCGAAGCCGCGAGCGGGTCGCTAGTTGTACTATAAGTTGTATTTCAGATTCAATCGGTGCCGATTTAGAGATTTTTCTATATAAACTTTCAACCCCTACGTCACCCCTTCAGGTTTAAAATTTTTCAAAATCCCTTCTTAGTGGACATCTGTCCATATTTCACGTTTCTATCATCAGCGGCTACGGCTGTGAGTGCGTCTTACCTTAGTCAGTGGAAACCTGAAACTATACACCAGTCTGAAGTGACAACTAAAATTACATATAATTTTAGTTGTCAAAGAAACAAAGTGCGACGTAAACTACTGCTATCTTAAATATTATTTATGTTTACATAAATTAGATTGTACTTATGATTAATATATATATTTTTAAATATGCAGCACACATAACTAACGAGTACGTTAGTTAAAATGTATTTTAAAAAAGAAACTTCTTTAAAATATGGTTTTTTACTCGGACGCAGTTTCTTGTCAGACATGTTTTATTAAAACCAATTAAATCCTAGTGAGAGTTAAGACTGGCTAGGCGTTGAGCTCAAAGGTAGTTAAAATAATGTTGGAAAATAATGGCACAATTTATTTGTACTTCATTTTTGAGTTAAAGGATAAACTTTTACGGCTCTTATTTTACCGATTTTTTGATTTAATGATTTTTATATAACACAAAAGTCCCCATTGATAGAAATAAAAAAAAGACATGAAAAAAAGTAACGCATTCGCAAAAAGCTTGTATGAATAATTTTTATATTTATAAACGTGCACTGATTGTACTTTTTAATTTAAATTGTTTAGATAGTTCTGTATGAAGGCAAAGAATGGACGTATTCAGTTTTAAGCTATGAATAATATGTAAATTACATAAAAGGTAACTTGGTGTAAAGATATAATTTCCAGTTTTCAACCACATACTGTAAATCATCGGATCATGGAACTATCTCACTAGTGCAGGGGAAAGTCCCGGATTTATTATATCCGTGCTTATGTGCTGTTATACTTAGCCAAATAAAGCTTTCATTATTCTTTTATTCTATTTTTATTCAGCTTCATTCTATATTCCGTA
This sequence comes from Heliconius nattereri, assembly GCA_013403645.1. Taxonomy (NCBI): domain Eukaryota; kingdom Metazoa; phylum Arthropoda; class Insecta; order Lepidoptera; family Nymphalidae; genus Heliconius; species Heliconius nattereri. Next base: position 9,404,347 of record JAAIXI010000248.1, on the reverse strand, counting down.
TGTAGCTGGGTAGGAAGAGAAGATCTAGTGTCAGGTCATTCCATTCTCCACTTTTCGACGGCCGTCCAAATTCGAAATATTGCGTAAAAACATATCTTGTACTAGATCTATTATAAAACTTAATGGTTTTATGTAGATATTTTAAGTAAATATTTTATACGCATAGTTTACTTTATGCGTACGTTACCGACCGAAAAGCTATAGGTTCTATAAATATTTTAATTTAAATTCTAATTAATAATCCGTCCCGCACATAGTATTATATGTTACAAAAAACTATACTTGGAAAGATGGATCTCATTTATGCAAATATTCATACTAGTAGAAGTCAAAAAGGTTTCCTTAGCAAGTTTCAATCTTCATAAGTAAGAAGTTCAAATTGAAGGTGTAGTAACTTATACTACGTCCTTTTTCTTTAATCGATTACCGAAAGTCACTTGAAAATTTAAGTATATTTGTTTCACGTAAATAAAAAGGTACATTCCTAGAAATATAATTTAATTTTGCTGATTATGTACAATATAAGCTATTGCTATTAATTATTAAAGGAGTTTTTCATAACCTACTATGTCTATACTAATAAAAAAATCGTAATGGATCGGTGTCTCTACATGGAAGATATATTAGAAAAAATGGTATTAGGGGCTATTATTAGTGTAATAGAACCTGAACCAATGAATTTTGATTTTTTTGTCTGTTTGTCTGTCCGTTTGTTCACGCTAATCTCAGAAACGGCTTAATCGATTTAAATGCAGTTTTTAGTGTTTGTGTTATTTCAATCGGTGCACATGTTTACAATATTTAAATTTCTCTTTATATTGAAATAGCAGAACAGTTAAATTTGGTAAGTTTAAATATAAAGTATTCATTATTCAATTCTGTTATTCCGGCTTGAGAAATATATTCTAAAGGTAATGCTGGGCGCAAAGAGTAATAATAATTCAAAAAAAGATATATGTATATTATAGTATGCTAAACACTTTAACTTGAACTTTATTTAAAAAAAAATAAAATAAATGTAAACGAATACGACTGCTTGCGGCAGAGCAACTGACAAATCCTGAAATTCACAATGAATTGTATTCAAAGGATAAAGACTATGGTGGGTTCCTACTATTTAGGGTAATATAATTCGAGTGTAGCACAAAAGCCGGCTGCCAAATTTAATTTTAAATCGGTTTCATTGTGGAATGTCAGTGTTCCGTTACTATACACTAGCCTAAATCTTCTGTGTGTAGAAAACTCTGAAATAATGTTTTTATAAAATTAAATACAGATTAAATAGGGAATATAGACAATTGTAATAGTCATTTGTATATTCAGTTATTAGGGACATTATATATTTTTATGATTCCTAAAATATTATTTCTTCAATAAAGCTAAAGTAATATTTATTTTACTTTAAACGTTATTGTATTTTAAAATTATGACTGGAAAAGTACAATATAAACTTGGAAACAGATGGACTGAAGTCAAATCATCAATTATGAATTCGGAAGCCGACGATGCCTGTGGAGGATATAGACATTTCGAATTATTTTTGGTTTGACAGGCGTTGCATTGGAGGTGTTTTAAAAATGTATTGGTATATTTTAAGAATGTTGTTTTATTTTTATTTTAAGGAGTATATTTTCCCATTTCTTATCCCATAACACATACATACTTATAGCATGGTAGGCAGAGAATACCTGTTATACATTATTTTAGGGATAACCTTAAAGCCATTAGAGTTTATTAATTTATTTTATTATATAAAACGTTATAAAATTATAAAGTATACTTTTTATTTACACGGTTTAATATGTATATTTTATAAGTAGACATTATATAAATAAATTTATATCTATTTATGAATCATTTAGAGTAAACAAATACAAACAAAAAGGTTTTTTTTGTTTAAATAAATAAACTTAACACAATATTAACGTCATTAATCATGATTTATATAGTTTTTATCTCTACGTGTATTCTTACTACGAACACTTTTAAGTAATATAAACATAACTATATTTTAATACTTTTAATTATAGTAACATTCGACTTCTTTGCCAAACAAATAAATTTATTATTATCGAAAACTTATGTTAAATATTATTATCATTAATATTTACATTATAAGTAATTAAATAAAAAAAAAATAGAGTGATGGCGCCAGTGACCGACATCTTAAGTAAATAGCTTATTTTCATTACAGATATCATTAGTGCTTCTCGGTTGTCGGTGCCTTTACGCTATTTTTTTATAAAAACTTTTTACTTATATATTTTCGATTGTGAATTATATCAACAATTATCCATTGGCCACTATGATAAAAAAGATTTGATATATAAGTGTATAATACAAGTACAACTAGCTTATGACCTTTATACATTTTGAATAAAGGGTAAACATATACTTCGTTCAGCAAACTATAGACACACCTGGGGACAAAAAAAAAGTTAAATAAATAAAAAAATAATAATAAAGCATTACTTTTCCTACAACTGTTATTGTTGAATCGGGAGAACGATTTTTTTATTTTCGTTTCCTCGGTCTGGTAAGAAGACAAAAATCGGTGTTAAGTTTCGCCATTCAGCTTATTTTGTAAATTGAATGGATGCTCCATAAAGTTATTTCAGTAGGTACAGACAACTACTAATACTACTAAGGGTACAGACAATTATCTTCTTTTTTATAATTTTGCCTAATATTTTTATTATAGCTGATTGTGTGAAACATGGCTCTACTTTAAATATGTTTAAAATTGAAGACTCGTCGTTACTTACATACAAGTATATATTGTGAGGAAAGTGAGTAAGGCGAGGACCCCAGGTAACATGTTCTTAGGTCTCTCTCTATGCACCATAAGCAGATCAATGAAAACGAAAATGAGGGATGCAGTGTGCATACTATGGTGTTCCCATAAGGCTACATATTTTTCTGCTGACAATGGCATCAAAAATTCTCTATTCAAAAGCCAAAGCCTCCAGAAGAGAATATCAGCAAACTGAAATAATAAAGATGAGTTGTTAAATATTGTTTACTAGACGGTTGTTTTGTGTGGAATGTATGGCGCAATGGCAGCCTAGATGCCCGCTCAGCCAAGCTCAGAGTTCAAGGTTCCGAGAAGTAATTCACTTATATTACTCAAATTATACATTCAAAATTTTATTTTAAGAATAGTATAGTATGTGTCACCTTAGCAAGGCTATAGAACGAATGTAAAAAATGGCACAATCATGTTTTTTTTCAGCGTCACGCTGTATCCCGTATATATCCCGCGGGGGGTAGGTAGAGGGAATTTAGTGTTAAGACGCTCCGTTACCAAATTTCCGCCGAATTTTCAGGCATTACGTGTTGAGTGGCGGAACTCAACGCCGGGCTTTTGCCTTGGTGTTACAGCGAAGAAATGAAAATATTAATAAATAGTTTTTTTTTCCTCACAACCCTTAACAGGCCTTATGTTTATATTATTTAAACAAATTCATTCGGCAATAATGTGATAATATTATGAGATACTATTAAAAAGATTTTAAACAAGCTTTTGAAGTACTTACATATTAAGTAATAGTTATTTAATATTTTGTCGTTAATAGGTATTAAAAGTATACTTAATTGCTATTTTTTACCGACTCAAACTATACTAATTATCTTTTTGAGTTTCATAAGAAATATCCTTACAACACCGTAATAACCAAAAAAATTTTGAAGTTATTTATTACCTTAGTAAATAGCTTATAATTTATTAGTATGAAAAATAACCATTATTTTTTACAGTAATTTAGGATTTAACTCAGGCATATTACCCACATATATACCTAATAGTTTTAACAAGTAGTTTTTAACAAACAATTTTGTAATAATATATACTTTAAATATCCTGGAATCATTCATTTCGTAGTAGTTAGTTAAATATTAAAATGAAAATGGACAGAAAATGCACAATTATCCTACTGTAAAGGCGACGTACGTGGGTTCGATTTTAAATCGGGGGTTTTAGTATTTGATATTTTCATTTCCTCGCTCTGATAACGAGGAAAGAAAATTGAACCAAAAATAGAAGACCGAGTGTCTTCACATTAGATTATATGCAGGATACATCGTGACGATAAAAAGAAAAAAAAATAGATAAGATTTGATGTAAAAAATAACAATGTCAAATATTAACATTTTTAGCATTCTTATACATATATTTAAATTAAAATACGCGTGGAATGGCTAAAAAATTAAACCTGTCGCAAAAAAATGCATATTTAGCATCAGAGTGCAAGTACTCGTATATTTTGAAAATTTTTACTTACAGTTGTGACAGGGAAGATCAGGTTTGTAAAGAGAAAGGTCCTGATTTCGTTGAATATTTTTACATATTTACTTTGAGGAATCCGTTTCAGCGCGCACCAATCGCAATAGAGGCATAGTGGTATATATGCAATGGTCAGGAACTGAAAGGAATTTGCTTGATTAAAGTTTTTTTTTTGTTTGTTATATTTTTTTTTGAGGCGGGGATAAGGGTGTGATTGTACCGCGACGTTTGTGGATTCGATCTTGACTGGAGGGAATGAATTATTATTTGTTAATATTTTCATTGTTTCGCTCTTGTGACGAGGCAAAGTGCGGCGTTGATTTCCGCCACTCAACACACAATATCACCAGAATTACGTGGAAAGTGGGAATTAATTTTGACAACATGTGTTTTTTAACAAAATGGTAATAAAAATATATTCTCAACCCTTTAATACGGCATGTTCAGAATGCCGTCATTAGCTCTCGAAAAGTTGAAGATATCTATTGATCTTACTCTTAGTAGTCTTTTCATTTTATTCAAGGTTACATAAGCAGACATGGTACACACGATAGGAATTATTTATAAAGTAAAATACATTAGTACCAAAACCTAAATCCTATTTTTTATTACTTTCAAGCTTATCCCGCACACAGCAGGGTAGGCAGAGGGAACCTAGTGTTAAAACACTCCGTTTTTCACTTTCCGCCCTAATCTGAACTCAACCCAGCGCTTTGACTCATCATCAGAGCGAAGAAATGGAAATATAAATTTAAATAAATATTTAATTTCTCATTTCAATAATGGCCACACTTCAATCATGTACGTTCGTCGATGTTCAGTGGTTCGGGCGGTATTTGAAAATTTGTGATATTTTTGAAAAAAAAAGAACGGATTTATTAAGAAAATTGGCAAATACAGACGGACTGTTGAGTCTGTGCTCGTAATTTTGTTTTATCAATATAGCTCAATAGTAGGCCTTTTGTAAATTGTAATAACATATTTCAAAACTATCGCCTTATAAATCTTGGGAATGACATGAAAACAAAAACTGTTTTTAAATAAGCTAATTTTTTTCATATTACTACTAAAAAAAGAAGAAAAAGTAAAATACATAATATGCATGCATGTAAAAAATTATATCGCAATAAGTACTTACTATTAAATTGTTTAGGTATTTTATTCAACAAATATGTTTGTGCGTGTTATTTAATATGCTTCTAATAATGCTCCGTGGCATTACATTCGGTACATAATAATTAATATACAAATTCAAAGAACTTTTGTATTTAGTCGTTTTTAAAGTAACCTTATAATTATGATCTATAAACCAGTACTAGCATAACAAAATAAGTGATATACAATTTTAGCGAAAAGTTTACTGTCTGTGATTAATAGTAAATATTAAATATAAATATACAGCTTCACGCTGTATTCCGCAAATAGTAGGGTAGGCAAAGGAAACCTAGTGTTAAGACACTCCGTTCCCCACTTTCTGCCGAATTCTGGATGCATTGTGTGGTGAATGGCAGAACTCAACTCAACGCTCTGCCTCGTCGCCAGAGCGAAGAAATGGAAATATTAATTTAAATAAATATTTCATCTCCTCGAGTGGGGATCGAACCCACAATCAGTCGGTTTTACAGTCACACTCTGTGCCCCTGCGCCAAATCTGGCCTTTTTATATATTATTGAACTACATACTGGTTAAATCCTTTAAATTGCTTTAATTATTAAAAAAAAAAACCTATGATGTCTTATTTCAAATAAGTCACGCATGTATATAATAAATACTCCTTTAAACATAACACAATACTTTAAATTAAGTAAATGAAGAAAAAGACCTAAGATAATGCTTAGTAGATGCCCATTAGGCATTATAAAAGTATTTATTTATTATGTGCAGTAAAATGTATACTGTCGAAAGAGTGTAAAAGACTGTTAAACAAATTAACGCGAGAGACAAAAAACGTATATGTATATTATCAGAAGGTTTTTTATAATTTCGAAAATTGATTTGTATTCTCTACTATATGAAATAAAATTCTGGTGCATTCTGCACTTTTTTAATGAATTTTTAACGTATACTGCGTACTATACTGTACTGCGTTTACTAACGTAAAGCAACAGAAGAAATAAACATTGGCCTTTGTTTAACGACCTGTCCATTTTTAAACAACGATTATTTGTAAGGTAATTAATGGTTCATCTAAACTTCACTTTTGTTCAGTTACATACGGACAGATCAGATAAATGATCGTTTTTGAACGGAGAGAATTGAGAACGAAGTGATGATTGTTTTTTTCAATTTCACGTTTTATACAGTACCCTTAAATAATAGCGGAAATCAACGCCGCGTTTTCGCTTCTTCGCTTCCGCGCTACCAGCGCAAGAAAATAAAAATATTAATTATTTAATTATCTACAGTGGGAATCGAATTCACAACCGTCACGTTTGTGATCCCGCTCCATGACGGCCACTATATTTTTCCTTCATTTTCAATTTTCCGCCTGAATTCGAGACGATTTTATATTGAGTGGTGGAACTCAACGCCGCCAAATTATTATAATTGATAATAATACGGTGTTTTAGTACAAAATGTGTAGAATGTTTCATAAGTAAATATGGTAATGTAAATAAAGTTTAACTTGTTTCTTGACGCGACCGTGATTGTGTTTGTATATGCAGAATAAACGGAAATATGAGAATAGTAAGATTTATAATGAGTGGCAAATAGCTTTTTAGTAAAGACGTAACTTTGCTTGCGTGGGCTATAAAATGTAGAGTAGTTTACCCGTTTAAGTAGGAACTTAGGGAACCTCTTTTTATGATCCCTTATGCTTCCCAAAGTCGCTTCCAAATTTTAAGTCTCCGTGTGTTGTCTGTCTGTGTAACGAAGGAAATAGTAGTATATTGATACCACTTCAAAAGCGCTAATAAAAAAAGTAATTATAAAATACTTATATTTTTCTATAGTTTATATCTTGTTTCATAACTGTCGGAGTTTAAATTTATGCTTTTTTTAATACTCTATAATGAATAACAATCATAATATAACTTATCTGAATACGTCCGTCCGTATGTCACAGTGATTACACTCGGAGAATATGGTTCCTGTAATAATAAAATTTGGAGGACCTTCTCACTTAAGTACGGAGGGGAAAATTGTAAAAACAATTAGGATTAAAGAATTCAATGAAAACTTCAAACTAAATTGGTTTGAATAAAATTAATTTCATAGTGTAGAACATGTGATAAATCGAATTAAGAACTTCCTCTTTATTGAAGTCGGTTAAAATTAACCTGTTAAGTAATATGTTTTTGTTTGGCATAAGTTTGTAAAATTTGTATGTTGTACAATCATGAAATTGGTACGGAACTCTTATATTAAGCTCTATATTGAAACTGTTTAATTATTTTATTTAAAATCTTATTTATTACTTACATTAAACCAAGATGTAATTAATTTCCATTTCAAATTTTTGTACTGTTGTAAATTTAAATCGTCTGAATTTTCAAAATTTTTGGACAACAATCGCGGCGCCATTATAGCCAAATGCACACACGTTAACGAATATACTGATAGTCGAAATTTAAGTTGCGCGTCTGTAGGTTGCAACGTTTGTAATTTCATTATTATTTTTTTAATATAAATTACGTCTAAAAGAAGTCACAGCTGAAGACGTACTGACGTAACAAGTCCGTGAACGATATTTATAAACTTCTTTGTAAGTCGTTGGTGTTGAAAATCACTAACTCAGTGAATGTACAGTACAGAAGCCTTAGTATTCATACTTCAATTACTTATAAAAAAATATATGAATGGTATCTACAAGCAAATGTTATTATGGACAAAAGCGTTTTAGATATACATGTAGGTATATTCTTAATAAACGCGTTTGTCTCCTATATTGAAGTATTCTTTTTTCTTCTGTTCTTCATGTTTCGCTCAATTTAGAGATATTCTACACTGAGTGTGTGAGGGTTACCGTGGAGCGTATGCGTTTGTCTTGCCTGCACCGCGGTACTGTGCTCTCCCCAGAATTCGAAGGACGACCTGAGTTTGAAGACTCTGGGAGGGATTCTCCAACACCGGATGAGCTGGTACTCTGGAATAGTTTATCTCATTGTGTCGCTATCTTACTTCAGGAGTGGTGGTGTTTGGGCTCCGGAGCTCGGTACATATATCAACCACTACTGAACGCCGTTTTTAATTAGCCTCATAAAATAATCACAATGTAATATACTGAACATGCTAACATATGCAAAGTGCATATATACGTACACATAATATATGTATGTAATATAACTATGAGTAAAATAGCCTCAGTTTTATAAGTAACAATACATATAAAATTTATATTCCATAGGTGGCCATTCCATTAAAATTGTTAATAACTATTATGAACGCCGCAATAGTGTCTTACAAAGATAAAAAAGTTAATGTAGACGGCAAACTTCTACAGCCTTTGTCGAAGTTTAAATTATGGCAAGTAAAACGGCATCTTAAACTAATGATTACTTTATTTTTCCTCGACCTAGCAATTTTAGTTTGAGCAGAATGTGCTATTACATTTTTATTATAGATAATTACTAAATAACTTCTTTAACAATTTTCTTGTTTATATTGCCTTTTAATTAAACATTTTTTTTTTAATTAACTCTATATATATTTTATTTGGAGTAGAGTAATATGAAATTTTAAAACTTTTTAACAGAACACTTGAACATCATAAAAGTTTGGTTGAGCTGCTGGAAATCTAAAATCTACTAAACTTCAAGAAGACACTGGTATTTCCAGTCATATTTTCTAACAACATACACAAAGACATATTAATTTTGTATCTTAATTTATATTGTTTAATATATAAACTGTACTATAATATATATTATGTAGTATTTATTGGTATTGTTAAAAAGAGGAGATTGTTAGAATACCATTAACTCATAATTTTATTTTTTTCATTCAAGTACTAGTAATATAAAGCTAAGTAAAAGGTAAAGTTGTAAGTAGAGTTTGTTTTAGTCGAATCTCTCGAAGTATTGGTTCAAATTGAAAAAGTCTCTTTGTGTTGGCTAGTCCATTTATCGATGAAGACTCAATACCTTGAATGTGTCGTGTTTCAGACACAGGTAATATATCTATTTAGTTATTTATTTGTTTATTCAGATTCACCAGTGGTAGGTAATTACATGAAATACATTTTACAATAATGATTTCCTTATTCTATGTTCCTTATGCATTGTATTGCTTATACATTCTATTCCTTATGAACTGTATTGAATGCATTTCCTTTTAAGGAGATTACCACATGCAACAATGGAGATTATTATATAATTTTCTTTATTATAAATAATTAGTATAACGTGTAAATAATTCCTAAGGATACTTTTGTTTTACAAAAAAGAATGATTAAAAATAATAATAATAATAAAATACATATAATTATAATAAGATGTCGTCTTGCGTTTCTTCGTAAATCTAAGTAAAAAGGCACTGAATGGATCTAAAGCGCATTTCTCGTTTAAGATTCTGCAAAAGCGATACATAAAAGATTTTTCACGTTAAATAACCTCCGGAAAGACACTTAGAAAAGGCTAAACTCCTCGGCACTTAAAGTAGAAGGATTGCGCCAATGACGAATTATCATATTATATGCTATTAATGCTATTATATATGAAAAGCGAATCTTGTATTTCTATTTTTTTCTGAGCATATAGCTTAAAAAATGAAACTTATAGTACACAAGCCTATCTGTGTATTATAATACTGCATATTGTAAATACGCAGTAATGTAGTAAATAGTGTAAAACGTAGGTACTTACGTAATAGAGGTAATGACCGATTGAAATTCTACACTATTTGTAGTCGTTAATTCGATATAAATAATTTTCTTTATTTGTCGTTATTAATATACATAATTGCAACTCATTTTATTAATATACATAATTGCAACTGATTTTATTAAGAATATTCATTCATTATTTTAGTATCGATATGCAGAGGCGGGAAGATTTTTTTTAGGTTAATTAATTGATTTCATTTGCAATAGGTACAGAAGTCCAAACTATGCATCTTTTCATATATTTTTTCTTTTAAATTTAAATAGAAAAAGTGGCATTTAAACTGTTCTAAGGTATTAAGAAGCCTCATTCCGAATTGTGCTCGATAAGGAGACGAGCTAAGCTCTTTAGACACATTAATCTATATAGTAATCTATATTATAAAACTACAGACAAGGGTGACTTTGTAATGATTATAAAATCGATACACCTCATGGAAGCAATAGAAGTTGGCAATAGCTACAAAGGAATATAGACTATAAATTATATTATGTAGTATAATCGACCTTGACAGTCGTACCATTTACTTTGTTAATGGTTTTTTTATAAAGATTGTTATTTAATATAATGAAATGCATGGAATAAGTAAAAAAATGTATAATAAAAAAAATATAATTATATATATTTATCAGTGGACAAAACTTAGACAATTTTTTTTTACATAAAATATCTATAAAATGGATCTTAGTAAGGATAGGTCCTCCGGGTGTTGACGCGGTACATGCCAGTTCTGTAAGAAAAATATTAAGACATATTATACACAGATAACGAAGAGGCAATTATATAAAACCTAAATTGAAATGAGGACTTGAGAACGTGTTGGCCCAGGGACACAAAGTTATGACTCACTCGAGGAAAAGAAATATTTATTTAAATATATATTTTCATTGCGCCGTCCTATCGTCATGTCCGCTACTCAACACACTAAGCTTCCAAAATTCGGCGGAAAGTGGGAACGAAGTGTCTTAACACTAGGTTTCTCTGCCTACCGTGATGTGCGCGGCATACAGCATGAAGCTGATTAAGTTTTGAATTAAAATTTAAATGAGCGAGTATTATTAAAAAAACTATTTAAAGTAAATAAAAAAATCATAATGAACACTTTACCCTAGCTTAACAAATTCGTTGTTTCCGATAGCGAGAGTTCTACCGCGGCAAGTGTTTAAGGTGACCTGAAGCCAGCTTCCGCATTGGTTGCCGATCAAATGGTCATATTCCAGTGAAGCAGCAAACACTTCCCAGGCACGGTTATGGCTGCAGAGGTTGTTCAGGAGGCAGCCGGGCTGTCCACCACCGCCATTCACGTAAATATCGACATCACCGATAGCATCACCGATTCCATGACCCAATAGATCGACTCCATTAGTGTGTATAACTTCGACGTAAAGAGCGTCACTGTTTCTTAAGCGTAGAGAGTTTGAACCCCATTGGTTGCCAGAGGGATCCAGACCTAGTTTTTAAATACAATTATTCATTAAACAATATTAAGTAAAAGATTTAGAGATAGTATTAAATTCGTAGTAAGATGTAATTAAATAATTATTTAGCACACCTGTAATTCTAGCTACTTTTCCGTCGAGAGCTCTCCCAGCGTAGCCGACGACGTGAGCTCCGAGGTTAAAGCCGACCAAGTGTAGCTGGTCGAGTGACACAACACTCTCATTCACCAACTGTGTGATGAAATTGGCTATGTAACTGCCAACACTTGGCACCGCGTTCACTGCGTTACTGTAACTGAGCGAGGCATACACCGACCAGTCCACCACAATGACGTCTATGTCTTCAGAGGCGAGGAACGCTGAAAAAGTCATTAAAATGTAAAAATTTGCACACAGCAATGATTATTTTCATAATTTTAAAAAAATATACTCTTAATGAGCTTATGTATGATGGAATTTTATTAAGGTAAAATTTGGGCAACGTGTTACAACTTTTATGGTTTTTTTTCAAGTTTTCGAATTAAAAAAAATAAAATTAAAAAAAATTTTAAAAAGTTAAATATTCTTCTATTATATTTTATTTATGTCACGATTAAAAATTGTAAAAAAGATGTTGGAATAGAATGTATGCGTGTGTTTTGTTTATTTTTACGCTGTATACCGCTTAGGACTGGATAGATACAGGGAACCTGGGAACCTAATCAACTCCGTTCACTCCTTCCTGCCGAATTCTTAAGGCGTTACATTTTGAGTGACAGAACTCAATTCCTCACAATGGGATTTGAACCCAAAACTGTGACGTTTACAGTCACGCAGTGCTCCTGTACCATGATGGCCTCAATCATTCGATCATGAAAATGAATATTAGGTTAAAGAGTTTCCGATTCCTTTATAAAATAATCAGATATTAGCTTTTTAATATTATTAGATATCGAATATTGATAGGTACTGAATTAAATAATTAAATAAATTATGCATTTTGAACGCACCATCTTTAACTGTTGGATTCAAAGAAGAAATGGCAGATCCCTCGTGTCCGTGAACAATGATCGTAGTGTTTCTGGTTGCGAGAAGGTTCACCGCGGCTTCGGCTATATTCGAGAGGTCCAATTCAATTGCACTTCTTGTGTTATTCCTGTAATTAAGCATGGATTCTAAAATATTTTTATAGCTTAAATACAGTTTTACCCTTGTCCTGGGATACAGGATATTGCTAACGATATCCTGTATCCCAGGGCAGGCAGAGGAAACCTGGCAACCTTGTGTTAACACTGTGTTTTCCAGTTAAAATATTTTTTTCCTAGACATTGTGTGTTGAATGGCGGATCTCAACGACGCACTTTGCCGCGCGTTATAAGAGTAAATGAAAATATTAAATACATTATTCACAATATTTGTAATGGTAACCTAAGTTAGCTACGTCATAATATTATCGGTGACAAGATCTAGATAAACAAAAATAGGGCAAGTACAAAGGATATTTATATTAGTTAAGACATTTAATGTAATATCTAATTAATTAATTATATTAATCAGTTTTAACTTGTAACACTTTATACTACAACAAGTCAGACTTAAAAATGATAAGGGTTTATTATTGTAGATGTTTTAAGCAAAATTCATTAAGCAAGTGCTTTTTTGTCACTAAATTATTGACTTGAATTTTTTTACAGGAATCGACATTGAAGTGACTAATAACATTTAAATATTATATTTAAAACTTACACATTATATAAAAAATATTTGTTAAAGCTGCCTTGTCTCGCCAATGCTGAAGCTTCATTGCCAGCTGTAAAGTGAATATTAAATGAAGCATATATTTAAAGTGAAATGTATTTCTTCAAAAATTGCACAAAAATTTGAAATATTGTGTTTTTGCCCACATTATTGTGGAAATTTTACAAATTTATCAATGGCAATGGCATTTATGGCAATACTTAAAGTCTTTTGTTAAAACATTTGACAGAGAAGACCTGGAGTTAAGAAGACACTTCATTCTCTGCTTTCCGCTGAATTCGAGGGTATTCGGTGCGAATTTCATCACGAACTCAACGTTGTTTTTCTTTGCACAATCCTCGGCTTTCTCAGTGCAAATTCAACTCATCCAATCCAACAAATTTGGCGAATTTTGAAACTTATGTCATTACAAAATTATAATTGAAGTTGGTTAAAATATTAAATTGGTTTTATTTTAGAAATGGATCTACAGTACAATTTTTTTATCAGCCTCACGCTGTATCCTGCATGTTGCAGAGTAGGCAGAGGGAACCTAGTTAAGACACTATTCCCCATTTTCTGTCGAATTTTCGAAAAACTTGGCGAAACTTAACGCCGCGCCCACCACGGCGAAATAATGAAAATAATAATAAATAATAATTCATTCCCCCGAGTAGGGATCGAACCCACAACGTCGCTTATGTCAAATATTTTTTCAGTTTTATACTTAGTTCCGTATATAACGGGGTAGGCATAGAGAACGTAGTGAGTCATCTCTTTGTCCATGCCCCACGTAGTAAAAACTGTAATTAATAAATTTTAGAACCTCACCAATAACTGCTGCCGCAATTACAAAAAGGAATTTATACATTTCAGCCAATAGTCCACTTCTAACTGTGAAATAAATCTGTTGGCTAATTTAAAAATGTCTATTTATGTAGTCACCTAATATCTGTCGATCTAATAGATAATATAGATTATATGAATGCGACATAAGGGCAATCAATGTGCCGATTGATTTTATACGATTGCTTTAATTTGGTGATTGATAAGATAAACTCTTGATGAAATATCGAAAGATATACCTAAATATAAATATTTTTTAAGTATATTTTTTGTTTTTTCTTTTTCTTAACTTAATTTCATACTTTTATAATATATGCCTAGCAAAGTATTGTGTTAAGACACTCTGTGTGTTGAGTGGAGGAGCTTTTCGCCGCGATTTGTCTTCTAGTATAGGTGAGGAGTGAACATGATTCAAATATAATCATTTTTCCTACTTGGAACAATGAATATATTTGAATTTTACGGCCTCAGGACTTGTTTATTTTGATTTTTTATAATATTTTACATAAGAATAAAAGAAAAAAAAATTGAAGGAAAATGATAGTACGTACAATTGAAATAATAACAAATCTTAAAGTTATAATTCTGTTGTCTATAAAATATGTAATATAAACCATTTGAACATAAAGTTCAAACTTTCTTATTATTGTATATTAAACATTTGTTGTTAGAACATTTGTAAGGTGTAAATGAAAAGTAAGCTCTTAAGCAGTATTATGGTGAAACTTCTTGAACAGTACTGTGGTTTGAATAACGCTTCAAATGTTAGCTTTGAAAGGAAACGATGTTATTTTTACTTTGACTTTTAATTCTTCCATTAAAATTAATATTATTAAGAAACTTCTTAAGTAATAAGTATTAAGTTAAAATAAAGAAGATACTGAAACTTATTTAGTTAAACATAATTAACTTCGCTTATTAGCATTTCATTACGTTTTGTTTTTATTTTTTGTGCTGAGTCCCGCATATAGCAGAACAAAGTCTAGTGTTCACACACTCTGCGCCCCACAGTTCGCCGAATTCTGGAAGCCATAAAATGAAAATAATAATTATTATTTCATTTTCATTCAATTCACAATCTGTCGAGTTTACAATCACACACTGTTGCCCCTGCGCCAAGACAGGCCTTAATTTCTGTTTTTTTTATATGATAATAGAATTTGAAAGAATCGGACATTTTCATTGTGTAGCAGGCTAGGCAAAGAGAACTTAGTGTTGGAATACTCTGCTATTCACTTTTCACCTGAATTAAAGATCTCTTCTGCCACTCAACAAGCAATGTTGAACGCTGACGAAATTCATGTATCAAATAGATTATGCTTTATTACGTACGAATATATTATATACATAGTTTAATAGTAGTGTAGTATTAAACAAGGGTCATTCAATTTTTATAAAAATTACAAAAAAAACCGGTTAATTTGCTTACTATAATTTGTATATTATATTTATTTCTGTGCCGTTAAAATGTTGAAAAAAATTTCAATATCAGTTATAACACAAATAAAATTTGATGGTAAGTAAACAGAGCGAAAACCTTCTTTCTGCATTTATTAAAAATTATAAAGTTTATTGGCCTATAAAAAAATATTATCTCTACTTCAAACAGTATCTTATTACCACATTTATTATCGTTTAAATGAAAACGTAAATAAATCACACTATTTATTAATGTAATCGATAAATTTTCCATTTTCCTGTTTTATCATACAAAATAACCTCGTCAACCTCAGAATAATAATAAAAGATTGTTACATTCTGTATATAATACGTTGAATCCTGTAATATACAAATATAGTCTCACATAGGGTTAACATAATATTTACTACTTTTCACCCAATTTTCTATTCTTAGTGGAAATCGAACTCACTGTCGTTTGCATTTGGACGCTGTGCCACACACAGAGTGTCTTAACACTAGGCTCTCAGGTTCCCTATACTTACTCTGCTATATAAATAATAGAAAGGTAAGAGAATATCCACTATACAGAGTGACTTTCTATTTCAGCTCCACGGTGTAACGTTATGGAGTAGCCAGAGCGACCGTAGCGCACACCTACGGTCTCTCGATCTTGATCGTTCGCCTCGTTCACTATCATCACAGTCATGTCTTCATATAAGCCCTCATTACCATCAATACAGAGTTTTGTTTACCAAGGTCAACCGAGGTTTCCATTCATAATTATTTTTTGACCTCGCAAATGCTGTGTATCTCTTTAAACTGAAACTGACTGACTGAGGAGGATGAAATCAGCATCGATACAACCATTTCTACACACACAAATTATATTTATTGTAAATATTTGCTTTTTAGATGCTATTCGTTGTGGTGTTTCAATCAGTCCATACTATGCTCTTATATTTTATGCTGAAATAATTAGCTATAAAACAAAAAAAAAACCGATTTGAATTCAGACTATTCAGTGTAGTTTTTCATTTTAACATTATATTTATTGTTATTTATTTATCACTAGAGAAAATATTGAAGAGTCGCTTTGTTGTCTACTAATATTAATATTATAGCAATCACTCAGAGACATTGTTTTAGAGTACTGTGCATATAACAAAAATAGGGAATTTCTGGAGAGGAATCGAACCCACAGCCGTTACCGTCGAGTGTATTTATTAGAAAATATTACCATTATATTTGAACATGCTTTGATCTAGTAATTGAATCTGAACTCGGCTCACTTGCAAAGGTCACCTTGTAATTATATTATACTCCCACCATATATCAGTGTTATATGCGTCACTAATATTTTTTAATAATAGTAAAAATAGTTTGTCTTTTTTAATGATTATTATATATATGCAGCACAGATATAAAAAAATATGATTATAATCACATATTATCCATCTCATTATATCTATTAAGTAAATATTAAAAATGTATTAAGTAAATAGAAAAAAAACTAAATAAATTGATTTCATATAAGAAATAGAATAAATAAACTTATTCCTAAATAGTGGTGACCTTTTAATATTTCCTTTTATCAATTGACTTGAAGATGTTTACTCAGTAAGTATTAAAATATTAACGAGAGAAATACTGATGAGATGTTTGTTTACGGAACTCTGGATATCTTTTATAGAAATAGAAATTAAATATTCTATATATAATCTTCAGAAACTAGAGCCACATGAACACAAATGTATGACTGTTAACATGACTGGTTGTGAGTTCGATTCCCACTCGAGAAAATGAAAAAGTTAATTAAATTTATATTAACATTTCTTCGCCTTTATGTTATAAGTACTTTGCTAGTCTATAGCTAAGTTTAAATTATGCTTTAACGAATAAATTATTAATTATTGGGTTTCGATACCTTAAAAGAAGAAAACGGAACCTTTATACTATGTGGAAGTATTCCATTCTTCTGTAAGAGTTAAAGGACTACTTTGATGTCCGTTTGTACGTCTGTCCCGCCATTTATCTCAATATTGCGTTGAGATATTAAACTGAAATTAATATCACTTCCAAGTCAAAGCAATCAAAAGATACAAGCGACTATGAATCTAATATTGTTACTTTTTGAATAAGGCGCTTTATCAGAATTAATATGGTACCTACAATTATAACTATTTGGTAAGAAGTAAGAACTAACAATACAACCAAAAGAAAATCCGAATTATATTTGTAGTTAATTTCGTATCGCCCTTGGTGGGTGAGTCTGACTCAAACTCGGCCAATTTTCTTAAATGTCACTTATCCTCAACCACACTAGTGTTGAAATTTAAAACAGTTGATCCTAAACTTTTGTGACAATTGCAAATTCCCAAAAAGTCTTTGAAATCCTACAGCAGTGAAATATTATACGTTACATACAATTTTCATGTAATTGACTCACGGCGTGTGAGAAGTTTAATAAAAATGGAACTGAGTCGTTCGTCTCTCTACATTCATTCCACTAGATGATACATCATGTTAACATACTCCTCCGTAACATAATGTAAATGGAACATAAAAAAAATGTAATTTTCTTTAATAATATAGACGATATAGATTACTTTTAATAGTGCACAATATGAGCTAACTCAGTAGGTCAGTGTTCGTGGAGTGACGCATAGAACAAGAAATTTGGCAATATACCCATATAACTCGTCCAAGTCTTGTAACTTATGAGGGCCACTCACTTACTGACCCAAAATTACTTGGCACTGGATATGAGTAGACGCACAGCGTCTAAGACTACCTTGTATGAATATTATAATTAAAAATCAATGTAAGATGAACGACGATTACCGATTTTCAATAAAGATACGTTGTGACACAGAAGCACAAGGGTAAGACTTCGCAACGGTTGAGGGTTCGATTTGCAACTCAACTTTACCTTGCAGCGCTTTGCCTAATTACTAGAACGAGGAAATTAAAATATTAAATATTTTATTCCCCCGAGTCCCAGATGAACCCACGACCGTCGTCGTTACTATTGTACCTCAAAAGCCTCTTAAAACATTTTATAACCAGTTCACATACTGTAGTTCATAAGGAAGATAAATATAATAAAGTCTAAAGCGATATTAAAAAAAAAAACGGTTGTTGGTATTTATTGCTTATTTTCTAAAACCCGGCAGGTTTATATATATAAATAAATATCAACTTTAATCAACTATTCAAAAAGCAAAAACTTTCATATCCGAAACTGGAGCGTAAATATTAAAAATTATGAACGCTGAAAACACAAAGCTTTTTCGGCTTTGTAGATAGATATCTACATCTACACATGTTTATAATAAATGTATAAACATTTTAAAAAGAATCAACAGCTTTTTCATATTATGAAAGTTAAATATAGTATATAGTGGAGACTTTTTGACACTTACTTAAATTAAAGTTGTTTAATTTGCTCTTACAGAAGGTCAGTGCTATGCGCATGCGTGTCACAGGCTGAGTATCACAGCTACGGCGACGGTAGTTCCATCACCGCATTCACAGTCGAGTGCCGCACGGGAAACGGGACTTCCAAAAGTTTCTTAAACAGGAGCGCGCGATTGTTGACCGTTTGGTGTTCATGAAGAGTGTGTGACGTGGAAAATGAGGTGGGCAGCTATAGTCTTCTTGATTCAATTATTTACTTCGGGTAAGTTTGTTTTATAATTTTTAATGTTTGATACTTTTTAACTTAACTAAACATAAGAACGATAAATAATAAGTATAATTAGTTATTGATCACTCATTTATTAATTATTGTATACTATGTTTATGTTAATGTAGTAAGTATATATAGTAGAGGAATAAACATATAATATATAGATGACATGCATATTACATATATGTAATCTATCGTTGTAATGTGCAATTTTCTATTACCATTTAAACGTAGACAATATTTACAGGCATATATTTTGTTTAATAATTGCATCTAAAAATATCTATTTCTAAAATACCTTCGAATGTCAAATATTATCTTAATTTCTCTGCAACAGGCAACAGTGCAACAGGCGCATGTCGGAATTTTTACATGTTTTACAAGATATTATAAATATAATTTAATATAGAAACGACAAATTTACAGTAAGTTTAATTGTTAGGTCAGTCGGCATGTCAATTATAGTTCATTCAACTAATGAGGTTACGCACCAATAAAATATCTCGTGAATGACGCGGCCGCTGTCAACGTTACAAATTACTATAGGGCAAGAGGAAATTGCCTGCATATTAAATAGCGCGTGTTTGCCCATTTACTATAATTTTTATTACATTTTTTCTAATTTACATGTGATATATATATTTTTTTTGGATTTCTTCTAGTTTTATTGAAATTATAAGGCATTAGAATATTTATATAGTTTTCTATGCTAACGCTATTGGAAATACATTTCAAACCACTGGTGTTAAAAGTTTTACGGTAAAATTTACTTGGCTGAAAATAAAAATATTTTATAAGATAAAATGTTTTAATATTTATAATAAAAAATGTAAATTTACACAGTTCACTGCGCTTGGTACTTGTCAAACATTTTTTAAGGGTAAATCTCATCTCATATGCCCAGTAATTTAATTCAAGGCTTCTTCTCAATAACACTTTAAAAAGTAATTTTAATTTCATTTAATGCAGACCTGGAGATGATTAAATTTAACTTAAATATAATTACTTATAGAAGCTACCGTGGCGTATTGGGAAAGCATTACACTGTGAACACGATGGTCGTGTGGTCTATTCCGACTGTTTTCATTTCCCTGACCTGGTAAGACATATAGCAGCCCTGAGTCTCGCCTCTTAACACACATGTCTTGGATTCTGGCAGAAAGTTGACACTTGTTTCACCGCTTACACTACTATACGAAGGAAGAGGTGTTTCACTCTGTATCCCGCACACAGTAGGGTAGGCAGAGGGAACCTAGTGTTAAGACACTCCGTTCCCCCACTTTCCACCGAATTCTGAGGCATTGCGTGTTGAGTGACAGAACCCTTTGCCTGAATTTTAAATCCCACGGTGTTGAACTCTTTGACGTAAGCTTTCAGTTATATAACTAGAAGCTCATCGCATATCCAATTTACTGATTACTCTTAAACATACCAATATTTCTCAATAATAAAAATACATATCTGGTTAATTATATATTAATAACAGAGAGGTAGTAAAGTAGATAATTTTCCTCCATCTGAAATATAATAAAATTCATAAAACGGATTATGAGTTAGCTGTCTGTAAATTAAAATAAAATTTCTTGAAGTACTTATCTAATATGATAAGTTAATTATAGGTTATAATACCTTCTGTTATATAAAAAGGTACGTATTATACTAAAATTAATAGTTACTTAGAGAAGTTGATGTGGAATGAGAGAATGAGTGACATATCACTCTTTAATATATTTAAATATTATAATTAGTTAAGACATTATTTATCTATGATGAATTTGACATGTAAAGATGCGAATTTGATGACTAAAAGTGCAAAACCGATATATTTTAATGGTGTAATAAAGATATATAAGGTAAACATACATATATGTAGACTTGTAATTGAGCAACAGCATACGAGTATAATGCTAATGGTGATACTTAACCACGTCATGTCATGTATAGGGAAACTCGTATATCATAAGTAATAGTTTACCGTCAGTCGTAAACCGGGAGTGGCGGCCGAGCCCTGGAAGGACGCTGACCTGTTTCAGATGAACTTCAATATAAGAAATGGTTTCTTGTACGTTTTATTACTCTGGTTACTTTCTATATACACATATATAATATTTATTAATTCTTAAAAATTATAAAATATACTAATACTGTTGAGGTTGAAGCAGTGCCTGGGACTGGCGACTACAGGAGTAGGCTTTAGGAAAAGTCCCCTCCTATCCGTTGCAAGAACACATGCTTTCACTGTTCCAGTCCAATATATAACATTTGCTTACAAACATGGCTGCCTCTCAAAGAACACTATTGCCATAGCCTGCTTGCTATGGCATATTACAGATTATTATCATCATTAAATATAACAAGTTAACACTATTTATATGATATTTGAAAGTATTCCTCTTATGTGAAATTTGAAAATCCATTTTGCGCACAATATATCCAGAGTATTGGTTATACCGTAATTCCTCGCACGATCGCTGCTCATATGGCGAATTGAATTCATTTCAATAACCTCGGGCTAATTGTTGACGCGGTGACGAAGATTGAATACCATAGTGGTTTTAGTCTTTGCAAATTAATGTTTATTTATAATCCCCTATAATCTTTTAGTGCGATTCAGGGATTTTTAAATAAAAAAATAATACTTCACTGTAGCGATATATTTATGAATGTTAATTACGTAGATAATATCTGCCACGAATGCGTAATTAACATTTATATTATTATTATTATTTTCGAATAAGATAAAACATATTATGCTTTATTTTATTCGAAAATTTAAATTTGAAAAAAACGGAAAACAGGTTTAATAATATAATTTTCGAAATAATTCGACTCGAGTAGATTACTGTTTTCGTTCGAATTGCAGCGACCGATTACGTTTCGATTTCAGCAACATAATTTGTGGTGATGTGCCATTCGAAGTTGTATAGATTCCTCATATAGGCCATTTATAGTTTTATTTTTTCAAAATTCGTGCAATAAAATGCTGGAGTTTTTCATACGTTTTTCGCTAACCACTGATGTTCTTATTTTCTGATGGATGTCCCATCCTGTCAAGTAGCGTCAAGCCGCCTAAATATACAAGTAAGTTTTATGAAAGGTTATACAATATAAGAACTTTTTTTTACAAGCTGTAACGTTCTATTTATTAAAAAACATTAGACCAAGCGTTGTAAGGACCAAGTATTTTAATAACACTCGTTGTTTTCTTGATCAAGGTATCAATTGTACTGAATAAATGTTATTACAATAACATTTTTTATATATAACATAATTGAATTCCAATTGATTGAAATAGCTTAAGACTTCACATTATATATATATATATATATATATATATATATATATATATATATATATTATTTACATTATATACATTTACATTATATATATATTTTAAACCTAAAGGGGTGAAATAGGGGTTGAAAGTTTGTATGGAAAAAAATTTAAATCTGCACCGGATTTTATAAAATTGTAAATTCAGACTCTTAAAAATATTTTACTGAACACATGTTTCGTGGTTTATTTTAATTCATCCCCTAGCGGTGTAAATAAGGGGTTGAAAGTTCGTATGGAAAGATCTTTAAATTGCCACCGATTTTTATAAAAAATTAAATACAGACTCTTAAAAATATTTCATTGAGCATGTGCTTCGTGGTTTCTTAGAATTCATCCCTAAGGGTGCAAATAAGCAGGCGAAGCTGCGCGCGCCCACTAGTAGTAAATAAAATAGTCTACAAAAACTCTTAATGTTGAACTTAGCAAAATTTGATTAAAATTATCTTCACCAGCTGCATGTATTAGAAGTTTATTACTTCTCCTGTCTTTTCCTTGTTTGAGAAACTCATTGGTTATTATTCCATATGCCCTTGGAATTTTATTGATTCCCATTTTCTTAAGAGCTATCCTAATGTCCCTCATAGGAAGAAAATTGAAACTGTCTGATAGGTAATATTAGTTGCGTCCGGCTTGTAGGTCATCCGTCAATTTTTTCGAGCAATAGCACATATTTTGGGTGCTCCAGCTCGTTTCGATTATTTACTTACGTCTCTTTTATGTTTCTTTCTGTCTTATCTGCTCTTAAGCAACTTTGTATCAATAAAGGTTCAAGGGTAAATGTAATAAACTTCTAATAGACTTTATAGGGAAAAACATTCTCTATAGACTCAAACAAAGTTACGTTATAACTCGTTTTAAAATAATTTCATACATACTTTATTTATATAATAAAACCTGAAAGAATAAGTTGAGATGTTTGATTGTTTCAATTAAACTTGAATAAGTAAGCAAAAGATTACATTTATCTTATATCCTATATATATTTCTAAAGTATTAACATTAATTGGTTGAAAACGTTGAAAATTACGTTGACAAGCAACCCTCGTCGTATATAAAATGCGGAAAATAAATAAAAGGAATAGTAACTGAAAGTTTTTAAATATGTAATGTAATGTATAGAAGGTGACCACAAACGGAGAACGGTGTTTACTTTGTGCGACTTGTTCATTATTTAAAATGCAGACTACTGGAGTAAATTAATATGCTGTTGATTTTACTGAAACTGAATTTATTATTGACATTGCTCATATTTTACTTGTTTGTTACAAAATGCCAGAATATTGACAAAACATCCTTACCTGTGCAGTGTTCAGGTGCAATGCAAAGGGAATTAATTATTATTTTTTTCCCCCTTTGGTGCGGATTTGATTTCTTTTATTCTACATATAATGTATTGAATTTGGGCGGAAAGTGGAGATCAGAGTCTGTGTATTGTTTATTTAAATTATTAGTTATAAACGATATAAATATTTTGAATTTATTTCATTCACGTTTATATCTTTTCAAGAGAAGTCTTTTACTAGTATTAGGTGTACGTTTTTCGTATACAATTATAGTTTTTATTTCTAATGTCCTATTTTATACTTGATTTTTAGGTTTTCGTACTTTAAGAGGAAAAAATAGAACCCTTACAGAATGACACGCATTTTCCCGTATTAAATTCTTGAACTCTGTCAAGAGCACTTATATCTCGATACCACATGGAGTTATCACAATCAAATGAATATTCGCTCATGAAAGCGGAGCATATAGAGTGTATTTAAAAAACTAAATTTTCTTTTTATAAATAGGATTTTAAGGAAATGGGCATCTACGTGTTAAGGCATCTATCCTTGTTTTACTCTATGAGCATGGGTATCCTATTGTATGCTCTTCATTCGTTCTGGATATGTCCAATTATCGCATTTCATTGAAGCTCTACAGAGATAGTAGATAGGTACCTTATGCGCTCGAATTACAATTCATGCTATAATTACCATGTCAATAACACTTCAATAAAAGGGAATTAAATGGAGGTCTAGAGGTAATTATAGAGAATATTGATAGGCTTGTTAACCTATACCTATACTTATATATTAGACCCTTATATATGGGGGATAACAAAGGAGGTCTGGGGAGTTCGGTGGATGTCTTCGACATTCGTGCTCGAACTTAAGGTATACAATACGCAATGCCTATATAATAGAGGAAGTTATCTGCTATAATATATGCAGAATTCTGCAAAAAAAAACTTATATTATTTATTTTAAAAATTGCAAATTAATGAACTACACATAGTATGTACATTGTACATAGAAATAAAAATATTTTAACCCTTTATATTTTCCTTAGCAAACATAACTAAAATATATTAGCTATAAGATTTTCTTATATTTAAAATCTCAACAGTAGGAATAACTACAAATTTCTCGGTTCAATTTATTACGCAGCTATTAGTTTCGGTGTTGGCTTGCCGTTTACGGAATTAATGTGAACGTGTCTGGGGCTGACACTCTGTTCCGCAGGTTTTTATGGTAATTCATGACTTAAGATAAAAATATAATATTTAAATAAATTTAGAAGTGAGATCTAAAAGATGTTTTTACCAAATTAATTAAGACAGTCTAGCATTTAACGTACTTCCATGTAAGTTTTATTTTTTTCTTATAAATATTAATATATAAGATATATCACGATGAGTAATATTAATGAATCAGTAAGCATAAATTGTTATTATAATTTAGCAATAATTTATCTAATCAAATATATTTCAATCGTAAAAACCTATCTTTCGATATTATTATCAAAACAATTTCGATAGTTTGCTAGATAAACAACCAACCGCCAGAACCAGGGCCGTTGTACGAAGTGCTGTGAGTAAATACGGGTGGTTTACAAACTCAACAATTGCTAGCTTATAAACTAAAATTATACATACCTTAAATTTTAGGAATATTAGTGGTAATGGAGATTCTTCTTCCTCCTGTCATTCATCTCGGCTATTGCCAGGGTCTGCCTTCCTACTCAACCTACTCCACTTTGCACGGTCTTTTGCGTCCTGGAGACTGTAATGAGTATTTAATTTGTTTCACGTACATAAGCTTCACGCTGTATCCCTCACGCAGCAGGATAGGCAGAAGGAACCTAGTGTTAAGACACTCCGTTCCCCATATTCTGCAGAATTCTGGACGCAGTGCTTTTTCTCGATACCAGAGCGAAGAATTGGAAATATATCCTCGAGTGTGGATCGAACCCTCAACCAGTCCGGTTTTACAGTTACACTTTGTGCCTCTACGTCACGACTGGCCTAAAAAAAATAGAAGTATATTTTTGATAAGTAGAATTGAATACATAAGCTGACTTTTGTTTGCGAATCGTGGATTGATTACAAAGACTCGGAAATTCGCAGATGTTACAATTCGTGACGCCAGATGTCACACTCATCGATGATAAAAACATTCTACACTGTGATTTACATTTTCATACGTTACGCATTGTCATGAGACAATGCATGGAAATATATTATATTTTCATATAACACATTTTATTACTTTACGCGTTGGAATCGTAATCATTGTAATCTTATTATTTAATTTACATTTTTAATTATTTATTACAAAGAAATATACAAATCTATATTGTGAAAATAAATATATTTTTCATTATGTGTATTTTTCATTTTCCTTACATTCCAATTGAAGCTCTTATAATTTGGTAGCCGTCTGTTGTGCAGTGTGTGGTCTAGCGTTGTCTTGAAGCAGCAGTGGATAGACCAGTCAAGAGCGATAGACCAGCCTCGATTGTCGAGCTACCTTTCCTTTTTCATGGTTTGCAATTGCTGACAATAGACGTCTTCCATAATCGTCTGGCTATATTTGAGTAAATTGTAATAACTAGTAAGTAACTTTGATTGGGTCAATTTTCACTTGGGGTAGGATTTGGCTGGCTTACCAGAGTCCACTCATTGCGATGATAGCAATCGATTCGATTTATAAACATTAAAATTAAATAGCTGTAAAAAAATGAATTTGGAATTCCTAACCAAAGAGAAGAAATGTCATGTGATTAAAATGACCAGTACGACAAAACGGCAATTTTATATGTAAGGACCCAAATATTAAATTAAGCTTATTATGGGAAACTACTTTAACAAATTTAACTTTGTAACCGTTTTCAACTTGAACGGATTCGTATATGTTATAGCAAATAATGTGGCGACATATGTTTACTTCGATATTAGTTTTCCTTCTGTTCCAGTATTCATCTGGTCAGGAAATTAATAGTTGCTATTTTATCATCGTATTTGTCCGTAACTTTGTGTGGGTACTTGTACCATACTAACGTTAATATTTATTAATTATTTATAGATGTGGTTAAATCGGATAAAGATATATCATATTATTTTATTATTTGAAAAAATAGTTTAAAAAGATATTTTTATGGATTACTATATATATTTGAATATATTCAAAATGTGCTAGGTATTTCATATTCAGATTAGTACACTATTTGAGCAACAAAGCTCTTAAATCTTATATCGCTTAATTTAAATATGTTACTCTAATTATAATGACTTAATATATAGGACTGAATTGTGTTCATTTTTTATTCTTTATTTAACATTATAACATGAAAAAAAAAACAATAAAAACGTTTCTTGTATAATATCAATTTTGCCAATTTACTACATACCATAATTTATATGCAGCAGCTGTCTGTGCGGCTTTACGATCCTCATAGAAACAATAATTATCGATTGACTGTTATATTGCCGCCTGCACTGTGCAGATATGGGTTGTCAAATAGAATAGGAGGCGTCAATAAAGGAGTTATTATATTTGTGATTTATATAGCTTTGTTGGAGAAGGACTGTAGAGTTTTCTTTTAGCAGATTTGACAATTGAACAACTTCAGCCTCTTGAGCTCACGCAATTGGTTCCAGCTAGAAGAGTAGTACTGTCGGCTAACTTGCTGGACACCTTATTTAGAAAAGTTTTACATATCATCTCCTAGTACCTTATGTAACAAGTGTATTTTAGTAGAATTTTTACAGTAAAAATATGTATGTATTTTATGTGAAATAATAGACAGTGCCTTTTATTGATAACTGGGGCTACTTGAAGTTTTACCGACTTATTAAGATCTACCATTAGAAATTTCTTTGTAAAGTAATCAATCTTCTAGAAAACTTTCTACTTACAAAAGCATTCATGTTTTTTAAAAATTCGAAATATTCCAGTTCCATTTTAATTTACGCTGAACGAACAAAAATAAAGTTTACTGCAAACAAAAAGGCAAAACTGGATAGGAAATTTTAGACTGTTGTATTGACCCGTTGTTTTTATAAAAGTAAATAACTTCGTCCGAGCTACGTATCCGTATAGTTAGATCTAAATTAATTAAGTTTCTGTGCGCCTTTGAAATTATTCATCGAGACTCGATAGTCGGCCAGTGGAAATATTCTTTTGTTACTTGTAACGTCACGTTCCCTATTTGACGAGGGAGACTTTAACTGAAAATTACAGTTTGAATAGTCTTATTTAAGTTGTTATCCCTTTCATATTAAGTCATTCCTATGTTTATTTTATATCTGTTTAATTATTATAGAAACAATGGTGCAACCGCATTGATTACTAGTTTATGTGAAAAATACTTATAAAAAGGAAATTCTTTTTAAAACAATTTTTAACGTGAATTTGATCTCCACGCACGAAAAAGCATGACTCATTGTCACGTTCCGCCTGATTCGAGCGTGCAAGCGAGAACGCTGTACAAGCGATAGAGGGGAATGATCGGCCTTAGCGTTGGGCTTATGATGCATATATCTATTCATTGGTACTTGTAATTATTCTGTATAATTTAAGAAAAATAGTATTTCAATGAACTCCTTCTTTGTATGATGAACCTTTGTTTGTTTGTATTCTAATAATGAGCCGTTTAAATATCTTATAAAATATTTGGACTGTTAATTGGGATAAATTTAACCAAAATGTATTTAACGAGAAAGACGCGACGACGAAGTAACACTGTCGCGGCTGTTGTAAACAAGCTTTGTGGGAACCACCGCAGCAAATCTATGTTAATTTACGTAAACCTCATCTGTAGCTGCTTATTTGCTTTGCGAATTCTACACGCTCCATAGATTTACATAGAATAAGTTTAGGTATTTAATACTGATTGCTAAGAAAGTTAAAGATATAATTTATAATAGTTGCAGATATATTATAGATATAGTTCATATTAAAATCTGTCTGTACGTGACGCAATCAGAGCCAAACCACTGATCCGAATATGATAAAATTGCATATTAAGATACTTGAGGGTCTTGGCATGAAAATAGGCTAATATTTTTTCTTATATTAGTAATGTTCTCGATTTATACTAATATATTAAAATCTATTTGACATGCAATTTATTGTCTGACATATTAATTACTAGCGGACGCGCGCAGCTTCGCCTGCTTATTGCTTCGGAGTGAATTTTAATAAACCATGAACACGTGTTCAATGAAATAATTTTAAGAGTCTAAATTTCAAAATTAAAAAAAATCGGTGGAGATTTAAAGATTTTTCCATACAAACTTTCAACCCCTTATTTGTACCCTTAGGAGAAGAATTCTAGAAAACCATGAAACATGTGTTCAATTGAATACTTTTAAGAGCCTAAATTTAAAATTTTATATGTTGGTGCCGATTTAATTTTTTTTCCATACAAACTTTCAACCCCTATTTCACCCCTTTAGGATAAAAATTTTTCAAAATCCCTTCTTAGTGGATGCCCAGATTACGAAAGTAAACATCTGTCCAAATTTCACGTTTCTCCGCACAGCGGTTACGGCTGTGCGTGCGTCTTACCTCAGTCAGTGAGGACAAGTCCTTTTATATATATAGATATAGATGTTATCTGACGAACAGCCGAAAAGGCGAACAGGCAGACAAACGGACAGACCAGTCTTACTCTTGAGCCGCGCGACACTAGAGCCTTTGCTACAACTAGTAACGAAATTTCATTATATAGATTGTGCCCATAAAGTGAATTAAATAATATACTGCGTTATATATGTTACACCTATAGTGAATGTAAATTCACTTTTTCTTAGACTTGAAAAGTTATAAAATATCAATCAGTACATTTTATATCTTAGTAATTTATTAATTCTTACTTACTTTTACAATTTCATAATTTATTTATTCTTATAATAATACACGTATTATCGATATTAACGCTGTGGCGTTATGTGTATATTCACGTTTATTATAATTCAACGATTCTCAATGTTTATTATATACATATCGTTTGTCAAGCCACATGTTGAAGATGACAAGGTGATTATCGCTTAAAGCTCCTACAAGCGAGTTCGATTCGAATTAATATTAATAATTATGATGACTTAAAGGATTTGTGGTCGGTTAATGGAGAACGGAGTGTCTTAACATTAGGTTACCTTTGGCTACCATGCTATATGCGGTATACAGCGTGAAGCTGATTTGTATAATGAAAACATTTGTAAAAATTAAGAATTAGCCAAAACTTAATTGCAGTTAAGCAACTAACGGGCAACTCTTTTCGTGGAGTGCGCCTATGGGTCGCGTAATGGCCGTTTTAATGGGCAAGCTTTCATGACTTCAGGTTATCAAATCATAATTTAATGTTATTACACCCATAAAGAAGACCCTATCGCATATTATCACCGACCATATTATGTTTGCTTTTCTTATTAGAGCATAAGCATATTAAAGGTTTTCTATTAACTCTTTTATAGGTATGGCTCTACACTTTATTATTTTTTAGAAGTGTGAAAGTTTTTTATGTGATATATAAAATTAATAGATTCTTTTTTGTTTTTATAGGCAGAAGAAGCCTGGGGAACATAGTGAAAGAGACTATGTTCCCCTTAAGACATTTTCGTTTCCCACTTTCTGCCAAGTTCTGGAGGCATTACGTGTTGAGTGGTGGAAGTCGAACTCACAACCTGTAGTGTTTACAGTCGCAAGCCTACCTCTGCGCCACGACTAGCCTCAGTTTTATAAGAATAGTATGGATTGTTTTACTTTGATTCTAATAAGACAAAACGGCGATATCTTGCAGCGGACGTAGAGAATGGAGTGTCGCAATAATATGTTTTTGTTTGAAATGTGAAAAAAGTAACTTTAGTCGAATTTAGAAATTTCATCAAACGGCATGTCTAATTAGAAAGTCTGTAGCTCAAAGGATTGCAAGTAACGAGACTATGCGCTATACTCAAAGTGCTTGATTGGTATTTAGTTAGTACCAACTTCCTAGTATATTAGTACACGGCTGTAGCTTCATATATTTTGCACATTAAATACTCTCTCAAAAATAAAGTATTAGCAATCTCCAATTCAATGAAATATTGGCAAAGAAAAATACTTTTTTAGAAATCGATATAAAATTTGAACGTAGGGGGGTTTGAAATAATGTTTTATACATTTTCTAAAAAGTATTTTTTTGCCTTAATATAGAATAACAATTTACAAATATTGGAAAAATTTATTATAAATACCATTATTTCTTCCCAAATTACAATAATTTTCAGCAATTCCAGCTAATTTGTATAAATATACAGAGATGCTAACATAAATAAGTTGTAAACAATCGAATAAGAATTTTGACGTAGATTGATGAGAACGTATGACTGAGCAGAGCAGAGCGCACAGTTCAAATATTTGTAATAATAGTAATAGTAGTAATAAAGAAAAACTGAGATATTTTAATAAATTTAAAGTCATCTTTCGTTTTAACGTTAAAAGAAAATATTACACGGATAAATTTATAACTATAACGGTATGTATTAAGGGTAACGCCAAATTGCGTCACGAACTTTGCAGTTGTAGGTTTCTTACATCCAAAACTTTATATTACATGTTATCATGCCCATAGAGGGGTTGAAACTTACCTAATAACATTAGGTTGAATGCAACCTTTGCTATACATTTTATCTAGTATTTTTACTGTTTGAACATTTAGAGGTTCAGAAAATGAAGCATGTTTTGAAATTCAAATTCAAAATATTTTTTATTCGTATAGACTTTTGCAAGCACTTTTAAATGGTCGAACAAATAGAAAACTTCCATCAGGTCGACAGACAGTTCTGCTGAGAAACAACTCAACTAATGCTCTTTCCAATGTCATTGTAACTATTTAATTATTACATAGACTGGCAGCTATCCTGCATGAGATTCAATATAAATTAATTTCATATATTTTTATTCTGCACTTCCTGAAGTAAAGCCTTTTTTTGTGTTTTGTCAGTTACTAAAAGTTTTATAGTGGTAAACTTAAAATTCATTGTGGAATTTAATTATAGACATATATTCAGGCCCATAAACTGATTGACCCTTTTTATATTTATTTCTCCTGCCTATGTAGGTCTATCACTATTTTTTCTATAACATTAAATTTACTGTAGGATAATCAAAATATTACAGTAAATCTATATCGAAAAACAGAAAGGTAGATCATTAATATAAAATAGTGTGAAACGTTCATCCTTAGAATATTTTTTGTTTTATTATTTTAAATTTCCCAAACCCTTTTAAGGTTTCCCTTTGATTTATACTGTATACTATAATATGAAATGAAATAAATATCTAAAGCTTGTTCAATAAATGAATTTAGTAAAACATATATTCTCTTAGGGGAAAAGCTTAATTATAAAGTAAATTTTTACGTAGTGCCTTTGCGCCATGACTGGCCTGACTTTATTTAGAACAAGTGCACTATAACTATAGTGCACTATAACTATAGATATACAACTGTATATCATATTTGAATTCTATATATAAGATGCTGTCAGACTTAGCATCGATTACTCGACGTGACGGCGCCGACCAGACGAGCCACTCAGTCGCCGACGCACACTGAGGGATGCGACCCCAATACAACATTTTATTGCGCATGTTTTGGCACCCAGTACCCCATAGCAGATGATGATTTGTAAAAATATTTATCTACTTTTTTTTATTATTTTATATATGTCTCAGTCCTCGAACACCTTTAAAATATATAAAAATTAAATAAAATAAATCAGCTTCACGCTGCACGCTGCATCCCGCAAGGGTAGGCAGACGGAACCTAATGTTAAAACACTCCGTTCCGTTCCCCACTTTCTGCTAACTTCTGGAGGCTTTGCGTGTTGAGTTGCAGAAATCAACGCCACGCTTTGCCTTGACACCAGAGCGAAGAAATGGAAATATAAACGTAAATAAATATTTCACTTCCTCAAGTGTCTATATATTTATTGATTAATGCTTTGGCTCGTGCTGTGCCTAATAGTTAGAACCTTTTATCATTGCAACTGTGACTGGCCCAAAATCTTTAAGAGATTTAGAGGTAGCAGTGCTAAGAAAGTTTAATTTGCAACACATGTATTTTACATTTAACCATAACAAAGTATATCTTCAATAAAAAAAACACCATCCGGAGGTTATTTAAATAACTGGAAACTCGTGTAGAACCTTTTAACTTCAAAAATACAAGTTCCAGACCGTTTTCGGCCACAGCGACTGACATCTGGCTAACAAGAGCTTCGTTGATGAGCTCTAATATGACTGACATAACCGACTTTACCAGAAAAAGTTCGGCCACATTCACTACATGTCAGATAATTATAATCAATAGCTTGTTTTATCCCCAAATAATTATAATCAATAGCTTGTTTTATCGACTCAGGGTTCTTACAAGTTAATTTATCATTGCACCACTGGATAGAATTACAGATGATAAATAAGTGTTTTCGTAATTAATTCAGTTCCTGATTTGTCCGTTTTAAGTTTACAGTAATATTATTATTTCTTATTGGTATTATACGTCGACGTCATATTTATTTGAACGAGACAAAAAGGTTTTCCACGTGAATGTCTATTTAAGTCCAATCATAAAGCCTCTAACTTACATCTCGTTACATCGAGGTAGGTAAAATAACACTTTCACTATTAATAGTGAAAGTAAAATTGAATATTAACGCAAAAAATAATACGTAAATATATTGTTACAATAATAACATAAATTTTGAATTGATTTTATCTTAATGTATGTACATTGAAAAGGGATCATAGATTATCATAATAGATAGATATGCAAAGATCAATTAATGATATGACGTGAAGGCGGCGGTATTGACGGCCATTAGGAAAAATGCGCACCTTGAAGTTATTTGTCCTATACAACCTTGATTTCAGCGTTTATCTGTTTTCTCGTTCCACTAACCTCGAATTGTCAGGTGACGTCACTGGTGCCGGGAAGTCGCGTCGGTTAGTCGCTAACTTTTTGTACTCCTGTATTTCAGGATTTATAGCGCATGTTATAAGAACTAACGGCATAAAAGTTGAAAATATATTTTTTCTAAATATACATTTTTTTACTTAAAATGATGAAGTCACTTTTTGGGTAATAAAACTCTTCTAGTTGAAATTTATATATATTGACTATTGAACACTCTGTGCCCCTGCGCCACGACTGGCGTGACTGATTATGTAAGTATATGTAAAAAATTACATACTATATACTTACATAAATTAAATATATTATTATCATTTTTATAATTCAGAAATAAAAGATGTAATCATATTTTTTTCTTGAAATATAGCAATTCGTATTCATAACAAGACAAAGACTTGCGCTGAAAACTGATATAAATGTTAAAAGTGCTTTTTCCAATGATTAACAAAACTTGAATAATATTGTTGGTTGAATAATATTTTAACAAGAATCGAAAAGATCGAAAATGATATAACGAATTTAAAAATATTATATGACAAAATTAAAGAAATTAAAGTATCTCTCCTTCATATATTTTGTATGTAAATTATTAAAAAGCATCGATCATTTACAGCTGATTTTATCTAAGGTCCCTAATCGTACTTCCTGCTTCATAAGTTAACCTTGACAAGCAAAATGGACGTTGGAAAAATTCGGCAAACATTCTTAATCATCAAAAGATTTCCTTATAGGACAAAGCCTTAATTTCCACTACTCAACACGCAATGCCTCAAAAATTAGACGGAGTGTCTTAGCACTGTCGGTATCATGCAATTCAGTGTGAAGCTAAAAAAAGCGATTATTGTATAAAATTATATTTCATACTATATTAACATTAAAATAGTTTTTTTTTCTCTATACATACTTAGTATTATTTTAATCTATGCTATCTATTATATTATTAAATAGCATGGATTACTCCATTCTAAAGTGAGGACACTAAAAATCGTAAAAAAAATCTATGTGTTTAACACTGGGTACTTTTGCATAATTTATTTTCTTTAAATAGAGCATGTTTCAATTGCAAGACAACGAAATCAAAATTATTTTATTTAATTAAATATATAAAGCTAGTTCTGTATCTTAATATATTTTATCTATGTCGTGTAGGTAGGCGCCCATTTTATTTATAGTAGAGAAAAAATATTTGCTGCTGCTACATAGAAAATAATTGTTTTTGTTTAACAAGACGTACGTACGTATAAAACAAACACCACATACATTGTGATCGCAAGAATATATACTCGTATATACATACGTATATTTTTACTCGTAGACAAAAATATCAAAATCAACTAAATTGGTCGAGTTGGAAAATAATTATGGCATAATAATAATTTAGGCATTTTAATTCTTTACATTATGAATCTAAGTTTCAAAAAATACAGACATAATTTGAATGTAGCAGAATTCAAAACCTAAGTTCGCAGCATTATGTACTTAAGGTTTCCTTACCAGATATAGCGTGATTTTTATTTTATATATGAGATATAGGGCAATTGACTTCTCAAGTCTTAATCTACAGTAATTTAATTTTAAAATATTTTTTAATTGTATTCTAATTGGTACTTTTGTTGGACGTCGCATTTATTTGACATTTTCCTTTTTGTAATTGAAATGTTGATTAGGGATTTAAGCATTTTTATACAAATAAATATTTTTTGTACTGTGAATACACCTCGATAAATCAAATTAGGTAAATAAGCCTCGGAAGTTTTATTTAACATTATTATTTTATTTTTCTATTCCTTCTGCTTTTTCTTAACAAAATGATATTTGTGTTTAATTATTACCATGGAACATGTTCACGATATTCATTATTCCATGTTGAATTAATATAATGTTAGTGAATGTTCTGTGAAAACACATCGCTATTATAGAATATTATTTAAGCTATAATAATATCTTAATAAGCTTTTATCAAGAATAAATGGCTCTTATTCAGCTTCACATTGTATCCCGCACAGAGCAGGGTAGACAGAAGGAACCTAGTATTAAAATACCCTGTTCTCCATTTTTCGCCGAATTCTGGAGCTGGATTCTCAACGCCGTGCTTTACCTCGACACCAGAGCGAGGAAATGGAAATATAAATTTAAATAAATCTTTCACTTCCCCGAGTGGGGCTTGAACCTACAACCAGCTGCCTGGTGTTCATATTTTGTATATTATATTGTTAGTATTAGTGTTTTATGTGACTATATATTATCCATTCATACTAAGATATAATAATAATTAGTTATTTATCTACACAGTGTAAAACATTCAAAAGTTGTTAAAGTACCTAAAAAAAATATAATCATGTGAGACTGACGCTTGTACTAAGTTAAGTCAGTACGTGTTAAGTTTGCTATGCTAATTCATTTATACCGACTGCCACGTTGTTTACATGTAGGTATGTAATGGAAGCACTCCCGAGGGTGCCATCAGTGAACTTTAAAGAGGGTCAAAGAACTCTTACTGGAACATCCCACTTAGAACATACATACGAGTATGAAGCATTGTGTATAATTCTTTTTCATTGTCCTATTTCGTCGTTTGCGGGACAGCTATCTGTGGTTCTGATAAATTCAATTTTAAATTTAATCTTTTAACGCTCATTTAAGAGCATTTCGTTTATTTTGTAATTTTTGTAATTGTTTTAGGGACGGCCATTTATTTACACTCAATTAGGTTGAGTGTGTTTAGTTTTGTAAAGATTTTTGAACTTACCACAATAGTAGAAAATATTGTTTGCGTTATAATGTTGCACTCTTTGTCTCTCTGTGTCTTAGAGTGGAGACCCTGTACAATATGCCCGGTTGGACAGACGACCTAAAGAGGTTGGCAGGAAGCGGATGGGCACGGAGACCTGAAGGTAGAGTGTATTGCTAAAGGCCTATATCCAACAATAGACGGTCGATGGCTGTCGATGATGATGAATAAAATATATGTACTTATAATAATAATACGTTGTATTAAACTTATTCATTTTCTATTGCATCTTGATAGTTTCGGATAATAAATGTGTGTTTTATTATAATATAAAGTTATAATTATCTAATGATCTAATCATCTGTGGTACTTATATATTATCCTATGTGTAATATATCCTATGAGTGATATAAATCTAGGTCATTAAAGCGCAGTGGTCTTATTCGGGGTAATGGATTTTCATTTTGAGACACCCCCTCCAGCTCCTCCTACGTGTTTCGCTTTCCGCTCGAATTCGAGGGCTTTGTGTAATTGTCGGAACTTAACGCTGCAAAATAAATATTTTCTTTCCTCGAATGAGGATCGAACCCACAATCTTTGGATTTTGCAGCGATGTAACATATAAAAATATCCAATAATATCTACGATTTAACTGTGGTAATGATTATATTAATGCAGTACATGTTGGTCATCGGTACTGAAACTTTCATACATACATGTATTGGAATTTCTAATTCATTGAGTAATGTGGTCAAACCTAATTCTATTTTATATGTGAGTAATAAAACTTTGAACATGAGCAAACTTATTGTCGAAAAGTTTGTCCGCTAGTATTTGAGTATAACTTATGATCTTAATTGAAATAGTTACATTTATAAAACACAAACTACCATTTTAACTTTTCAACTCCCAGTAGTAATTTAAATATAATATATTGAAAACTATTAATATAAGGCTTTGATTCTATTAAAATTATTAAGCGACCTTATCTGGTAGTACTTTCGGCTGCTTCGTATTATGCGGATACTAAAATAGTAGTACCAATTAATAATTTAAAACTAATATCTTCATTGAATGAAGGAACTTAGCTTTTCCATTTATCACGACAAAACTTGTGGAGGAAAATAAGTATTTATTTCGTCTTAGTGCTGAATAAATTAAGATATAGATAGGATATTAATTATTTAGAAACGTGTTTAAAAATACCAGACCAACGATTCAAATTACCGTTTACCTAACAAGCGTCTGAGTAAATCATGACGATTGTGGGTCTGATAATCAATTGGGAAGATAAATTTCATTTCCTCGCTTTAGTAACAAAAATGCGGCGTTAAGTCCCGCCAATTAACACACAATATCTTCACATTTCCTCCTGTCTGCTTAACGTAAATATCGTACAATACGCAAATAATTAAGAATCTCTTTTCGTAGTCTATTTTGGGGCTTTGATATACTCGTATGAATATAACCTTATTAGTTGTGAATATGAGCAAAAGTTGCATTTATGCTAACATGTAGTGTTTTTCAAGGTATAATTGAACAATGAAAATAATTAAAAGTTATGAACCGAATCTAATATAGACTTCATAGTAGGAAAGTACAAAATTGATTTTTTATCTTCATATTTAATACAGCTAAACGAAATTGTTAATAATAAATGAAAAACACTGACTTGCATTGTAAGATACAAAAGTATCAAATTAAATTAAAGAAGCGATACAGATATATTCTAAGATTTGGAGCAAAGAATCCAGCCTAGTACTGGAAGCGTGCCGCATAGACGACGCAGCAGTTATGCCTCACGATATTCGACAGCATTACTGTCAGAACGTGCTGATGCATACGAACGCTGAATCTGGGGGAAATTGTATTATTACGCGATCACTGTAACTGTAGTTGCCGGGCAAATTGTAATAGCTATTTCAATTTAACGAATGTTATTAATTTTGAGTGTACAAAAGCGCGTAAGATCGAAAGAGGAATAGTAGGTATGTAAAAGTAAATTATTATTAATGATTGTTTGTTTAAACTAATCGTTATATTTAGCGTAAACTACCTTAATAATTAATTGTACTTTCTTGTCTTACAGTTCCACTATGAACTTTAGGTATCATCTTATTATTTTAGAATTATTTTTTTATTATAAAACATTTATAGATAATTTAATAACAAACTTAACTGGACGTTGATGTAAGACTAACTAAGCACATTACTACGTGGTTGAAGCTGTTATATATATTTATAATTTCTCTTATTTGTAACTAAACAACTGTTACTTCTAGTAATAGACTGAAAAATAGTGAAACGTATTATGACAGCACAAATGCATTTAATTAACATTTCAGTATCTTCTCGAATTACGAAAATTACTACTCAGTTGAATAATAAACTATAGTTAATGTTTTTTATATATTGTTGTTATTTCATGTCTTTTCAAAAATAATTCTTCGAATCGGTCCGTTCGAAAAATGCATTATTTTCACACTAGTATTCAAAATGCGATGTTGAGTTCCGCAACTCAATCACTCAACACATAATGTACGGAATTCAGGTGGAAAGTAAGCAACGGAGTCTTTTGACAGTAGTTCCTACCGACACATCTATATTCAGAAGAAAAGGTTGTACTTTACATATCTATATAACATAATTAACATACATATATATATTATTTAGCTCTACGATAAATATTTTCCAACATAAATTGAAAATTATATATAGGTATTCTTGAATTCCAATTTCAAAATCGACTCCACTAATATGATTTTGGTGTTTCTGTCACTTCGGGAACAATCTCTGATTGAGTTGGGTCAGGACTCACGCCTACCAATTGGACCATTACAAATGTCATCTAACAAAATATTGATTTTTCAAAGGTATATATATATATATATATATACTACGCAGCAATACCATATTTGGTGGTTCTTTCGAGATTTTTAATTCAATCCCATAAAAAATAAACGGTCATAAAAGAAATATGTTAAAAAATATCTTAATAAAATTAGCATAATCTTCTTAAACAAGATTAATGGGTCTTATTATTACAATTACAAGTAAAATTTTATTATATCTTTTTTTTTATTCAGATCTTGTCACTTTTGTTTAAGCTAGCCTGCCTAGCCTAGCTCGTAGTTGTTTAAATTGGAATAAGTAATTTTATACTACAACACCTGTCACGGGAACATTTGTGACGAGAGAGAGAAATTTAATTAAACCTGCTTTCGGAAACCGTATGTATGCAGACGACAACGTTTCACTCAATAATGATGGAGTAAAATTATTATAATATATGTATGTAATTTTTTTAATAGTTATTTTAGAGATTTCCTAATTAATTATTATTTAAATTATTTGCAATAATCAGTTGTCAAAATATTTAGGTATTAACGTCACATAGTAATAGACTAGATCAACTAGACAATTGACACCATCGTGGCGCATTAGGCCAGCAATGGCGATGATAGTGAATTCAATTTCCACTTGAGTGAATGAATTTTTACCATTTCCTGGTTCTTTTTCGTGGGTAATCTGTGGCGTTGAGTTTCATTACAAGCAGTGTCTCGAGTTCCATCGAAAAGCGGAGGACGGAATGTCTGTCTTAACTTAAAATATTAAGCTATTAAATGTATTTTAATTAAATTATACAATAGTGAGATCAAATTTATAGAATACTTCGCCCGGGTGAACTACGTTATTATTAATTTCTGTCAACATGAGTACCTTCGTCCTATATGTGGCGTTCATGCAAAATTTGAGTCTCCTAGCATTTATAGTAACGAAGTTTCATAAAAACTTTCAACCCCAAAAACAACCCCTTAGAAGTCGAATATTGAAAATTCCCGTCTTAGCGAGCATCTAAGTCCTATAAATAACTCCTATGCAAAATTTGAGATTCCTAGCACTTGCAGTTTCTGAGATTTCGTGATGAGTGAGTGACCTTTCGATGTTATATATATAGATAATGGCAACCTTTTTCGCCTGCAATGAAAATCTCTGCGATACGATTTTTTTATATTTACTTTCTTACAACATCAATTTTTTGTAGTAAGAAATCTTACTAAATCAAATCTTACTAAGTCAAATTTTAAGCTTATTTACTTTAAGTAAATAAACTAAAAATTTGAAATTATTGGAACTATTCATAAGTAATTGACTTTTATACATTTTCTTCAAAACTAAAATTGTCTCTTACAAGGGAAGTTCCTTAACGTAGTTTTTCTTCGTTACGCCTGCACGATGTATAATGGTTTTAAACATTTCAAGTGCTTCATCCGATTAAAGAACCCAACGGATGCACCTGTAGTGCAGTTTTGCGTGAAATATCTCATGTAATTACTACATTTATATAACACGGAGTCGACAGTCACATTTATGCAGTATCCATACGTTAATTATGTATAGCACTTTAAATGAATAAGTTTTGTATCGTTCGTAATAGAAAAGCGATGAATTAGGAAGTAGTATAAAATATTTCCATAAAATGTAGATTAAATAATTTGATTATAACTATCGAGTACCTACCATTAAGTGTGTTTTCTGGTTGGTAAATATATATTTGGAAATTCACTTTATTTTCCGCTACAATGATAGTACTGTGAAAACAAAAAAAAACAACAGTAGGAATGCTACTAAGCAGCGTAATAACTCTGAAGATAGAAGGAACCCATATTTTTGTTTCAGCTTCATGCTGTATTCTGCATATTGCAAGGTAGCAAGAGGAAACGTAGTGTTAAGACACTCCGTTCCCCACTTTCTGCCGAATTTTCAAAGCATTGTTGTGTGCCGGAACTTAACGCGCTACTGCCTTGGTATCAGAGTGAAGAAATGAAAATATTAATACACAATGAGCCTTTCCCCCAAGTGAGAATCGAACCCACAGTAGTCGTATTACAGTCACACGCCCTTGCGCCACGACGCGACGGCCTGAATATTAATACAGTCTTTGGGTTACTAAATTACTTATTAATTTAAAAATATGCAAAGATAACATTTTATACAACAATTTTTGAACTTACTAATTAATGATAATATGTCAACTGTTATATCTGCCTAGCTCTTCTTTACGACACAGTTTCTCAAGTATGGTGATAAAAGTCCAACTGTTAAACTTTTCCAACACAATTGCGACACAATCTGTTAACTTATATTCTTTTTATATAAAATTTATATAAAACAAGTTATAAAATTTATATAAAGATGTAGGTGTATGTAAAGATGGTTTTTGTTTATTTTAGTTTTAATTAGTTAAAAATAGGCTATATAGGCACAGGAAAAATAAGCTTTAACAGTAGGATTATTTTTACCTATACGATTCTTTCTCCCCGAATTTGAACTGTGTTTTGAGTGGTGGAACTTAACGTCACACTTTGTTCTAACACAGAGAGGAAATAAAACTAATTCACTCCCTCAAAACTCACTGATCTTTTAGGTGTATATTGTACTCGTGTATACCAATTAGCATGCTACATAAAGCTTTTTTTTGTGAGCTACTTTTTAAGCATTGCAATAGAGTGCAATCAGAGAAGCTAACAATATTATAAAATCCACAAGCGTGTGTAAACCGTTTATATTCTAAGCACGTTCCATACTTCTAGTTGCTTTAAAATTAAGTTTAATGCATTTTGTGTGGCCGCCTATAAACTTTTTTGTTTTTATACCACTTTAAACTCGTAAAAAATTTGTTTTGAAGTCATACATTAATGATTTCTTTATCTTCACGCTATATCTCAAGTATATGTATAGGATAGGTAGAAGGAACCTAGGAACCTAGTGTTAAGACATTCTATTTCCATTAAGACGCTCCCGTTCCTCCCTTTCTACCAAATTCTCAAGGCATTTCGTATAGAGTGGCGAAGTTCAATCAGAATTATATGGGTGCCGAGTTCTAGTTTATATATGAGGCATAATAGTAAAATTTTATGGAAAACATGTAATGGGACGTATATGTACATATAATATAAACTTGTTTTTTTTGTCTTTCCATTTTCGTTTTTACGACTGCTCTAATTTAAAACAAGAAACTACAATATTTCCGAGTGGGTATCGAATCCAAATGGCACTCTCAGCTGTAACATA
This sequence comes from Heliconius nattereri, assembly GCA_013403645.1. NCBI lineage: Eukaryota > Metazoa > Arthropoda > Insecta > Lepidoptera > Nymphalidae > Heliconius > Heliconius nattereri. The sequence continues at coordinate 9,361,790 of JAAIXI010000248.1, read as the reverse complement.
TAAAAGTAAATAAATTTCACATTGCTATTATTTTATCAGAAACAGCAAGTTATCTTACTTTAGAAATATCTTACAAATAAAGAAATATATTTATGTAAACATTTTTACCTGAGGCCACATTTTGCGAGATACGAGTACATGCAAGTTGCACGGAAAGACTGCCCTAGTGCATGGAAAAGTGAACCTCGATAAAGTCAACTATAGAAACATTGAATAAATATATTTTATAGAAACTTTGAAATATTTCCTACGGTTCATAAAACCTTTTGAATAAAATAAAAACAAATATTTTTTTACCTTATTTTTTGTATTACTTGAAATTACTGAGATCGCTATATAAAATATAAATATTGTTACAAATCGGAAGCGGTTAACGTTTTTTAAAAAATGTTTCTAAATATTTCTAACATATTCGGAAAGAGATTCTTCGTAATTGCAATAAATTATATGTATCACCCAATAACAATACTTCACACGAGTTTCCTTCCAATAACGACTGTTAACTGCAAGCAACTGTCCCCGATTGACACAATTCCATTACATTTATTGTCTTATTCACCTACTAACAATATATATACATATATAGACAAAAAAAAACTTTATATGTAATAGAAAGATATACGATATTATAAATATAATAAGAATAACAAAACCTACGAAAACAAAGTAAGCTTTATCATCTTTTTATTTTAAAATGTAAAGGAAGACGTTTTTTCCTTTAAATAATAAAAAGAACATAATGATAGAAATCTACAGTAGATCCTCAATTCTCGGGGAGTAATAACCAACGTAACGACTCAGGCAGCTGGTGTCCGCGCCGACTGGTGCATAATGTGCCTTTCTTTCCTATTTCAACTATTATACCGTTTAAATCTATACATATAATAAAACTATAACAGGTCGTTATCTGTACATGGAAGATATATAAGAAAATCTATTATAGGGATTTATTAATGTAATAATAATAGAACCCAAATTAATGATTTTTAAATATATTGTCTGCTTGTCCGTTTCTCTGTGCGTATGTTCAAGCTAATCTCGACAAGCTCGAAACAGCTTAATCGATTTAAATGTAGTTTTCACTCTTGTATTTTAATTTAAAAATATATGTACATCGTTTAATATATGAATTCTTAACGAACATAATTAATTCCCAATAAAATTATCATTTTGAATAAAGCCTTATGTAATATGTCGTTTTTGATATGGTAAAAATGTGTTGTGACTAAAAGGCACATTGATGATTTCACAAGGTTCACAGGTGCCTCTAATTTATAAGGAAACACTGATGTATTGTATATTTCGTTTAAGAATTGTTGAATAAAAAATTATTTACAGATTATAATTACTATTGGATAACTAGAATGATATATATTTATATATATTTGAAAATAAATGATTAGAATAATTTCAAACGTTGCTGAAAGTACTGTATAAAGCCAAAACTTTTGAAAGAGTGTAGCACCAATTGAAGTTCTGCTCCTGTTAAATTAACGTGTTCATATAAAAAAATATATTGACTAACTTAAGGTAAGTTAATGTGAGTTAATGTAAGTATATAAAAATCGATATAATGATAAACTATAACGATTTAACGCTACTAAGTATTGTTTCAAGCGATAAATCAATAAAACGTCAGCAAGTTTCAGTAATTCTGAATAATTACTGTTTGTTGAAAATGTATCATAATTCATCCCTTCAGAGAAATTAACTGTATTTACGAGTACACCGTTCTGCTAAATTAACTTCGCAAATGTCCACAAAACGGTTGAGGCACCCAGTGGAAAATTGAATGCATTACAAATATAGCAAACTCTATCATAATAATTGAATCATTTTTGCATTTCTAGTGTAATTTCTAAGTTACTTTAGAGGAAACTAAATAAAACCACGGTACTTTTCTGTCAAGATCATTTATCTTTAGATAACGTGGAAGTATCAAACTGACATTAATATTATTCAAGTCAAAAAAATAAAACTTCTAAGTATTGAATTACGTATTGTTTTTACTGAATTTTATATTAAATTCGCCGCGTAATCAAAATCAACAATCAATCATTAATATAGAGTTCTTCCCGTAAACTTACAGTTATGAAATTTTGAAAAAAAAAAGACAACCTAAAATACAAATAATTGAAATAATTGTATATGTGCCAAAATAGGAGAATTTCATAAAAAAATATATTAAAAACTTATATGTGTAGTTTATTTCATACAAAAAAGTGCATGCACCCTCAAATTTAAGCTTAATAACTTTATTTTCCTACGAGAACAACAATTATTATTTTTTTCGAAAAATAGAAATTTACGTTTATATTACAGATACAAAGTATTTCAAAGTATTTAATTTTTCATAATTGAAGGACATTTCATGCAATTTTTTTAACTTTATAAGTTGTACTTCCCGTTGACTTACAATCATGAAATTGGTACAGAACTTTCGGTAAGTGAGTGCGGCTAAAACTTGACCAGTTATTTAAATTTCTCTAATTTATACCTGAGAGAATCTTTATTTAAAAAGATATTACAAAATTTTCCCAAATAATTATTAAAAGTAAACTTAAATTTTTACTAGGGTAAATTTGAAAATATTCCTTTTTTATATACGAGTAAATATAGATACCAAAAAATTGTGCTTTATGAAAATTCTTAACTAATTAAAGCTTAAGCTATTATATAAACCTTTAAAATATGTAGCTTGTTAATTCACTGCTCCGTTTAGTGCAGGAAATATTTCCTCTGAAAATGCACTCGAGTTTTGGGAAGCGTATTAAAAAGATGGGCGTGAAGGCAAACGTAGTTTTCACGGAAATAAATCTCTACCCCAAAAACACAGGCAAACAAATAAATATGTATTTGAATGCCTTAAATGTTTTCTTTTCGCTTGAAAGCGTTAGATAATCATTAATAAAATCAGTTTCACTCTGTATCCCGTACACAGCATGGTAGGCAGAGGATGTAAAGTCTTAAGACACTCCGTTCCTCACTTTCTGCTGAATTCTGTAAGCGTTACGGGTTGAGTGGCAGAGCTCAACGCCGCGCTTTGCCTCGACACCAGAGCGAAGAAATGGAAATATAAACGTCAATAAATATTTCATTTCCTCGAGTGGGAATCGAACCCACAACCGTTGCTTGCAGTCACACCCTTGTGCCGCTGCGCCACGACGACGGCCTTTATATAACTTATTCCTGATAAAGATTTTTCATATAAGGTTATTAACAATATCACTTTTACAATTATAAACTTTATAAACAGTATTATAATGGAAGACCAATAATTTTTCCTTTTTTTTTTTGTGTTTCTGTGATAGTAAACTAGTCTTATCTTCTTCTTCTTCTTCCTGTTACTGTGTTACTGTGTATTAAATTATTTTTTAATGAAATATTTCTACTTTCTTATATTATAAACAAAGTTCATATGTAAAGTAATTACGTTCTTACGTGATATATTTGGTACACACCCATATAAATATAATATTAAATTTATGATATGATAGGGAAAAATTGAACACGGAGACCCGTTATTAAATCAGAGCAGAGCAGGTGTGGCATCGATATTATATTCTTAGAGAAATTTTTAAATATAAATATCGTACTTAACTTTCAGCTATATTGAATTTTATATGCGTTTTATAATAAAAGCTTTTAGCCTTTATCTGCATATTAAATTATTCCTTAAATATTCTTCAATTTTCATAGAGTTTTTTATGGATAAATAATCCGGTCAAATTGTAAAACATAAGCGACGAGTTAACGTTGTGAACTCGATTCCCACTCAGGGGAATTAATTATTACTATTTCCCTGCTCTGGCTGGACAGAGTGCGGCGTGGAGTTCCGCCAACAACGCTAAACACACAATATCCCGAAATTGAACAAAAAGCGGAGATCAGCGAGTGCTTTGACACTAGATTCTCTCTACCTACCCTGCTATATGGGATAAAGGGTGAAGCTCAAAAAAAGTGTAGACAACTTATTATATATTTTGTACCTAAAACATGAACATACATTTTTATGTATTTTAAACCAATAAAATATTGCGAATATTTTGTCTCTATTATGAAACTAGATATGAAATGCTCTTTCTGGATATAAAGGAAAGATGTGCTCCAATAGTTGCTAAGGCTGAATAACCACGCAAAATCGAGTCTATTTCCAGACTTCTCGATGAATTCCGATGACTATTTTTGCTTTATATTTTACCTGTGGTTCGATTTACATTTCTCATATTTAATTTTTAATTTATTTTATTAATATCGATTTGTACTATGAATTGATTGTAAAGACGTACAATCCCGTTAACTTTTTCACAGGAATTTCTAAGTTTCGGAATTTCTAAGCAAATTTTGAGCCTGACATATTGCATCTCTACTAACACACGTATACTAGCGGAAAGTCATGCTCTATATAGTCTAACTTTTGCAATTAAGATAATCTGGACTCTTGCTTAAGTACATGAAGCTACAAGCGCTCGTAGAGATCTAACATCACAAGATACTACTGCTGCTGTCACTTTAAATGACTCATGTAATTAGACGTTTAAACATGGCCGTAGAAATAAAGGTGGTCCGTGCCCACCTCATAATATTCTGGTGCCCACCCCAGAAATTTTACTAATAACAAATTTACCCCGAAAAATTATAAAAAACAACATTTACACGAACATTTTCTGTTCAAAGCCAAAATCCAGGCTCCCCCCCCGGAAATATCTCTGGATACGCTCATGTGTGAAAGCATAGCATGTGTATGTGTAAGTACTCGTTTTTTGAAAAACGTCAATACTGTTCACTGCTATTAAAATTGCTTAATGGGTGTTAAGTGATGCCGTAAAGCGCCTGAAAAGCTTTAAATTTCACATTATTTCATTCACCCATTCAGTCTGATGATTGCAGGCGCATGGATGGAAAAATAAAGAAAACATATAATAGTCCAACAATACCTTGGTCCTTCCGGATTAATTCGCGAAAGAATAGAAAATAATAGATGAAGACGAAACGAAAAGGCGAGTTTTCTATCAACCTTTGACATCCAAATGTTTCTATTTCTCGATAGCTCAGACAAATCAAGCAAAACTTAAAGAACTAGAAAATTCCTAGTTTCATTTGGTACAAATAAAAGAAAAGTTGCTTCGAGATGTTCCATAATATTCTTAAAACAAGGTGTAAATTTTTAATTTAACAGTGTTTTCTTTCATAATATTTCTAGTATATTAATACAGATGTTAAAATATGTCGTAGAGAGTGCAATTATGAATTGTAACGCTGCCCCGCCCCGTCTGTGGTTAAGTGTATGCTACAGCTGCATCCTCAGCTATATGATGATGATATAAACTGAACATAACAGATCCAATTACTCTATAGAGTGACGACTTTTGCAGAAAATACCGACTTAAAAACTATACAGAACTAAATCTTTTTTAACTATTTACAGTTAACTCTATAAGGCTCTCAGTGCCATATGTATAGATAGTCTGGTGAGAATAACAGTAAAACAAGATTTTATTATTTTCTTTACGCTACTTTTGTTCATTATCGATTACTGTAAGTTTTTATTTAAATACATATATTTTTATTTCTTCGCGCTGGTGTCGAGGCAAAGTACTTCGACGAGAATCCGCGGAAAATGGGGAATAAAGTATCTTAACACAAAGTTCCCTCTGCCTACCCTGCTGTGTGCGGGGTACACCGTGAAGTTGTTTTATTTTTTTAATTTTAAATAGCTTCACGATGTACCCCGCAGAACTCAATGGTTGAATCTTTAGTTTATATGCAATTTGTTTTGCTTATAATTCGCTCGTTTAAAAAACTGTTTTCTATAATACATTCCATTTTAAATACACATCGTCTATAAAATGTCATTTAAAAGTGTACAGTAGCGGTGTAGCGGGATCATGTACTTGCATTAATGTACACGACTGTAATCCTGAAGGACGCTAATATGAAACGTGAGACCGCGCTTTCCGGATTAAGATAAAGTAGTTCACTTAAAAGAGCTTTTTCATCATTTACTTTTTAAAACTTTATCTTTTTAAGATTTATAAATATTCAACTGATTTGATTTATACATATAAACGTAAGTACCTACAGGAAAAAAAGTAAGTGAAAATTTATACATATTTCATACAATAAAAATTATAAACTTATAATTGTATTTATTATATTCATTTCATATAAAATGAATGCATACGTCTGTAAATTTAAGTTTACCAACTTTTGTGTACGTACATCTCATTGGCATACAAATTAGTAGCTATACCAAAATTGGTACGGAGCCCTCGGATTGCAAGTCCCACTTTCATTTGACCAGTTTATTTTTCACTTTCTTCGTTATTTCAATTCAACAAATCAATTATTTCTTCAAACTTTCGTAATTATTTTACAGGCTATCTGTGAGGGATGAAAATATTAAGTAAACATAATTTATTTCATTTTCAATTGGAAATTAATACAATCTGAACTTAGTTTACAAAATGATTAGAAGAATAATAATAAATAGACAACACGTCGTCACATAAGAGCGTGGATTTGATCACCACTCAAGGGAATGAATTATTAGCATTTTCTTTTCATCACTCTGGCACCAAGTCAAAAATCACAGAATTGTGTTCCGCCACTCAGCACGCAATGCCTCGAAAAATTCAGTGAAAAGTGGTGAACGGATTGTCTTAACACTATGTTCTCTCAGCCTGCTATGAGGGATACAGCGTGAAGCTGATTTGTTGAATTTTGATTATTTTTTTATTTTTGTTACCAAAATTCGAACATCTCATTGAGTATGACTTGTTATAAATAAAGCGTACTAGACTTCATGAAGGAGATTACTTATTACATTGTTCAATTAATTACGGAAACGCCCTTCTGGATGCCCGGTGGCGTGCTTAGCTTAACACATACATTATATTAACATAAATTACAATTTAAGATATTTTTAAAACTAGCTTGCTTTTTCTCTATTATTATATTATCAACAAACTTAACTGAACGGAAGTATTTTAATGGGAACAGGCTTTCTTAACACTAGGTTGCCAGTTTCCCCCTGCATACTCTACATGCTATATATAATAGAAATTTTCAACTCACAAGCTCTATGAAATTATTAAAGACGTGAATGTGTAAAAAGCAAAACTACAAACAACAAAATTACAAATTATCGACGACACAATTATCTCCGACGTGGATTCGACATAAAAATTGTTTTATTTATTATTTTACTTATTAATTAATTATTTTCACAATTACGGTAACTTGTATAAAAAATAAAAAATAGGATCATGGTGTGTTAAAATGAGCCATCTGTTTAAGCCGCCGTAGGTGTGACTGCTTGTAGGCATTGGTTCTGAATTCAGATCTCACTAAAAATAACAGTTCCAAAGGCTGATTCTATCCTGAAATAAATAAACTTTATATACCACGTCCAATATTTGAAAACTTTACGCTTTGGTTTACATAAAAGTAAAAAAACCAAGTTAACCATATGAAGGCATATTAAAAATAAACAAGTAAAACGTGATGAAATGTTTTGAAATTCGTTGTAGCTTGTTAGTGAACACAAGGTATCTTTTCTATAGTGCGTCCCGCAAAAATAACAAGCTACTTGTTTCTAGCTCCAGTTGTGCCCTAGAAAAAGAATTTTTTTAAAGTGAAAACTTGCTTAGCCTCGATGAGCATTTTTTTGGTAAGAGAAAATTTTATGGTTTTGTGTCACCGACTGTGTATGTTAACTGTATATATAGCTTATGTATACATATATATTAATTGCTATTTTAATTAAATTGCATTTATATTTTGTCATGATTTCGTACTATAATACATTTGAATAATAAATGGATACCACATAAACATGTACATTAATTGTTGCTCGAAGCGTCTGTAAGATGTGAAATACAAATTGATATTTATAATTTTAATTTTAGCATTATGAACATTTGTAATTTTAATACTAAAATTCGTAGTTATAAGTTTTAACTCGGTTCGTTCGCTTGAAATATGTGATTAGTTTATTTAATACTTATAAATTTGCAAGAAAAAAATTAATTGCACACAAGTTAATCACCAAGAGCATATAATATTAAAGCTTACATAATATTACTAGTAGGTACTTCTCAAAAGTTATGATCATAATATCTATAGGAAGCCCAAGACTTACAGGTTACGATTTTATGACTTTTACAAAGTTTAAGATTGAAGTACGAATTTTATGGTTTTTGTTACAGTACAGTTTTAAAATAAATATGCTAAAGAGTTAAGAAAGACCTAAAAATTATGTTCCTATATAATTGCATAAAAATTTTATATATAATTTCTGGGACATATCTCATCTCCTTGTCAAGAGTAGGTATTATGGCTTGCATATAGCTTAGAAACTATTCAATTTCAGTGTTTCAAGAGTCAATTCATCACTGTAGTACTCTGCTTCTCGATTTCATTGAAGCACGCTCGAGAAGCATCCGAGAGACTTGCGTCTCAAAAAAAATTTATGTGCTAGAAAGCCAAGTTTGCGATAAAAAAAATACTTGCATAATTACCACAAAGTTGACGTAATTGGCGGGTTTTTATATTTTATACCACAAATATATTTTTTAATAATTATCTTTCCTAATATTCAAGTTCTAAATGAATTTTGTTTTTTTCATAAATCATAATAAAAAAATGGTGTTTGCGTTTTTTTACATTTGAGACTTAATTGCATAATTATTAACATTGGCACTAATATCAGACATATCCGTAGGTATTGCAGTATACGATTTTTGTAATTAAAAAGTATAATTTTACAAGCTAACTACACCTATATAAAATATAATTTAATCTTAAATAGATAAAAAATGAATCCATAAAATTACAATTTATTAATTTTGTTAGATAGGAACGCTTGTAAGTGTGCCAGCGACACAAAGCCACCCACGCAAATTAGACAAAAGCTTACTTACCGTTGATGATGGTTCATCTTAGCACTTCTATTATAGCTGAACAATAAATAGTCTATGTAGTAATTCTAAATAGCCATATCTTCTATTATAGATAAATAACTATAGTGCATCAAAAAATGCTACTAGCATTTTTCGTCTCATGGTTTACTTGAAGTACAGAAACAGAGAAAAAAACTAACGTATTTATACTAATGTATTATATTAAAAGATTAACCGATAGAAATATAGATTTAAAATCGACACATTCAGTCATACATCTCTCCACTCTCAACTACACCATGGTAACCTCAAATATTAAATTATATGTTCATATTTTAAAGGTATAACATCTGTTTATTAATTATAATTTAATTTAATATAACTTAATTGTTTTTCTTATATTCTAGGGATACACACTTATAAATAGAATTATATATTATGAATAAAACAAAATACCTGAAATGGAGTGTTCTAACACTGATGCTCACTTACCACCCTGCTACATGCGGTCAAAGAACAAAAAAAAAACATATAACAATAGATTTATAGAACCAAAGAGGAATTCTATTAACGCGATATTTCCAATAATTCAAACAAGCGATGAAAGATAGTTGTACGCTACAACAAGAGTAAAACTTCCATTCGATGTGTTTTCATATTGAAAAGTCAGCATCGATAGAAACTATTACGAAGTAACAAGTTACAAACGTTGATAGATTGTATGCAATGAATTTAACCTCAGGTTCTAACGTTTTTATTTATTAATTTTCTCTTATATAGATTAAATAATCCTTCTCCCTAAAATTGTTTAATTTTTATATCAGCAAACATCGATTTTTTTTTTCTAATACTAGAATATACGAGTATTACCCTCTTGTAAAGAGCACAGCAATTTCCTCTCGTGACAGAAGCAGTCACTTGTCCCCCACACGAACGTTACATAATTTACAACTTAAAACTTTAACCACCTAAGTCGACTCTTGTTGATGTGAAACTATTTCAATAACGTTTAGCGTTCCTTCTGTCTAATACATTAACTGATTACACATTAACTTGCGCTAGAGAGACATTTCTATGCAGGTAAGTATTCGATTCAGAAATGTTTAAAGATTGCAGAAATTTGAATCGTTCGTTTATTGTAATACTAACAACAGCATAAATGTTATTTGTAGTCATATAATTACACTGTCGTGTGGGGTAGTAAAAGCTTGACATTTTCCATTTTTACAGACATTATCAAAAGAAAAACATTTTCTTAATCTCAATTAGAATCTTTAGTAGTCGCTTTGTCTTTTTCTTTATTAATTTTCTTTTTCTGTTTCAACTCTTTTATGTTATTGTATATATTTATATGTTTGTATGTTTGTATAAGTATATTTATATAGGTATAGTAATATTGATTAATATTATGTATATTTGTATGTAGGTTTATTATTATTATTATTATTATTAACATAATATTAAAATACCGCACCCGAATCATTTCTTTTAACATCTCCTACATTCAAGGGTTTCTGGTAGAGATCTCTATTAGAGATAAGTTCTTTCTTGCGTGGTACATAAATAAATGAAAAAAAAAACATAAGAAATTAGAGTATGATATTAAAAATTGTGGAAGAAATGTTATTTATTCAGCTGTGGGTTATGAGGTTAAAAATTAATTCTACTTCACGTTATACAGCGTATAGTATTTCTATTAGAATAAAGTAAATAAAACTAGTAAAAGTAACGCTACGAAACTAATAAAAAAAATATACATTTAAACATATATCTTGCTATTTATTAACAAGAATAATAGTAGTACAATATGAATTATGGTTTAGACAGTTGTATAACTCACTGAATCCATTAAGATCAAATATCCGTTAACCTGCCTCAAGGTTCCATATGAAATATCTTTTATGCAACATATTTTCTTTTTATGTTAATATTATATTTATTCTGTTAGCTTTCTATAAGAAACTATGTCTTTGGAATTTTTGTAATCTGCACACATTCCTACACTTTGAATCGAATAATTTAAATTAACAAAACGTTATTTAATTTTTACATATAATAAAATTGTAACTCATATAGTAACGATACGTACATGGAAAATATAAGAAAAATTATTATTAGGGGCATTTATTAATGTAAACAACAAACAAAAAACCCACACACAAGCAGGGTAGGCAGAGGGAACATAGAGTTAAAACACCCTGTTCCACATTTTCCGCAATTTTTTTCAAAGCATTGCTTGTTGAATGGCGAAGCTCAACGCCAGGCTTTTGACTCGGAAGAAGCGAAGAAATTAAAATAAACGTCGGTTCACAATTATTCGATAGTTTACAATAACGCAAGTAAAATTATGAACTAACGGTTTTTATAGACACAGATATACCATTTATAATTCATTAAAATTAATTTCTAAAAAACTTGTAATTAATAAGGCTGGAGTACTGGTACTTAAATAAAATTAAATCTGTCAAGCGAGATATTTTGATTTTAATTTTAAGCAAACGCCTATGTTTCCCTGCTTATTAAGTCTAGAAATGAAGTATAAATATAGAACAATTTTGAGGTAAAATTTATATTTGAGCAATAGATACTGATTCCTCCCTTATATTTTAATATACCACATATATTAATATATTATTATTTTTCTTAGGAGTAGGTACACTTCAGAATAAAAATATTCTGAAGTATTATATTATTACGCCTTCGTGGCTCAGTGGCACAAGGGTGTGACTGTAACGCGGGGGTACTCTCAGCGCTCTTATCCATCCTAACCCCAAAGAAAGACGACAGTTCGCAAATCTTCCATCTTAGGGGCTTCCCAAGAATTTATGTAAGTGGATCTTGCTTTTCTCACTGGTTTTTGCTCTGTCCAACTGTGGAATGACCTACCTGCAGCGATGTTTCCAGGTCAATAGGATATGGGTATCTTCAAAAAGCGTATCTATCTCCACCTTTAGACCGGCAACGAATCTGTAGCTCCTCTGAAATTGCACGGGGTCGTGGGCGGCGGTGATTTTACTTAACACGCTAAGTACGCTCGTTTGCCTTGTCTTTTAGATAAAAAAATAATAATATCATATCATTCCTATACGACTACGACATTTATTTAAATTTAAATAATCAATAAATACACGGACAAATTCTGCTTCGTGAAAAAAAAAAACCAATAGTAATTGTATTATTACGTCCACTACCCCAGAAAGCCACATATCACCACGCCTTTAATTTATGTACGACATTCATTGCCGTGTCACTGCAATGTTTAATGTTACGGCCTCTGGACAACTGGCAATGGGACGGTACATAGATTTATGTTTGTAAAATAGAGTTTAATCCGCGAGGTCTAATCCGAGCTATGTGTTTGTGTAAGTGTTCATATATAATGTAAGTGTAACGTTACTTAGGCCAGTCCAGTCAGTGTCAGTCCAGTGACTGTAAACCGATTGCTTGTAGACTCGATCCGCCCTCGAGGAGACGAAATATTTATTTTAATTTATATTTCCATTTCTTAGCTCTGGTACCATGGTAAAGCGCGGCGTTGAGTTTCGCCACTCAATACACAATGCCTCCAGAATTTTCCCTCTGCCTATCCTGCTGTGTGCGGGATACAACGTGAAGCTAATTGTAACATTACTTGCTCGACCTAAACCGATTTTTGCTGCTTTTTAACATCCGGTCTATACATTATCCGAGACATACATCCGAGATTACAGCTTTATAATATCAGTATAGATGTGGTAATTTCTCATCTGTAGGTTACTTCTATTATCTATCAAAGTTGGGTAATAATTTTATAACTATTATGTATTTTAAAATTAGTCCATAGCTATTGCAATTCCAAGTTTAGTTTGCGGGTCAAACATTTCCTCTGATTGCCAATTCGTATTGCTAGGTCAAAGCGGCGACAGAGCGTCTAGCCAGAACTTGTAACCTGAAATACTTATACAATGAAAAATATCTTATATGATTTATATTTGTGACCTTCATAAATATTTTAAGATGATAAGAATAATATTTTTTAAATATATGTAGGTGTATATTATATAGAAAAAATCGAAACGATAAAAAAGAAAATATACGAAAATCCTTATCAGGAGACCTCTGGCTAATTTAAATTAGAACTGTCCTATAAAAAGAATATTAAGGAGGGAAATTTAAAATACTTTTCACAAAAAAATTGTCTACAGCAAACGAACATTTATGAAATATTCTTAATTCTTGATGAATTTAAGTTAATAAGCCATCGCGTTCTTCATCTAAATTTGATCTAAATACCTTCAGTGGAAGTATTTTGTCGAGTGGAAGTAATCTAAATCGCTGTAAAATTTGTAACGGATGTTATTTTCTAATGGAATATCCTTTTGCCGGATTAATTAAGTATTTCAGAAGATTCGTGGTGCTAAATATTTGCAAGGCCATATAAATACAAGTCATTTTACAAAGCTGATAAATTTTGTAAGTTAAACATTTAAATAAATCTTCTATATCCGTATTGATTGATTAATCGATTCATATTTCAGTTGATTGATTAGGTTAAATCCTTACTTAGCACTATTACTTGTAGGTACTATAGCATCTACTATAGCATCATAGGGACCTATTGGATATATATTTAGGGTAACACTACAGGGTACAAGGTTCCTCCCCATATGATTTTCTGACGCGCTCGAGCAACGCGTAAAATTTCTCTTGGGCTCCCCTACTGTTCTGTTGACACTTAGGTATATTATATTAGGCTATATACATTTATATATACTGATTATATATAACAACAACATAGCAAATTACTTATATATTTAAGTTAGAATTAATAATTTGCTGTGTTTTAGTTTTATATATGTACTAGCAGACGCACGCAGCTTCGCTTGCTTATTTAGGGGTGAATTCTAATAAACCACAAAACATGTGTTCAATTAAATAATTTTAAGCGTCTAAATTTCAAATTTTATAATAATTGGTGGCGTTTTAAGGATGTTTCCATACAAGTTTTCAATCCCTTATTTGCACCCTTAGGGGAAGAATTGTAGAAAACCATGTAACATGTGTTCAATTAAATACTTTTAAGAGCCTGAATTTCAAATTTTATAAAAATTGGTGCCGATTTAAAAAAAACCTATACAATCTTTCAACCTCTATTTCACCCCTTAAGGGTAAAAATTTTTCAAAATCCCTTCTTAATGGATTTCCAGATTAAGAAAGTAAATATCTGTCCGAATTTCACGTTTCTACCATCAGCAGTTACGTCTGTGCGTGCGTCTTACCTCAGTCAGTGAGGACAAGCTCTTTTATATATATAGATAATGTCTACAAATATACCACTTCCTATTGGTACGGTTTTGAAACATATTCATTATGTCGGAGCGGTGACGTCACACAGTGCGAGCCCATGAATAAAGGCGTGGGCCCATTACGGTGGACAGGAAATTTGCACGTCTACTGTTGCGATCACAATGTAAATTCAGCTAGTGATTAGAAAGCATAAATCGTGGATATTCGAAACAAAAATATATAAAAATAAATATTATATTCAAAGACATGCATATAGAATGTAAGTCTATTTTTTCTATGAACCAATAAACCAAGTAATAGGCACATATTATATTAAATTGGATTATTTAGTGCGATTATAGTAGAAAAACTGAGTGGCATGACTTTATTTTATAAGTTGCTGGTGGCATCTCATTTCTATTTGTAGATTCCTACATTTTCCCTTCTGGTGGCTACCTTCTACTGCTTGAATACGAACCAACAGCGGTTTTTTTAGATATTTTTTTTGTTATGTTTTGTATGGGGACACTGTCCATACATTTGTTACATAGATACCACAAAAATATTTTCAGAAAGTATGTTTAAAATTTCAGTAGGTACAGTATATAAATAACGTTTGGCCACAGTCGTCACGCATGGCTGACATTCTTTCGCGTTTAGAGTGATTTTTTTTAATAAAAATTTTGCTCTTTTTTTTTTCAAATAAATAAACTGTCTCTTTGTAGGTCAACTCTATGTTTATGTGCTTTTAGGTACAGCGTAAAGATTTTGAAAATGAAAATCAACAATATGCAATAACATCCATCATAATTCTTAAAATCATATGGTCATTTCAGGTTTTCTCTATAAAAATAATAACAGGAACGTAGAAAAAGGGTAGAAAGTGAGACTGTAAACGGAGAATTTGTGATGACAATATCCTTCCCTGTGATGTTGAGCCAAGCGCGGTGTGAAGTTCCTCCACTAAACGCGGAAAATGGGGAACGGAGTGTCTTATCACTAGGTTCCCTCTGCCCACCGTGCTGTGCGCGGGACACGGCGTGAAACTGATATCTTAGACAAACTCAAGCGGCAAATAAGGCTATCGAGTATGAAGGAAATCACATCTACATAAATCCACAGACCATAGACGGTTGTATGGGGCCATATTTGTACATTGAATTTTGATGTACAAAGCTCGGAAATCGAAAACACTTATCTACCGGAACACGGAACTATCGGCAGTATGTTTAAAGTGAAAACAGATTGAAGTGAAACCTACATAGGGATTTAGATCAAATGTAAAATAGCTTTCACTTGCTCGTTCTGGACACCGAAAACATATTTTAATTTTTATATTAAAAGGTGTGTCGTAAAATAATATTTATTTTACGTTTGGGATTGGACGATTAAGAGCTAAAAAATCTCCTCGAGTGGAAATCGAATCCACATCCTGTCGCGCCACGACTAGTCTCAAAACGGACGTTGCAGATCCAAGTGTCAATAGTAGGTAAAAGAATATAAAAAACAGTATTTAAATTGCATAGCCTCGGTACTACCACCGCTGGTCAAAATCAAAGGTGCCAAAGGATTCTTACATAAACCTGGGTGGCGAGATTTAACTAGGCACTACGCAGAGTCAATAGTGGTAGGTCACCCTCGATGCACGGAAGCAATTGTATCCTCATTCTTATTTATTGATTAACTTAAAAGTATAAAATATAAATATTCATGACGGCTGCTAGTACAAAGAACAAAATATATATAAAATCATTCTTTGAAACATAATTTTTAAAGTAATATTTATTACCATTCCAGTAAATATTATACAAAACAATTATAACGGGACATTTGGACCGAGCAATTAATTGTGCCACCTGTCCCTTTCAACTTTCGAAGAATAATACCTCGTTTATCTAGCAATCGTTTTAAATTGATGCGAAAACTTTTATTGTTTTGCTTTCATTGCTAAAGGAAAGGAAAATGCTATTTAAAGGGAATTCTTGTTTCTTTCTTTATTTATAAAAAGGGAGAATAAAAATTTAAAAGCAATCTCACTTTTTCTCTGATAATGTCTATATAAACATATGGGTATTATTAGACACATGTACCACGACTTCTCTAAAAGCAGGAAGGAAGAAGGAAGGTATCACCAGCAGCGGTCTTAACTATAGAGTCATATACAAACCCTTAACGATTCCAGCAAAGGTTCACCAGGGTACGGCGCTTAATCCGTTCTTATTCAACGTACCAGCGGACATACGTCCACGGCTGATGTTGGAAGCAAAATGCATAGACAAAGAGATAAACCGACAAACAGACAAAAAAATAATTGTTTTGAATTCTATTACATTGTTAAATGTCCCAAATAATCATTTTTCTAATATATTCCACGTACAGACATGGGTTACAATTTTATTCTAAGTATAGATAGATAGGGTATTTTTTTTATGGTTCAAAAAGGACAAAAATCACACACAATTATAATTGAGAATGAGAATTACCATATATAGTAATATATCTTCGTCTACTATACTATACTATTACTATACTAGTACTGGTAATATTATCTTCGTCTGGAGCAGGAAAGCATTCATAGTGGAGAAACCGTCGCGAGACGCATGGTATTCAATTCACTATTGGAAACGGAGTTAGACATAATTTTTTCTTTATTTTTCAATCTGGGAATTTCTGCGCTTTGGTTTTGCTTGTAATTGAATTCCTTTTAGAATACGAGCTTATCGCGGTAACCAGTTGCTACTTACTGCAAATGTACGAGTATTACACTAGAAAAATAAAAAAAGTTACTAATTGCCTTACATCATGTATTACAAATTAAAAATATTTTTGCATTTTAAATCTTGACCTATAAACTAAGAACTTTTGTTCATGTAATATAACAAAATATGTATTTAACATACCTAGAGCTACAATCGGTCAAATGCGAGTCGGACTCGCCCACCTGGGCTTTTGTACCAATTTCAGAAATTGTAGCTTAACGAGAAGTACAAGTTATAAAACTCAACAACATACGTCCGCAAACCATTTAGGTATGTACTCATTTTGTATGAAATGAACTATGAATATAAGTTTGTTATATCTTTTTTTTTCTTTGAAATACCTATTTATTAGTTTTATATTGTTGGTACCTCCACGCACTCTTAAGACAAAGGGATTTTAAAATGTAATAAATTTTTCTTTTGACGCACAGGATCCCAAAACACAATAGTACCTATAGTTATATCCGGGACATTCGCTTAAATTTATTTATTTGATTTTCCTGGTACATACTAAGGGGTAAAACACGAGATATCTAACCAAATACAATAATAATAATAATATATATATAGAATCTTTATACCTTTTCAATAGATACTCCTAGTCGATGAACACATTTGTCTCTCCCAATATCCCAGCTGACTTCATCAGCCCAGCGTTACGTGATATGAAATCAGATTGCGCTTAATTTTCATTTGGCTTATATATATTTTTCTTTTATCTCGTAGCCGTAATAAGGTAAAATTTAAAGAGTAAAGTGAAGAGTTTATAAAAAAAAATTAATATTACCCTACTAATAATATTAATGTGAAAGTTTGTGGAAAATGTTTGTTAAACTGTTCACACAAAAACTACTTTTTTTTCTTTTTCAGCTTTATGCTGTATCCCGAAAAGGGCAGGGTAGGCAGGGGGAACCTAATGTTAAGACACTCCATTCCCCACTTCCCGCTGCTCGATGCATTGCGTGTTGAGTGGCGGAACTCAACGACACACTCCATATTGCCAGGGTAGGAAAATAATAAAAATAATTCCCCTGAATAGAACTCGATCTATAACTTTTGTGTTTATAATAAAACACTGTTCCATTACGCATATTTTTATTACTTATAATTAACCAACTTAAAAAAGAAAATGTTATTTTATATACGGCAATGAATAATTATCATATAAATTTTAAAACTGTCGGTAAGCTCAAACGTTGATATTACAGGAATCTATAATTACAGGAATAATCCCGACTCAAGTACCTACGCGTATTATGTGACGTACTCACGTTATCTACTGCAACTTGATATTGTTCTCATTATATTTCTTTTTTATTTTACAATTCCTATAAAAGCGATTAAAAATGTAGAAGATCTTTTAATTAATTTAATAATTAAAAACAAACCTAAACAAAAAACTAAAAATTAAAAAAATAATTTACTTAACAACGTGCTTTGATTTTGTTAAACAAAAATAATAAAAGAAAGATTTTGTAATTTTGAAGTTGGTGCCAAGTACAACAAACAGGCTTAGTAATTTGATATTGGCTTTAAGCTCTATAACTGTGGGTTCAATCCCCACTTGGAGAGACAAATTATTTCTATTCCGTGCTCTAACAAAACTAAGCACCGTGCTACATGCAATATCTTGATTTCAAGCGAAAAGCGGAGAACGGAGTGTTTTGACTTTTTACTTACCCTGTAGTATACGAAATATGATGATAAAAATAATAAATAAATAAAAATATTTCTAAAGTCACCTACTTTCATCTAGTAGTACAAAACAAACCATTTGCAACATATTAACTTTTCTGTATAAAATCAAATACGAACACACATTTGGTGGACCTCTAAAAGCACTCCGTAGTTATTAAATGTTAAAGTAAACTCTTTTATATTCTTTTGTTAAAGGAATTATTACTAAGCTCTATTATATGTAGTTAAATTCGTTGGTATTTTCATTATTCATTCCTTTTATGTATTCTGTATTTAAGCCTTCCAAACATACTTGAGGACATACGTGGGCGAAGGTGATAAGTAATATTTTTGGTTTTTCACATTTTAATACATAAATGAAAATTTAAGTAAATTTCCATATTGTACTATTAAGCTTAGAGTATAATAAGTATTTTAACTTTTTTTATATATATATTTTATATATATATATATATATACTAAGAATATCATATTATTAATAAAACATCCCCTCTTTTGCAATATTTAATATTCCAAAAAAATTAAAACTTCTATTCTTCTTCTTCTTTATTTTGACGCGAACCTTAAATTAGATTTTCTCTGTGATGAGTAAAGGAAGTCGATGTTTGACTTGTCCTGTCAAGTTAGCTATAAAATAGACACCTCATATCAAATAGAGGCCGTCGTGACAAAGTGTGTAAACAAGGGTAACTATAACACGACAGTTAGGAGTTCGATTTCCACTCGAGGGAGCAACTATTATTCATTAATATTTTCATTTCTTCGTTCTAGCACCAAAACAAAAGCCCGGCGTTGAATTTCGCTAGTCAATCGGAAACGGAGTATTTTGACACTATGTTCCCTTTACCTACCCTGCTGTATGCGGTATACAAGGTGAAACTGATATTTTTTAATATAAAATATAGTACACCATAAAAAATATCAAAAGTCCCTATCAATTGCATGCTACAAAATTATTTACATTTATTAATCGAAAATATTAAATCAATATACTTTCAAAAAGTTTTAATGTTATTAAGTCAACATTTTTCCCATACATATAATTGTTTTAGTCTACGTGGTATATGCATACATTTATTCTATACTAATGTTATAAAATGGAAGGGGGGATATTTATTTTGGTGCTTAGAAGTTGTCTCTGGAACTACTAGTTTGAATTAAACAATTCTTTTTGTATTGGAATAGTGAAAAAAATGTCATATCTATAGAATTAATTATCAATCAAATCAATGAAGTAATTCTGAATATGTGCATGTACAAAATGACAGAGAAAAAAATTAAAAATCATAAATAGTCACTTTTTTTATCTGTTTTATAATATAATGATATAGATATTATATTGGCAAATTGGTTTGAGATATACACATAGTAAGGAACTTATGTTTCTTAATGTTCAAACTTCAAAATATATAGGCTACGTTAAACTTATTACTCGTACAGTCTACCTACGAGTATGATATGCATATTGTATACAGTAACGGCGTTGTTGTACAACGAGCTGAGGACAGCCTCCATCAATAATTCTCACGACGTTAGATATTGTTTTCGGTGAGTTTACAAACTTAGAGGTAATTTATGTTTTAAGTTATTAATGGTTAAGTTATAATAATTCACATTTAAATATGTAAAATCAACATTATTAATACTTTACTAAATTCTAGTTAAATATTGTAATCTCTAATTTTTATAGTTGGTTTTATATGCTTTACATTTTTTACCATATAAATATGTTCAAATTAGCAAAATATACCGCCTACCGTGGATTCAGTACCAATTTCATGATTATACAATCGTAGTTCAACGGGAAGTACAACTTTTAAAAGCTGACAAACTTAAGTTTGCGGTCGTCGTCGAAGATCACGCTGTATCCACAGCAGGGTAGGCAGCGGGAACCTCGTGTAAAGATACCTCGTTCTCCACTTTCCACCGAATTCTGCAGACATTGCGTATTGAATAGCGGAACTCAACGCCGCCTCGACATAAATTTAAATAAACATATAATTTCCTCAAATGGGGATCAAACGCACAACGAGTCGCTTTTACAGGCACACCTTGTGCCCTGCGCCACGACTGGCCTCGAATAATAAAAGTTTTTGACATATATTTAGAAACTTCATTCTAGTATTCGCCAGCGCGATCTGGCTACTGTAGCAAACCACTCGGAGAACAAAGATTGGGTCATATTTCATACTAGTTACAGTACATAAATCTCTTGAGTACACTAAAAATAAAGTTTTCAATTTGTACCAAATTTTATATATTTGAAATATGCAACTCAGATTTAACCTCCTTAATATAATTATATTTAAATTTTAAACTATCTTCTTGCATACAATTTATTTAGAAGAAGTATATAATAACTCGTATAATTCTATTTAATTTCATTTCAATTTAACTTCCACTTCTCATGATAAAAAAAAAATATTTTAATAGATACTCTATGAATAATTGAATAATTTATAGAGTGCATAGGAAATTTCTACAAAATGGCATAAGCCGATTAAAATATAATCCACCTACGAATATACATACATACTCGTATATGCAGCACGTAAGAGAATCACTTTACATCACATTTAAAATGGGTTTTCCCGTAAGGGATAGAAACAGATTTGAAATAAAAGCTTTTAAACATCGCCTTACTCGCGCGCCCGAGAATTACTCATGCTCTGATTTTACAAGAGAAAAATCTTCTTGTCTACCGCTGCAAACACTTGCACTATCGCGCGTCTTTATAACTAATAACTAAAGTAATAATTGTGTGTTCGATCCTTAAAATATTTATTATAATAGATCCCTGATATATTTACAGAACTCAATGCCACACTTTGCCTCGAAATCACAGTGAAGAAATTAAAATATTGGTAATTATAGAAATTGTAGAAATTTTAGAAATTAAAATATTTAATAATTCTTTTCCCCGAGTGGAAATCCAACCCATAGCTGTCGCGTTGTAATCTATTTATTCCAAAATTTGTTTTGAATTTGGCTAAACTATTTGATTAATGAAACATGAAATTATTTTTTTAAATACATTGTGTGTTTTAAGATATTGTGAAGCAATTACTAATTAGTTAAAGGTTCAGGAGAGGAGAAAGGATAAATTATTAAAAACTTTCCTTAAAAGGGAATTTTAATTATTTACTTCGTCAAGTGTAATTCTACAGATTTACATAATCTGTATACATTAAAAAGAGTAAAAAAGCTATTTATTTATATTCTTCTACTATTATTTATATTTATGTATATATATATACTAGATTTTTTTATAACTAGATATTTTTATGTTCCGTAGTCTCAAACAATATTTTCAATCTCCTCAAATATTTCGTCCTGAATAACTGCCTGTTTATATCGCGTAAGAGAATTTGAATATGTAAATAAACTTTAATTTTGTGGCCTAATTTAATTATAATATTCCGCAAAATAATTATCAAACTTTGATCCTACCACTAAAGCAGTATCGGTATAATGCCGACCACAAAATTTTCAAGATTATCCTGTCAAATATATCACGTAGAAAATTGTTTATTAATTTAATATTTTTTATTGCTATTTATTTATTTTATTTTTAATTTTTAATAGACCCAGATAAGTTAAGATGCTGTGTTATTGATCTTATAAGATTAAAAAAAAATGATAGCAAAAAATTATTCAAAAGGTATAAAATAAAAAAAAAATACAGCAAAAACTAGATTTATAAGTTTTCTTTATAAACAAAATTATTTTAATTAAATGTAATTTAATTAATTAAATAAGTATTTGTAACGGGCGAAGCGAGCGAGGTTATATTTACATTTCTTCGCTCTGGCACCAAGGCAAAAGCCCGGCGCTGAGTACACAATAACTCCAGAATTCAGCGGAAAGTGGACGTACTTAACACTAGGTTCCCTCTGCCTACGCTGCTGTGTGCGGGATACAGCATGAAACTCTACTGACATATATTTTTTTAATAGATATTAATACTGCTTCCGATGAAAATGATGGCTGGCAGTCGAAAAAATCTAACTCTTAACTAGAACGCAGGATCCTGATTCCCTTGCCTCCGTACTATTTAATTCTTACAATTTGTTACTGCTTCAGTGTATACCAATAATTGCACTAACTAAGTTTCTAACCAGGAACGAACTCAAATAGTGGAGTGTATACAAATAGCTACTATACGAGTATACTGTATGTATATTACAATTGATACTTCAAAGACTGCTGTTGAATTCGATCCTAATACTTATGTTCTTGTCTAAGTCTATTAAAGGTATAACCAAGTAAACCCAAGTGTTTTTATAATACATATATAGTTAATTATTAGACAGGTATACCTAAAAATAATAAATATAATTTTCAAAAATATTTAGCATCATCGAATTTCTCAGAACACAGTAAATTGTGCGTGTGCACATAGGCGTCATTTCCTTTAGGCATTAATATTTGTAACTTAGCTTAGAATGTCTTTGTACGAATGTCTATTTAATTATTACTCTTTGTATGATGTAGTATATAAGGCGACGCGGAATTAATTAATAATTATAATATAAAGAGAGAAAGTATGTAAGTACGCGTATAAACAAAATATTGACTGAAAAAATGTGCATTTTTTATCGTAATTTCGGACAATGATAGGCACGCATATGATTTTACTGTGTCGATTATATTACGAGCATTGTGCATAACTGGAACGTTGAAATGAAAATTGAATTAATAATATAAGCGGAATTATTCACAAGCAATGTGTGTATTTTAAACCATATTATACATTATAATCACATTTGAAATATAATGGATATAAGCTCAAAACCAACAATAACATAAAAATGAAAAGTATTTATTTGATAAAACTAAACAAAAAAGCCGCACACATATACAGATTGCTAAAAATGTCTGGAAGATTTATATAGCTTTACCACTCGTTTGACGCTGCCAGAATGGTAATAGATTCGGCTGCAACTGCTATTGTGGAGCAGGTCTGCATGTGTACATTTCCAAAAGCTGTTATTTATAGTGGCACTTTCGTTAAGAGTTTACTGAGAAGATTTAGCTTAAAGAAAATATTTATTTTTAAATACATTTTGTTTGCTTTTGGGTTGAAAAACTATTTAAATATTTTTTACTAATACGTATTTAACTTTATGAATATTAAACATATGAAAAACTTATTTTCATTTCCCCTCTAGTAGAAAAAAAACGGTGAATCCCGCCACTTAACACGCAATGTCTGAAATTCGGGCAAAACGCGAAGAATATCTTAATACTAGGTCGCCTAACCTGCTACGCGAGAAAAAGTGCGAAGCTGCTTCCTTTTTTAGAGTTTCGTACCTTGAGGCAAGAAGCCCTAAATGAACTTTGTTGGCTGATTTTGTATGAAATTCCTGATTTTGTATGAAATTCGCCGCATAATCAAAACTTATAGACTGCTTCTCTGAAGCTACAGCCATGAAAAGCACAAAATGTGAACTTGCGGAAAAGAAATTGGTACAGACGCTCAATGGGCGAGTCCGACTCGCACTTGACCAGTTTTTTTGTTATACGAAGAAACAGCTATGATAATCAATATCAAAATATGAATATACCACCATAGCTGTTGGAACCGCGAGTCGGCATTATTACACAGTTAAAGTTCATTTAAAGCGACCAATAATACCGTGTTAATAAATCATCTTGACAGGTATTACTCCGCACCTCCGCGTCAGCTTAATTTCGTCACTTACCAACACTCATTTAGGCAAGCCCAAAGTACAGAACTCTTGAATTGGTCTCATCTATCATTATATCAACTAAATTTCTTGTATGAATTACATTTATACTATGAATGTAATTTGCTTATATTCCACTGTTGTAACGTTTATGACTGGAAGTTGTATTTAATTAAATTTTTATTACTTTTGTTTAATAATTAATAAATAAAAACAAAAATTATAAGCCAAACCAATATTTCAGGTACTTATTTGGGATTATTTTAACGGTTATAAAAGATGTCATACAATTTGTGTGTATGTTCTATAAAGATTAATAATACTTAAGCTTAATAATGTATTATTAAATTCCATACACAATTAAGTGGAAAATTAAAGTAGAATTTTCATTTACATTTTACCATAGGGCGTAGGTACGTACGAGTTAAAAGGGGTATTCTCAATTTCGTGCATAGAAGAACCACAGTCATTTGTTCCTGTTGCTCAAACGAGTTTAAACAAATTTTGGCGAGCGTCCGCCATGTTTAACATTCTTTATGCTACCAATTTAAATACTGTGTACAATATCCACGACGCGAGTTGTGTTTATATTTATAATATTCATAATCAAAGATAAATATAAATATTTATAATCTAAAATATTTTATAGCTATAAACATGGTTGTTTGCTTATTTAGCTTCACGTTTTTATCCTCTAGCCAGAAATAATAGAGCGCCAAGTGCTACGGTCTTTGTCTACCTGTTTCGCCTTGTCCACTGGTGTCAACCTCATTCGTCATTCATTCGAACGCGATAACACATATATCTAAATATCTTAATACAAATCATATAAGTACAACTACTAAATAACTTAAGTGTTAACTTAGCCAATTATTTCAATCTGTATGTTGCCCGTACCAAATCGCAGGGCTATTTAGGCAAAAATAAAGTAGAGAAAAAGACCTATTCATACATGACCTCCAAGGGGTTTCCCATCATGTTTAATACGTGACCTTTATCACTCTCTCTCCCTACATAAACCTTTTTTACTATTCTTTTATCACTCATCTCGTCTTTTATCACTCTCGACGTTCCCAAACAACCTGAGCACTTTCTTCTTCATTCCCACTATGACGTCCATGCTAGTACCTGCCATTCTGTGTATCTCTTTACTCGGCTAAGCAAAGGTAGCAACTCCAGAGCATTCATCTCTCATTTATTATATAATAACCACGCATTTACTAATCCTTACTCATCTCATTAGACCAGTTGCCGCGATATTGTTGCTTGGCTAAAATAAGATATTTTTTTCTGGATTAAATATATAAACCTAAGTAATTATTTATTAAAAATGGAGGTTATTTTTATATATTATTATTATATTGTATAACAACTTTACAAGCGACGAGAGTATATGCGAATAGAGTACATGTTCACAGTACATAATTAGAAACTGTAGCCTGTGGATAGTGTACACAAAATTAACTGCTTTTGTTATAACAACACATGTTTATGGTTAAAAACATCAAACAATAGAATATAATCATATAAAATGTCAAATATATTTGATAATAATCGATAATCGCCTTTGAATATGAAAATGCTTAACGGAGTTGGCAAGCCGCAATATGCACTTGCTCGTGTACTTTTACGTTGGCATTTCCTTGAGGATATGGTTAAATGAAATGGTTGTTGTTAAATAGTAATTTGGTTCTTATTCCAAGAGCATAAAGAATATATCAGATTGGAACGTTATGGAGACTTACTATGTGACTAACGATAAAACTCTGCAGAAGTCTAACGGTCGTCTTAACAATAAAAATTCTTGTCGCTTTTTAAAACATCTTTTATAAATTTAAATCTCGCAACATAATTTTAAGTATACTCGTATTAAAAATGATGTTTTGAAGTTACAAGCCTTATTTACTTTTATATTTATTAATAGTGGTGCGGGGCTACGCCCGCTTAAAATAGACAAATCAATAAAGAAATTGAAAGCTAAAAATTCAGTCAATTCAGTAAAACAGTTGTATAAAATAACTGTTACGGCAATTAGCAAATTTGTGGAACTAAATACTTTAAATTGACATATTTTTTTTATTTATGGACCGATAGTACAATAGTGAAAACCGCATCTAAATCGGTTAAGTGGTTTCTAAAATTAGCGATAACAAACGCACAGACAAACAGACAAAATATTTAAAAATAATTATGTTGGGTTCTATTAGGTTAATAAAGGTTCCCAATAACATTTTTTAAATATCTTCCAAGTACAGACACCGACCTTCTTACGATTTTATTATAAGTATATAAGTATCTAACAAAGTTTTATCAATAAATAACGGATGAAAACTTTCTTACAAACTATACGGGCCTTTAGCAACCTCCGAGGGGTAAAAAATCAACAAATCAATTCTACAGCGATATCAATCCCAAAACGTCAAATACTTTAGAACTTTTGCCATTTACATAGTATCTTTTTGTCATTATGATCCTTCGGCCGTAACTTTTCGTTTTTTTATTAATAAGGAAAATCGATGAATAATATATAAATAATTGAACCGTATTACTGCTTTGGACTTAAAACTTTTTTTGATTGTTCTCTTTAACAGTAACGATTAAAGTTCCGTTAAATAGTTTATTTTTTAATTATATGATTGCTTAATAAACAATACATTTTCTATTATATACATTGCTTTAAATTACAAAAGTGACAAAAGTGAAATGAGTGGACTTAAAGTTATCCAAAAACGAAACGAAGGCCAACAGACATATTATGTTAGAGCAGATATTATAAAGAATTTATATTTGATTCTCATGACCTATTATGAATTGGTATGAAATACATTTATGGTTAAATTTTAAAAACTCTTAAATAGCAAAAACTGCGTATTTCGACGCTATAAATAGAATCAAATTTAATTAACTTCTAGTTAACATAGAATTATGAAAATTGGCACCTAGCATATGGATGCTACGTGCATCGGATGCATGGAATGGCGTCTTCAACTACCAGCCCACGGTATTGATATACAAGATGTGGTTCCTAGTTAATACTAGTATAGAACAGGGATTTATTATACAAATATACTATAATTAATTTAATAATACAGTATGGCTCTCTTCTGGATACAGCAATATGAGTTATTGATTATTTCCCTTATGAGATAGGTAATACATACATAAACGGGTTTAATACATTTCAACGAGAACAAAGAAACCACGCAAGTCCGGCACGTTTTCCAATATAATCAGTGTGTGTAAATTAAAAAGAATATACGAAAGCCTTTGTTTTTTAGAACTTGTATGAAATTTACGTGTATGTGAATAATTAGAAAAAAATACTCAGTTTCACTACCGATAGGCCTTTTATTGTATAGAATTTACAACTTAATCTTTCGATAGAGAGACGTCTACTTTAGTCTAATCTAGTTTTAAGTATAAATCTAATTGATAAATTGTTAAAAACTTACATTTATTGACAGGTACATACATCTCTTGAACGAGAATTCCTTCAAGTTTCGTTTTATTAGTAGACTTCAGTCAAAAAAAATAATTCATATTAGTACAATTTATTTTTATGAACTTTTTTATTTATGAACCGATTGAAATACATAGAACAAACACTAAATGTTTTTTCTTATATATCTTCCATGTAAATATACCGAACAGGTACGATTTTATTATAAATATAGGTTAAAAATATATTAAAAATTATACTTAATTATAGCTACATTAAAAGTCTAAGTAGGTATAACTTACAATAATGAACGTGAGCCGTTTGAAAATGCATAATTTTCTTTAGAGGCAAATATGACTGATGGACTGTTTCATAATACAAGTATTATGGAGTCACTTTATCTTATGATTCATTAATTAAATACAAAACATAATATTATGGAAATATTAATAGTGTTAGCGTATTCGTGTAAAAGTGGGTAGATTTAGGTGAAAAAGACAATAAAAGCAGTGAAATTGTGTCTAACGGGTATTGTTGCTTGTAGGCGGAAGCCCTGGTTGGAAGGTACCAGTGTGTGTAGTGTTGTTATGGAGTGATACATGTCATGGCCTGAGATCTCACTGTTAAAACCTGCAGGTATCAGTTTTCTTGATTAAACTTATATTAATGAATAATACATGATTAGAAGAACAGATTACACCTGGGTTACCTAAAAGAATCCTGCCGCAATCACCTTTAATTACATTTTTTCATAACTCGTTTTTGGAGAAAATTGCACTCATACGTTTTTTATATGAATCGCACATCATTTCAAAGAAAATCGCATAAGGAATTGGAAAATTAGGGGTTGCCAGCTCTCAGTCTGCCGCAAGTCTAGGGTTACCTGGTTTAAACAGGTCACTAAATGTTAATAATTTGCACTCGTGTGTTTTCTTAATGAATTATGTATCAAATTAAAGCTTATTTTTTTCTGAACACTATAAAACACTGTTGCCTGGAAAAATCCTGCCGCAAAGAGGGGTTGCCAGCGTTTGAAATATTTTATTCCGGTTCCGAAATGACTATGAAAATAGACGATGACGCGCGCGGTCTGTCTTATGTTTTAAAGTAAAATATTAAATAATAGAAGGTCAATCTTAAAATCAATGTTTGTTCTAATTATTCACCTGTTAAATAATAATTTTGATCATATTAAATACACGCAGAAAACTATTTCATTAATAAAAGTTCATTAATATAAGTTTAATTAAGAAAACTGATACCTGCAGGTTTTAACGGTGGGATCTTCATCTATCACTTATTGTAATTACGTGGAAGCTCTATCCGAGTACGTTAAAACATATAGACGGTATGTATTTTTATCGTGTTATTTTCAAAACGCTAACGGCTTCCGCTTTCTCACAATACTTATAATTACTGTACCTTATTATTAATATGGAAAAGAGGAAAATGTTTTCATTAATTTATATAGAGATTGTCTGAAACAGCTATTAAGCTACTAAATCTCCAATACAAAACTTAACTTGCTAATGGACGCCACTCAACAGTAAGACGAAGTCGCGCACTTTGTGACCGTCGTCGTACCCAACTTATAGCGCTTCTCATGTTCTTAATGTTTTTACACAAATATTCTGCTAAGTTTATACGATAAGGACACTAAATTATCTTTTTGTGATATTTAAACAAATCTAATAGATTTTTTGTTGTCATGACAAATTATATACAGATGTTTTTGTCTTCAACACTTAAAAGGAAAGGACGATTTTTATCTACTCTATAATAGCCAAACACAAAAAGAGAGAGAGAATGAGATTTTGCCAAAAATGATAAAGTGTTTTTTCCGAACAAAATAAATAATAAAATTATCGTTAAATTAGCATAATATAAAACGTAATTTGTTAAGAATGACGCACACATACAAACTTATCAAAGCGACAAAATCTACGATTGTACAAAACCTACGACTAATTACGTACGCATTTATGTACATATAAATTTTCTTAGTTCATAATTTCATTTAAAATGTTTCTTTCTAAGCCTAAATTTAAGTGATTCCAATTTTCTAGATGTGACCTGAGATTACAATATCCACAATATATACGTACCTACCTAAACAAAATTAATATAAAAGTATGTAATACGACCAAATGCAATTGTCTACAGCGATGACACGTGAAAAATTAAATCGAAAGAATTTTTATTTTATTTTAAGCTAGAAATGTAGTATGTGTTTTAAAAATATTTCACTGTTTCTATGAAGGAAATGTCAAAAACGAGAAAAGGGGAAATTAAAGTGTCCGTTACAGTCACTGAGAGACAACACTCGTGAATAGAGTTCTATCGAACGATGCACTAGTGTTTTAATGTTACATGTGGAAATGAAAAATCAAAAAAAAGTGTTAATTCAAGCTACAACCTGCACGTAGCAGGGACCCTAGTGTTAAGACACTCCTCTCTCCACTTTCCGCCGAATTCTGGAGGCATTACGTCTTGATTGGCGGAATTTAACTCCGCGCTTTTCCTCGACACTAGAGCGAAGACATGTTTAATTAAAATATTGAATTTCCTCGAATAGGAATAGAATCCACAATTCGCCGCGTTGGCAGGCGCAGTGTGTCCCTGTGGCAGGACTGGCGACAAATAAAATATAATAATTAATCAGCCATAATATAATAAGCCATATTCAAATTAAATTTTACTTACTAATGGTGGAAATCTTTGTTTCCAGCTTGGACAGCGGAATCCGACGATGACGCACCCTCCCTCCATATCATGGCTCGGTCATTAGTGTACAATGTCGGCGAGAAGAAGGGTATCTTTTGCAAAGGAAAAAATTTAAATGAGGTATTATTGTGCATATTTACAGTCACAACCGTTCATAAGAGAACTATTTCAATATTATTATCGTTCTTTCTATGACCACATAATAAACATGAACGTTTAATAATATAATAGCATATAATAAGCATCTACGAGTACATTTTTTTGGTGGTAAGATAAGAATTTAATTAATTTCTTTAGAACTAACATTTTAACAGGATTTGAGGTTTTATAAAATTCCAGTGTGTACATGCGAAAATTAATAAGTTTTTGTTATAACGAAGAACTTTTCTCGTATCTAAGTTGTTAAGCTCACATTTCATGCGCCTAATAAATTTTGAGTAGCAAATTGCCGGAAGACGTGTTACCAGCTGCCACGTATTAACCATCATTTACTTGCTTAATTCGTGAATACTTAGCCGCTTGGAACATTCATCAAGAAAATTTACTTTACGTTATTGTAGCTTTTACCACAACGCACTTACATTTTATAATTATATATACACATATTTATTAGAACATTTCGAGCCATTAATAACTAATATTTTTTCAGTCTATTGAATGGTATTCACCATCTGGGAAAGTCGAAGGTCTATCTTCTAAGAATGACAGAGTGTTTGTTGAGAGGCAAAGGAATGACACGTTGCCGCTCATCATCATCAGCGCCCAGATTGAGGACACCGGAAACTGGACTTGTAAATCTGGCACACTTGAACAAACCCTGAAAATTGTTGTTGGCGGTAAATGCTTTGTTTATACATATTATCTTTTCTTTTTCGTTCTCTTATTTAGTGATGGCGGTGGAAATAACGTAAATATTTTTCGTATTAAAAATGAAATTATAAAGGAAAATAAGAAAATAAATGTAAATGATATTTAAATGGACGTAATATGTCTGTCTGTACTTATTGAGTTACAATAGTCTACAGTAGGTACATTCATTACCATGATATTCTAGTTAAATTATAAATATCTTTAATAAATCTCAGAGCGTAATACACGTTTATCATTAATCAAAATTATTTACTTAAAAGCTTCGGGCATCTTTTATAATATTATATTAATATACGGCGATAACGATGTCTAAAAAATCGAAGTAACTTAGGTACCTACATAATACAGTAGGTACCTAAGTTACTTCAATTTTTTATCATTTAGGTACTAATTTATATCACTTCTTAAACGGAATTACTCAGGCAAACAAAATCAAAAAAAGGCAGGTTTTTTCATTAAATATTACAATAAAACCCGATAATTAATATAAAAAATTTCGCTAACATAATTTTTTTCACTTTTTCATAAAATAGTAGAAATTGATATCACGAGTATTATAAGCCCAGTATGTTATACAATCTTTATTTAAAGTGGTTCTATTATACATATATATCATTGCAGTAAAGTTTGTATATTAACTTGTGAGTGAAGATACGAACAGTGAAGTTTCTTAAGCTAATTATTTTATAATAATAACATTTTATTTTAGTTCATTTTACATATTATGTTTCGGTTTGTTTTGAAAACTCATAGAGTTATAAATTTGTAATTTAATATTTTAATTTTACATATTATATTATATTCTAAGCTATTCAAACTTGTTAATAATTTCTATGATATTCTTACTCATGGTTTAACTTTAACTTTGGCTTAAGTTTCTACATCAACTTATATACTAGAACTAATATAAACTGCATTAATTATGCAAGCAAATTCCTCCTCTAACGGTGAGCTATATATAAATTATAACTTATTTACAGCATATTTAATATAAAATAAATAAATCAAAGGCAATACTATAGGTACGAGTATATTATAGAAGCAGAAGTTTATCTCTATAAATAGATAAAACTAAACATACTGTTCGCAGAAAAAGTCAATCTAAGTCCAAAAGAGGAAAATGTGGATGGTGAAGAAACAAAATCTATAAAATTTGAATGCGTAGCGAAAGGTCATCCACGTCCTGTAGTACAATGGTACAATGCTAAAGGAACTATTACAGGTTCATTTTATGATTTATTACAAGTTTTATTGAGTAAGGTTATGGAGAGAGTACCTTGACACTAGGTTTCCTGCTATATATACGAGATAAAGCGTGAAGCAATAAAAAAATATACAAATAGAACGACAGAGGCCGTCGCGGGCCAGTGTCCGTGGACGAGTGCGTGACTGTTACCGCAATGATCATAGGTTCAATTCTCATTCGGGAAACTGAAATATTTATTATTTTCATTTCTCCGCTCTTGCAACGAGATAATTAATCATTGGCACGTTTATCTCTCTCTATATAATAACTATATGATGTTAATCGTTTAATAACTATATGATTTATTAAAAATATTAATAATAAAATTTCAGATGACAGAAAAAAATATATTATCAAACAGAAAGGAGACAATTGTCAGTTAGAGATTAGGAATTTAACTCACCTCGACACCGGAGAGTACTGGTGTAAAGCGACCCAGGAGGCGTTGTCTTATTACAGCTTGAAACGCGTATTCCTAACTGTGCAACGTAAGTTTATTGAAAATAATTATAATGACAGAAAAATTAAAATATTTATCCTATCAAAAACAAATGTGAAATTAGGGCTAACTAAAGGGATACATTTATATGTAAGTTAAGCTAAATAAGATAAGTTCAAAACAAACCTTAAGCTTATTTAAAATAAACTTTTCTATTTAACGAATACAATTTTATGCCTAAAATAGCATAATTTAAAATTTATGTAGCGAATTAAGCAAAACAAACTTTGGTTTATATTACTTATCTGCGGAATATAGAACAACTTTAAAATAAAATGAACTGCCACCCATCCCTGAATAAGCTTTTTACTTCATTCAAAAGCATTAAATCCCAGCACAGCTGGTTTTTCTAAGAGCTTAAGTGCTTAATGATAATTTATTACGGCTGTGGTAAAATAACAGAAGGAATCCATTCCCTGCATAACTAAATCGAAACTTTTATTTTTGAATAATTTATACTCAGAATTTATACCTAAGTATAATTATATAATGACTGATATACTCAAGTGTTTCTTTTTATTTCTATTCTATTTTTACAGTTTTGAACTGCGTTGCCTGCTAAATAAATATAATTTTAGTAAATAAACATTTACGAGTATAAGATCACACCTTAGAATGACTAGTAGATCAAGTTGAACTTCTAAACTAAGTTTCAATAGAGCTGTGTGCATGATGGAAGGGGCAGCATGGCCGGTGGACGTAACATTGCAATTTGATATTGAAAATGACAATTCATGACCGTAGTTTGTCTCGTTTATTTATGCGTTTTATATTATTTATCCACACCTATATCATAAATTCGAAAGTAACTCTGTCTGTCTGTCTGTCTGTCTTTTACGCAATCAGGGCCAAACCGCTAATTTAATAGTGATAAAATACTCATATAGAGATACTTGAGGGTCTCGGGATGAACATAGGATACTTTTTTTTTCTCATATTTGTAATATTTTCGATATATACCAATATATTAAAATACTTATTAATTTGACATGCAATTTATTCCGCCATGTTTATAACAACCGCCGTTGCTAAGCAACGATTTGCAAAGTTTGTTGTTAGAAAACGTCACCCAAAATAAGTTTGCTTAACGCATACATGGCGCGCGCCGACTCAACCTTATGAGACACAAAAACAATATTCTCCAAAAATATTGTCCCTTAAATATTGTTTAAAAAAGTCCGCGTTGATATATACTATAGATATAGATTTGTATACATTAACAAAAATTAGATGATTTCTATAATTTGATATTCATCCTTATGAAAATAAATATAATAGTCACTTTTAGCATTTCATCTAGATGGAAATTATAGTTTACTGTATAACATTCTAATAAATAATTAAGGAGATGTCACTGATTCCAAATGACTTAGCCTACGAGTTGTATAGTATGACCGACGCGAACGGGCAGATGACTTTGATGGTTTTGTAAATTTTTATATATTTTCGAATTATTGTTAATTTTATTTAATTATTTGCTGCTTATTACTACAACTACTTATTAATTTATCTCAGTTCGGTTATCTATACGAATGTTATACACTTAAATATCGTAATTGTAATCATTTAGGATTTTACTTAATATTGTTCGCAAAAATTATTAATTATTTAATATAGAAAAATGTTTAGTACGCGCGTTTTTCTAATATTAAGAATTTCCTTTAGTTACTTTTACTTCTTTTGTTTGTTCATTTCGATAACTCAGATCAAAGATCAAATCTCTACTTATTATTCTTTTTTAACTTATTTTAATTATTTAGGCTTATATTTTCTTACAAATTCTATTGAAAACCGAAAACAATTTCATAAATATATTTAATAAATAATCGTATAGTTGAAGCGAGCGTAGCCGCGTCCGGGCCCACTAGTAATCTATAAAATAGTAACTATAAGTTTTTTTTTATTATTGTACAACTACGAAAGTCATTTGTTTCAACAATTGTTTTTTTTAATAAATAATATTTAAAAAAAAACATCTTACCAGCAACGTTGCTTAGATCTATAATAAACACATGACATATTAACAAGAATGCATAAATTATTAATAAGACTTAATTATAGGGGTTTCATTGAAAAAAGAAGAAAAATAAATATATATATTGAAATTATTGATATTGCAGATAAACCTATTATTTACAACCACGTTACGCAAGAGATGTTCTATTCAAAGTTCAAAACTGAAGAAGTTTATGCAATTATGAATGAAACGTAAGTAATGTAAAAAACATATTTCCATCTTTACCCGTTTTACTTTTGCTTTACTTGTTACAAGCCTATGTATAGTATATAGCTGTTTAAAAAATGCAAATGGGAAATTTAATACTTCAGTTATAACTGAAAACCAAGAAATACGAAGAACTTAACCAGTTTTTCTGTTTTAGAAAAAATATCACATGCAGTGTGACCGCACATCCTCCACCCACCTTCAAATGGAACAAACGTAACAATGGATATGATGAAGAGATAAATGATGAAGATGTTGTAAGTTTAAAATGCCTTTATAATAATATCAAATAAAAAATGTTGGGTCTGTAAAACTGACAGTTATGAGTTCTTTCCTTACTGAATAAATTATTTTCGTTCTAGTAATAATTTTCGTTGAATTCCGCCATTTCTCCGACTTTTTACCGATTTTTTGTTTCTTATACATATGACATGAAATTTATTAAACCAACTTCGAAAAGGAGAGGCCAGTCGTGTCGCACATACAAAGCGACAGGTTGTGGGTTCCAATTCCGCTCGAGGAATTGAAATATTTAAGCGGAGCGGGAGCGGAGTGTCTTAACACGAGACTCCCTCTGCCTACACTAAGAAACAAAAAGGAAGAAGTTTATATGATTTTGGCTGTGTTTTCTTGTACCTGTTTGTTTATGTATTTTAAAAACATATTTCTAATATTAATAATCTGTAATTTTTAGATTGATTACAGTTCAAATGGCACTCGTAGCTTTTCGGTATTGCAGCTCAAATTATATAGCAAGGATAATTTGGGCGAATATAAATGTTCCGTTTCAAACGAAAAAGGCCACGTATCCATAGTGTTTCATGTTCAACTCGGAAACAAACCAAATCCACCTGATTCTGTGAGTAGAACAAATGTATATTAAAAAAATAGATTCTAAATAGGGAGAGTTTTGTCGTATATTTTATATTTATATTCCCATATTTTCAGATTAATTTTGTGTCTGCGACCGCTACTGAACTAACGTTTAATGTCACTTGTACCACATGCAATTTTGCTGAACAAGAAGAAATGTCACCTAATCCCGCTAATTTAACAGTTTTAGGTAAGTATTTCTAATAAAATATTGTTCATATATGTACAGACATTCGTTAAATAATATTAAACTAATTAATTTAATCCAGTTTTAAGTTGGCTGAAAAATATAACTTGCTTACTATCTAGCGATGGGGCTGCCATGAGCTACCTAAGCTCATAATATGAAATACAATTAAATATAATATTAATTAATGTAAAATATTTTACAATTAATATATTACTATACTTGTTTCCAATTATAACAATGAAAATAACAACTGCGTGAAAGGAAAATGCTTGTTTTGTATCTAAATATTTTTCCTTATTATTTAGCATTTATATTCCCTATCGAGAACATGACACAACTGTAGGGAAGGAAAAGGATAATAATGTTTTCCCCTTTCATTATAGGATACACATTCGAGCTTGTTCCAGTCCGTACAGATTACCCAGCAGATTGGAATTCAGCAACCGAGTTTAATATCGATATTAAATTTTCTAATGGTAATTTTTTACGTTATATTGTACAGTACATCTATTCTTAATTTTAAAGATTAAGTAAATAAACTAAAGAGTGGAGGCCAACGTAGCGCAGTGCATGACAGTAAACGCGATGGATGTAGGTTTGATTTAATTTATTCAAATTCACGCTGTATCCCGCGCATAACAAGGTAGGCAGAGGGAGGAGCTTATTGTACTCTCTCCATTTAGATACTTCCAATTAGTAGTTAAGAATACAACTCTTGCGGCCACTCACACTTGGCCCATTTTTTTCATAAAAGCTTTTCAGTTCATATTCAATATTTATTTGAAATTTCAGATACACTATTCACGGTGGGTCCTCTCGCTAACAAGACTACTTACCACGTGCGCGTGAGTACACGCAACGCTGCTGGAAACTCCGATTGGTTAGAAATCATCGGAAACCCCTCTACGAGCTTCGCCACATCTATTTTAATTTCTGTTACATTATTCCTAGCAACTTTAATGATTAACAGCTGTTACTAAGTTTATAATTAAACCGCACTGTATATAATCTGTGTCCTTTTTATTTTATTTATTTTAACGCTTTTTCATTGTGGTGGATTTTTTTTATTTCCCAATAAGTAAAAAATAACGGTTTTGGACAGCTTTTTTGTGAGTCCACAAAATACAGTTTGTTTTGGGACCATAATTTCATTAAATAGTGACTGAACTGAATGAGCGTTTTGAACCTCAAACTATAAATTTGATCATATATCGTAAAATCATAAAAAAACAGTTATATAATACGAATATGATACTTTGATTTTATTTAATAGAATTATTTTAGCTTTAACATCATTCTTTACATTCCAACAGTGTAGATAGGAAATATTTTAACTTTAAAAGAAAATATTAAAACGTTGATTAAATTTTAATAAGTGTTCTTTCTTCTGGTTGCTAAAATTGTAAGGAGATTGAGATGATGTTTATCAAACCTATACTATTATAGCTTAAATTTGCAAGTAGCAGAGACATTCCTACTTTTAAAAAAGCATTGCTTTATGTTAGAACGCTGTTAAAATATATATTTAATGGCCAGTTTCATATACGATTTGGAGTTTGAAGCTTTGGTTTTTATTATATTAGGCCGTTATATTAAATGCAAAAAGTGATATATTGCGTCCATGTTTTGACTTCCGCTTTTGAAATCGGTGTGTGAAAAAAAATTGTTGTACCTACGATGGCGGCTAAAAAAATCAAAAATATTAAGACAATAAGCTAAACAACGCTAAAATCTTTTAAATCTATAAGTTTTAGGTTATTATAAAAAATGTATTTATGTAGATTTATAACTATTGTAGTAATTATTTGCTTAGTTTCATCAGTTATGCCAATGTGAATCTACAAAATAATAACATAAATAATAATTGTTTTTTTTTGTTTACAAAATAATTATATTTGTCGATCTCAAGTTTATAAAATTTACACTTGTATAGATTCATTTTGATATAATATATTAAATTAATATGTATTATTTTATTTAAGTAGTTCTATATTGGTTTAAATAAAAATACGATTAAATCATTCCATAATATTTAAAATATTGTAGTAAATATATCCAATATTACTAAGTAAGCTTCATGAGTGTTTGCGGTGTAAATACTAAATATATATCGTTGTTAGTATACGCTTCTTTTGAGTGTGCAGTTAAATTGTGTTTTTCGTACTTTCATATTTTTAAATTAAACAAGTATTTGTGAAAGTCAATTTTTAGAAGAAAATTTCATTTTCATACACTCTTTTGACTTTTTATGAAACAGAATAAAAAAACAGGTGATAAATAAAATTTATGATCCAACTCCCAAAAAAATTAATGTTTGTTGTCTTTACAATTTATTATAAAATAAAAAATAAATAGAAACTTCATGTAAACGTTATTAAATAAAAAAAGATTTTCTTACTTTTTTATAATATATATGGTAATAAAAGTATCACAAACACAATTGACTATGTATGTCGTTAATATAATATGTATCGCTTATATTTGATTGTTCATAAATTTGAAATATTTAAAACTGACAATACATGTATATACGTTCGCTATCAATTATATAAAATAGCAAGCGAGTTGTTTGTCCCAAGTTTGACTTTTTCCAATTCTCCAATATTTTTTTTAGAATTATATCGAGTTATATACAGACCGAATCCAGCAAAAAGAAATATTTCCTTTATTATTATTAGATAGATATATATATAGAATTTGGAAAAGTCAAAATTATCTAAAATAAAATTATTTGCTTATGGATGTCAATTTTTAACTAATTGACTAATAATTTACTTTCAATTACATAATGTATATGGATATCGTATACAGGAGACTGAATATTGTCGATTTTGTTTTATTTTATAAATAGATTAGAATTTATCCTTCAAATGTAGATTAGTTATATGATATTTGTTCACAAGTGAGCTTTAAAAGCGTGAAATACGGTCGCTCCCCTAGGGATACCCCATAGCAATCACAAAGTGAAATTGAAGGTTGTTTATATCTCCTGTAGCAATTGTTTTTGCCGCATGATTTGAACTGTGTATATATATATTTGTGTTGTTTCGCCCGATTATACACAAATTGTTAATTACACTGATTTTACTTACAATAAATGGTTTATAAATAATAATGTGTGATTTTTTTGTTCTTATTCCTATACACAAAAACGTTTAAAAATATCAAATTAATGAAAACATATGTAAGATCATTATTTATAATTTAATTAAATATGTTAAACAAACAATTATTAAATTTTAATTTCATAACAAAGACGGATATGAAGCTACAATCAATAATTACTTATGATAATAAAACAAGTATAGAACTTTTAATGAAATCATTTTAATAAATAAAAGTTACCAGTGAACATCTTTAAACAACACATATGGGAAAATTGAAAACATTTATAAATAATAATAAAATAACATTTATAAATAATAGTAAATCAATAACAATATTGAATTATATGAAGTTATTAAACAGTTAGGACGATTTCAATAATACTACTATACTAACCGCATTGCGAACATGCACGCCACGGCTACTACTATAATGCCTCCTGTAAAAAATATTCCATAGAAGGCACCATCAGAAAGCTGAGCCGCTGCAATTGGTTCCTTATTGTCTGCATCAGTCGTCGGTTCTTCTGGACTCAAAATTTCTTCAGGTTCTGCTAACGTAGAGGCTAGAATTGGTTCTGACCATGGGGACTCCCCAGCTTCATTAATGGCTTTCATACGCACCCAATATTCAGTTTCTTCGTCCAAATCAGGTAATGTTATTACTAGACCTATATGAACATCAGAATAAATATGAAATATCCATTATTATAAATTCTAATGAGCATTTGAAAGCATTTTAGTTTCACGCTTAATATGCTTATTTAAAATTAATTAGATTTCAAACTTATTAAATATCTTTTTCTATCACAATATGTTTCAACAATGTACGTTTTACAAATACAATAAAAATATATCTACCATTTATTATATTTAAAATAATTACCATGATTATCTTCGTCAATACTTTCAGTGCTTTCATCTGGTTTGATAGCGATCTCTTCTGACTTTTTCCAATCAATTTCTCTTGGTATACCTACTTTTCTCTTCATTAAATTATTTAATTCCAAATATTGTATGTAAATTTCTGGAAAATAAAAATACTTATCACTCAATTATAGATTTTTTTCAACAGTTATTTTATTGTACTATAAAATTTTACGTTACGGTTAATTTACGATTAATTTTAAACATAAACAATAAGACTCACCATCCACCGTGAAATATAATTCATTGTTCCATTTAACATTTAATAGCAGAGAATTGTGTGTGACATTCCCAATATTTAGCTATAATAAATAAAAAAGCTTATATTAATACACCATACTAAAATTATTATACCAGATTGGAATTATAATATTCATAAAAGACCATAATAAATGCAATTTAGTTACCTCGTTCGGTTTTTTTGGTTTCTCTAATTTTACAACTACAAAATGCTTAAATACATCTCCATACTGATTGGACGCTTTACACTTGTATTTTTGACCAAAAGTTGATGAATTGGCAACTACTGTCATAATTGCATTTTTTTCTTCATATTTTATATCTTCTTTGGCGTATTCGGAATCTTCCGAATCACTGATTTCTAAAAACCACTTGTACGTTGGATCTGGATAACCATCTGCAGCACAGACTAAATTGACACTGAAATTGACATTTAATTATATAAAAGATTTTTATTATTTCGCTATAATATAAATTTCCTTCTTCTTTTAGCGCTTTACCTCTACACCAGAGATTGAAATGGAAATATTAAATATTTCACTTTCTCGAGTAGCAATCGAACTCACAACCTGTAGCGTTTACAGTCACACTTTATGCTCGTGCGCTCCATTATTATTTTTAATATAATAAATACATTTTAACAAAATAAACTATAACAATAATTTTACTATTTGTTTCATTTACACGTTTATTGTTAAAACCTACGTATATCAATGATCAATCTCGAAGTTTCTTCTAGTGAATTTTAACTCAGCTTTAGCTACAAAGCTATAAATAAACACCAAAACATTATAATAAAGATAGTAGAAGAAAATAACAAGAGCCAGTAAGTGCGTTAGAGAAATATGCTTGTACGTTTAAAATCGTACGTACCTTTCATTTTCCATTCCTGCCACATAGGTAGTATCGTTACCACCGGAAAATACAGGCGAATCTGTAAGACATAAATCCAAATAAATATGACATAAATATAAATGTGATATGAGCCAAGTCAACTATTAAGTTTTTCGTCGTCTCGACATAACCGACAAAATAATGGGAGATAATATAAATAATCGATAAATAACCTCCATACGAGTATATGGACAGAGTTCTGAGTTCACTCGAATGATAAATTTAAGCTCTAAATTTCATTCTACATATTTTCACTTACAGGCTTTAATATATTTGCAAGTTAGTTAGGTTGGTATTTAGTGATAGTAGTAAAAAAAGCCTTATTTTGTGCAGGATCATCATCATACAGTTCGGGACTCCAGGTTAATTAATAATGTTATTTAGGTATTTGACTAGTTTAAAACATTATTATCACCCAAACATTTAAATTATTTATTTATTTAATTTTTCTGCCGACTCTG
Source organism: Heliconius nattereri (assembly GCA_013403645.1). Taxonomy (NCBI): domain Eukaryota; kingdom Metazoa; phylum Arthropoda; class Insecta; order Lepidoptera; family Nymphalidae; genus Heliconius; species Heliconius nattereri. Next base: position 9,319,784 of record JAAIXI010000248.1, on the reverse strand, counting down.
GATAACTTACGTAGATTAATTTTACAAAGGACATAATTTTTTTTAATCAATTTAATAGCGGGATAAAGCGTGAAGCTAATAAAATAAGACATAAATATAATAGTGCTTACATTTGACATGTAAAGTAATATTGAAAGTGGTACTGGCTGCACAATCCTCTAACTGAGGACTCTCCTGTATAGCATCGCAGATGTACTCGCCACTGTCCTCTGGCTCCAACGCTGTGATAGTGAGAAGACTTTCGAATCCTTGACTGTTGTACTTCGTCATAACGTGATATTTTGCATCTATGTTTTGATCTATAAATAATAACACATGTACTAGATGTAATTATTACATTGTTAGCGTACTCGTGTAAATGTGGGTAGATCTAGGTGAAAAAGACAATAAAAGCAGTGGAATTGTATCAAACGGACATAGTTGCTTGTAGGCGGAAGCCCTGATTGGAAGGTATCTAGTGTGTAGTGTTGTTATTGAGTGATACATTTCACTTAGTGTAATTATGTGGAACCTCTGTGCGAGTACTATGAAAACATATAGACGGTATGTGTTTATATCGTGTTTATTTTAAAAACGTTAACCGTTTCCGTTTTATTTTCGTTTCGTGTTAATAATATTGTTAAATATTATTAGTTATTTATATTTTCTATCAATTTGTATAACCGTAGGAGGGGTATACGACGATAAAGCTCTATTTACGTACACAACAACATATCATAATGTAATTAAATTCAAATTCAAAATGTTCTTTATTCAAATAAACTATAAAATCACTTTTGAATCGTCGAATGTACATGTCAACAAAAAGCTATCACCGGTTCGGAAGGCAGTTCTGCTAAGAAGAGCCGGCAAGAAACTCAACAATTGGTCTTTTCAAAGTCAATGGTATATTTTACTATTACATTAGCTGGCAGCTACAAGTCCTGCCTGACATTCAATAGACATTAATTCCACACATGCTTATCCTCTAAATATTCTTGAACAGTGTAATACGCTTTACTTGTTAGAATTTTTTTACAGATATTTAAAAATTTTGTAGTGGCAAACTAAGAATACACTGCGGAATTTTATTATATACACGTATACTCAGACCCATAAAGGATTTATTAACTTTTTGGAGGCGATAACTTGGTGTGTTACACCAAGCTTATCTTTACTTCTCGTTCCTATCGTATGACTGTCGCTATTTTTTCTATGACAATGTATATGTGTTTTCGGACAAAGAGAATGTTATAATATACAAATTGGGAAGCAACTGTAATAATACCTACATCTTTGAAAACATCTCGCAGAGAATCTCGAGCTCTTAGATTATAAATATATCTCACGGCTCTTTTTTGGAGAATAAATATTGAATTGATATCTGAAGCACTGCCCCATAGCAGTATTCCATAAGATAAAATACTATGAAAATAGCTAAAGTACACTAGTCGGGCAGTTTCAACGTCCGTCATTTGTCTTACTTTCTTGATTGAACGCGGCAGAGCTGAGTTTATCTGCAAGTGCTTCCAGATGAGCGTTCCACTGGAGTTCGGAATCTATAGTAACACCTAAGCAAATAGCTGATTCCGACACATTAAGAGGTTCTCCTTTAATTATTACATTAAAATTATGTTTTTTAATATTTGGTAAAGCAAACTCGATGCATTTCATTTTTTTAGCATTTAACATTACATTATTAACATCAAACCAACAAAAAATATGCGATAATGCACAATTCACATCGTCATAGTTTATTTTGTTTCTGTCAACCTTAAATATTAAAGAGGAATCCGCGAAAAGTACAATATCACATAGGTTCTTCAAATGAAAAGGCAGATTATGTATATATATTGTGAAATATTATATAAATATATATAATATTTAATATATATTTCATTAATGTTTATTTTAGAGGACGTATTTGCTGATTTACATCCGTAGATATATGAGTACCTACTCTAGTATAAATTATACTGTATAACTATAAAATAGAACATGAAACCTCACCAGTGATAACTTCGCCATTTCTGTACCAAGACAATCGAGGTTCAGGTTCACCTTTTGCTTGACAAGTCAAAGTAATAGAACGACCACGTTCCACTGTAACTTCTGTAGGCGTATCCACAAACTCAGATGGCTCTGTTGAAAATATTATGTCACAGTTGTTATTTCAAATATGTTGAAAATATGTTAAATTATATTAAAATCTTGTTGGTAATGAAAAGTAAAATAAAAGCTGTTTTTGTTGAGAGTAAATTTTGGTTGACGTAAGTTATTCCGTGTCGCCATACAAATATAGGTTATTTATATAGATGCGCCGAATATTCGTTTGGTATTCGGTATTCGGTGTATTCGGCATGTTTTTTTAATATTCGTATTCGGCCGAATTTTTCGGCTATATCGCCGAATACATTCGGTTCGAGTATTTCTATTTACTTGGTTGCACGACACAGTAGAAATGAAATTAAACGTCTTATGTAAGATTTAAGTTAGTATAATTCAAATGAGTAAAATTTGTGCGTTTTTCAGTGCCAAAAATATATTGAACGCCCCTCGTAGATCGGAAAGAAACGTACATATTGTACTTTTTATAATTAATTAATGGTAAATTATGGTGTTGAATACCAAGCTTTCCAGTCTGTTGCATTTTTCTTCATATAAGTTCCCAGTTTTCGAAAATAGTCGTTCGTTATACACACTATTACCAGGAGTACTTTTTTATCACTTTACATTTTAACAAGCGTACGGGTCACCTGATAGCAGGTAAATGACCACCGCTTCGCACGACCTCGTCCGGACCCATGACACCAGAGGAGCTACAGGTGCTTTGCCGGCTTTTAAGGTGAAAACAAAGGAGCCTTTTTGAAGGTACTTAAGTCATATCGACATGGAAGTACAACATGGAAGTTCCAAAACCCCACATGAGATTCCTTTTAAAAAATGTAATATATTGTAGAGGTCCTTCCCTGTTTATCATAGTTCCAGCTCACAATTTTCTGGAGCAGAAAATCTCATTCGAAATAGAGGGTCCAACAATGTTGATAGGCAGATTCTAGTCCATTTGAATAATTTTTGAAATTTCGTGGTTTCGGGTGGCGGTGAGATACGGCCCGCTCGTTAAGTAGCCGGCGCTGACAGGTGGCATACATGTTAAAACCTGTTTACGCGACAAAATAATAAAGAAATCGTAAACCGAATAATTCGGCCGAATATTCGGTTCGGTAAAGTTTAAACAGAATAGTATTCGGTATTCGGTTATTCGGTCAAAACACCATTCGGCGCATCTCTAGTTATTCACATAGATGTGACAATTATTTAAATTATACAAAATTCTAATCAAATTATCATGTGTTTTTTGCTGTGTATCACACATTTATAATAATACTCACGAGTAGTTTCAATATCGAACTTTTAGTACCTCGCTTTTAGCAACATTAAATAAAATAAAGTTTTCTTTTTCTTTTTTTTAACTTGATGCTGTATCCGCCACATAGCACAGTCGGAAGGAACCTGGGAACCTAATGTTAAAACACTCCGTTCCCCACTTCCCGCCGAACTTGGAAGCCATGCGTGTTGAGTGGCATAACTCATCGCCGCACAAAATAAAGACGTCAATATTTAAAAGGTAGAATAGTTGATTTTACCTATAACACATAATGGTATTTCCTGCTTCAAATCTCCAGAACGGCACTCCCAAACCCCAGTGTCACTCACAGTAACATGGCTAAAGGTTAACACTAAAGCTGGTATACGGTTTCGTAAATACGGTACAAAATGTTCCTGCGCAAACACTCTATTTGTCGCTATTCGTTGTACAACTAAACCAGACGGGTCTATCCATTCTACCTGTTAAAAATAATAAAGTCAATATGGCTAGACTTATTTAAAATTTTAAATCAATATGTATATATGACAAAGTATATGAATCTAACAGGTCTTTGTTTATCTTGTCCCAAATGGGTCTTGGAGGATAAGCATGTAAAAACTGGTCATGGTGTAGTGAATTGTTCTTACTATGTTGCTTCTCATCCAAAAAATCCACGTACATCTTTTTTGTACCTAATTTTAATTTAGTTCTGTACCTAATTTTAGTCTAGTTATGGGGACCACGACCTTAAGGTAAGACTTATTTTCTCGGTATTTATATATGAAATTTAAATTGAACTGATTGTTTCGTACATAATAATATTTATACTGCTTAGACCTTTAAAGTACAAGCAGAAAAAAATATTCTTCTCTATGAAATTTGAAGCCATAATAAATTCATAGTAACTAGAACATAATATTTATACATATAATAATTAATTTTAAAGAATATCAAAATATAGCTTTTTTTTAAATATTCAAAGTTATAAAGAAATGATACACCTTTTGATTTTTACTGGCAGCCTTGCAGGTGACAGCCTTTCGTGCACCAACTTCAAAATAGGTTTTATCTGCTTCGTAGTCGACCGGTTCTACTGACAAGCCCCGTGTTTCTTTGTTTATAGTTTTCAATCCATAAACTAAAAATATAATACTTTTTACTTAAAATTTCTACAAACTATCATGTGAACGCATAATTTTAAAATTTATTTTAAGAACTTACCGGCTCTGTAGAACATATAAACGAAAACGATTACATAGAAAATCCACTTCATCTTGTCGTTAACACTAAATTAAAATATACAAAATATTTAGAAATTATACTAATAGATGTATAAAACTAATGTAGACTTCATGTTAGTTTAAAATCGAGTGAACAAATGAATTTAGTGCTAGTAGCAGAATTCCGCACAAAGTTACAATTAACAGGGACACCGAATTAACGCAAATTATTAATATTATTGCCAACAATGTCACCGGCGCTCGATCAGGAAGTCGCACTTAAAACATGGTAAAATTGAAAAGGTCATGTCAAATACTAAAGCTAAACGATGAGGTTGATTGGTGCCTGGTGGTGAAAAATAGTCAAGTCAAATATATATCTGGACTTTTATCCCGATTGGACACAAAGCTTGGCACCCATGTATGTATGTAGATTTTCCATAATTTTAGCGGTGGGCATGGAGCGACGCATAACTGAACATTTAACTTGGCTCATATTTATATTTTTGATGCGATCTTATTTTCGTAGATAGGTATTGGTTCTAACGACTTAACAAAAACAATTGTCGTGACCATATCTTACAAATGACGATTTCATTGAATCATCAGGTACATCATCGAATGCTAGTCGCTTGACGTTATAATCAACTAAACGCGTGGCTACTTCATGAAAAAGTTTTATTTAACAAAATCGTAAACTTAAACCACATTTTTGCAAGTCAACGTGGATGCTGTTACTATAAAAGTTCAAAGTAATTACAAAAATAAATGATTACTTTACTCAAACTATAAATATATTTATTAAATTCATATTTATTAATTAATAATAAAAAAAAATATTATTTCATGTATAAATCGTGTTAATTTTTATTTTTAGTTCATACGCCGAATTAAAGAAGTTGAAAAAAATAAATAAACAAACTATCAGCAATTAATGTTTAAAATCATATTTAAAAACTATACTTAAATGCTAAAAACCCCAAACTCCGAACGAAAATAAACCACGATATTTCAATGATAAAATCGTTAAATGTTGACATTTCATTAGTATGGTCAATTACTTCATGGAACCAACAATTCTACATTGTAACTACGACATAGACGTCAAGAGATTGTAGAAGTTTACGTTATACCCTTGCTCTGGTAAGAAAATGGGGAACGGAAGTATCTTAATGGGATCAGTGTCTTAACACTAGGTTCCCAGGTTTGCTACACTCTACGTACCTTCTATGAGGGGTAAAGCGTGAAGCTAAATAAAATATAATATCATATACTTTCTTAGATAAATTTCTACATTAGGTTTTTCATCTATCAACAATGTCTTTAAAATAATATTTAAAATGTAGTGCCGATTGTTTTATCAATAGATTATCTGTCTACTCTGCTATGTATATGCTGCCTTCCATAATTAATAAGATTGCGAACTAGTTAGGGACATACAGAACCATTGGTTTTAAATGTCATTTGAGGATCTATTCAAGTTTTACCATTTAAAGAATTATATACATATATTGGAAATATTGTTTCTTTTTTTACATGTTCTTAGTGTAATTAAGCAAAATGCAGCCTATTTCCAGTAAAACATGTTAAAGAAATACGCAAAATGAATATATAAAAAATAAAAATGTTTAACTACTCTAAGGCCTGTAAGTCTAGTGACTTTTGAGAGTATTTCCTTGATACAATTAAAATAATTATTATATTATACAGCGGCCCTGGCCCGGTCAATAGCATTGATCACATCCCGTGTACTTTACGAATACCTAACATAAGTAAATTGATAATTGTACTTCACTTCAATATGTATAGTAGAAATGATTTTCATTTTCCTTAATAATACGTAAGTTATTAAATTATTTAATTTAGTTAAATCTCAATTAGTAATTTATTTCTATAAAATGAGTGCAAGCTTAAGTTGGCAACTATATCCGCCGCTTAATGAAAACCGTCTATCGTATTTACCATTCACCTACAATTTTAAAATTTTGGCAAGAAGTGAGAACTTGCAGTACAAATACATGAAAAAAATGAAAAATTGATATTTGTAATTATATTTCACTTATAATTACTGCTCCCAGCTTTCCCCCAAATTTGCCCGATTGCTTGGTAAGTGTCTTTCTCTACCAAAGCGAGAAAGTGAGTATAACTTATTACCTCGAGTGTGAATTGAACCCACAATCATCTCTTTACATTATGTTGGTAATTTTTATAGAGCTCACTCAAAAAATGTAAAAGTATTAACAGAAACATCTTAAATTGAAGATAAAATAAGTAAAGTCCAGACAAAGGCAGCTTAAAACTTATTAACAAAGACCATTACAAATCACAAAGCTTAGTAATTTTAAGGATTCGTTGAATAAGGCTTCCAATATAAAACTACAGTACAGGTGACCTAGATTACCTAGCGAGGAAGCATTAGTCTAACGTAAACAGAGATTATCATCAATCAACCAGCTCTATCTAATGGAGACTACTACTGTAAACGCGTGTGTTCTTGAAAAATACCTCAAATTTTAACAACTTATATAACTAAATACCTAAACCTATTCCGACATGTGAGTTTTAAGGTCAAATATCGATTAGCATTATATCAATATCTCTTATAGAGTCTTAATCTGTTACTTACCACTTATAATATATTTTTTAGTTTGTAGGTAAATACTTATATGTAGTACAGGTTGACTCCTTTTACAATTTAAATATATTTATAGATGTTTTTCTTTCATTATCTATTATGATATTTAATGTTATTATCATATGAATAAAGATGAAAACAGTACACTTATCACTGTAACGAGCATCAAGGGGGCTCTCATTCAGTGCAAGAGAGAAGAACTGCAAGAAGAGAAAATGAAGAAGGCACAATGGAGATATGTCAGTTACGTCATATATGTTTGTGACTAAAACTAAAAGTGAATAGCTTATAGAAATACTTACATATTACTACGATCACCTGATAATACAAAAAATATATTTAAAGCAGCCATATTTCTATATAGAAAAAAATTACAAATTCTGCTAAGTATTATTTTTAGCCTACTACTGTCATGAACGAATTGATATAATGAAACCTTGCCCCATGACTGATAAGGAAGACCTTCAGTCCAGCAATCGCGTATGTGTACGCACATATAGGTACCTATATTGTATATATGAATCATCTAATACAGAATTTTCCACAACATTTGAAACAGTATTTATTTATTATTAATAGATAATAATTGTATCTATCGCGCCCGTAAAACCCACTGCTGTGCCGCATTAGTGGAACTGAACGCTGGTGGTGCAGCTTATGCCTTGAATTCAAGTTAAAAGCAGCTGGAGTGACTCGAAGTGTCAAGGTAGGAACATTGGCAACGAATTCACTATAAAGAATATCGTTAGAAAAATAAATATTTTGTTCTCGCATTTATTGTCGAACTAGTGGCCCACTGGCGGATTCACTCGGTTTAACTATAATTATTTAATTAATATCATTTAATTGTATTTAGGGAAAATTGTTTTGTTATTTTAGTATGATTATCTATATCTAATTTTACACTACTTTTACTAAATACATTGTAATTAAAACTTTTTGGGATTTCATTTATTTTTGCGCGTGATATACAAGATACAAGGTTTTTCTTGCGTAAATCTAAATCTTTCGTAATTAAAAAAATAGCAACGACATGTTTGTGGCACCTCAGCCTTCTTTATCTTCCAGTGAAAGACCCATAAAATCTATTTAACTAATCCGAAAAGAGACAGACAGAGAAAAATTTTTTTTTTGCTATTTTGAAATCACAGACAGACACTTTATTTTATTTTTACGTATATGTAGATTGCGTCTTTGCAGCGAAGATTGGACATAATAATTACGTCTATGTATTTAATATTGTATATATTAAGTAAAACATAAGCATTTATAGGATTTTTCATTATATAGATATCTTACTCAATAATATTTTAAAACTAAGCACAAATTTATTAGTACATCGAACTTAGTTGCTTATTTTGCATATGAATATGGTTTTTTGGGTCATTTTTTATATACCTAGTAGGTATGCTATTATTATTTGTTCTCCATTTAAATTATTGCAAACGTATATTATACATATTGATAGAAAATCTGATATATGAGACTCTACCCCACAAGGCATCGTCGGTACCATTTGCTTCTTTTGCTTTGTCTACAATAGGTGCTCGAAAAAAATATTTTGCGTGTTTTTTCCACCGACTATTAATATTTTTGTATTCTCTGATGATTCCTATTTATTACATAGCATGAAGTCCCTTCTTATATATTGTCACAATTTTAAAGTATTAAAAAAATTATTAAGTATTTTAAAATCATTATCTTTGTTATCTTTCAATTAAAATCAACTACTTAGATGTTGTTTTAATATTTTTAAATATTTTTCTCAAGTAGGTTAATTATAGAGATTTAGATTTAGAGATTATGGATTATATAGAAAATTATATAATAGAGAAAATAGTGTTTCCACCAGTATATATAAGATGATGATTTCATCACCAACGATTTCATGATGATAATGACAAGGATGTGAAATTCCTTATGATTTTATAAAATTTGCCATAGATACAATAAATATTTAAATAAATAAACATTGCTTAAGAAAGGTAACAAAAAATTGTTAAAAAAAAATTAATTTGTTTATTATGAATATTTATTGCAAATTTTGTACATTTTGTTTTATATCTTATCAATATTTTATCAAATAGTTTTACCTAATTAATATAAAGAATGGTACAATAAGTTTTCAAAGTTGTTTTAGAAGATCTAAACAAGAATGGTTAAATCAATTTTGTTTAGATTATGATAAATCTTTTTTTAATGGTTTTAGCCTCGTTGGCCTTTACAGCGACACAGGGATTGGTAGGGAAGAGCGCACTCTGTCCTTAAGAAATTGCAAGCACTGCATGGCTGCTTGAGAAGTTCTATAGAGCTGAGGTCAACATACATTGGAGAATCCTAAATCTTGAGATTTCTCTGTTCTTCATCATTATACAGTCTCAGTTTCTTCTATCATGATGCAAATAATAATTCTACAAACAATTTCAAACAACAACATTGAAAACAATTTGTCGAACAAAGTACTTGAAATGGATCAGTTAGATCCATTCTTATTTATGAATTGTATTAAAACAAACGCGAAATGTTAGAGGAAGCTAATATTGGAATTGAAACTGCATTTAAATCGGTTAAGCCGTTTCTGACTTTAGCGTGAATAAGCACACAGACAATCCGACAAACAGATAAAAAATTATAAATTATATATCTTCCAAGTATAGACGCCGAACCATTACGATTTTTTTATAAGTATACATTAATGATTTATTAAATCCAATAAACGTTTCTAAGGAAAATAAAAACAATATAAATATTATAATTAATGTGAGTGGGGGAAAAAACCCATGAATGTAGCGTTTAAACACATCAAAGTACCTATAGCTGAAACTGGATTCATTCTATTCTCTCCAAGAAAGCTTATTATTACTTGTGATTTTAAATATTAGATGTTTTTTTTTATGCATTACATGTTTCATACGTGTTTTTTAATTTTTTTACCTATACTTTCATATAATCAATAAAGCCATTGACATTTGACTTTAGCAAATTATTGTATGCAAATAAACGAATGCTAATTTGAAGCCAGTCGTAGGACAGGGGCACCGAGTGTGACTGTAAAACCGACTGGTTGTGAGTTCGTTCCCAACTCGAGAAGATGTTTTATTTATTTAAATTTATATTTCCGTTTCCCTCTGGTGCCGCGGCAAAGTGCGGCGTTGGGTTCTGCCACTCAACACGCAAAGCCTTCAGAATTCGGCAGAAAGTGGAGAACAGAATGTCTTAACACTGCGTTCCCTCTGCCTACTCTGCTGTGTGCGGGATACAGCGTGAAGCTGATTATTATTCATTATATTTAGTACAATTTCAAGCCCCCTAAACCTTTTCCTAAGAAATTATAGTGCGGTCTTTCCGTGGACATTAAGTAAAATTACACATACAGAGAGCAGTAAATGCTAAAAATCTTTCTGTGGAGAGCCTATGTTATAGACTTACCACTACTATTAAAAGATTCTATTTTGAAACTGATAACTAAATATTAAATTTAATAGACTCTTCTATTTTATACTTTAACAAAGTATAAAATATAACTTAACAAAGTTTAGTTCGCAATCGAGTAAAATTGGGTGAGTCATATTGACCTCACGTTATCTTATTAGGGGTATTAAGGAACGTCATAAATCTAGGGTTAATATTCCAGTCCCTACACTATTTTAAATATAATGTTTTGAAAAAGTCACTTAAAATTAATTTGAATGCAAAAAACAAAACGCAAAAAATGTCAATGTGCAACGGTTGTGTACGTTAATGTCAAAATGTATTTCTATAAATAAGAATTGAGGTTTTTTTTTAATTTTTTTTTTGTCGGTTAAACTTGGAGGTATTTAAGTAATTTTATGAATACGTACAAACTTTATTTATTTACATTCAAAATCAATTTAAAATGAAATATCTATTATTGGTTCCGTAAGAGACCGTAGACTTATTGTGTACTTATCTATTACAATAATTAGGAAAACTATACATTCTATCGAAATAACTCGTAATTTCCCATTAACTCATGTTATCTTAAAATTTTCCAAGAAGAAAATAAGAAATGCAATTTGAGCATTTTCACTGAGGAATACGTGTACGAGTATAATGTACCATGGCTATGTGGATATTTTATTGACAGAATCTTATTAATCTGTTAACTACGCTTACCGGAAAATTTTTATCCTGTTAATATTGCCAGGAGATTGGGGTTCTTTCATTAAATTAAAACAAAAAAAAACAATTTAAAAATTATTTCCGCGTTTGAAAAAAACTTTATAACATTTTAATGTAAGTAAAGTATATTTTAATTACGATTAAAATATAACCAGAATAAAATATAAAGTTTACTTTTTTTTTAAAAAAAAATATAGATAAAAATAGAATCAACTTCACGCTGTATCCTGCACACAGCAGGGTAGGCAGAGAGCGAGAACGTAGTGTGACTCTGCGTTCCGTTCACTTTTTGCCGAATTCTGGAGGCAGAACTCAACACTGCGCTTTGCCTCGACAGCAGAGCGCAGAAATAGAAATATAAATTTAAATATATATTTCATCTCCTCGAGTGGGGATCGAACCCACGACCAGTCGGTTTTACAGTCACACTTTATGCCCCTGCGCTACGACTGGCCTCAAATTAAAATATAACTTTAAAATAATCTAATACTACTGCACAGATTGACGTGAATATTAATATTTTCTTATTAAAGTAGGCACAGAGCCTACTGAAGTAGAAAAATATTGATATTTACGTAGTAAATTCTAAAATAAATTTCCTGTTTGAAAATAAAAATTTAAAATATTGTATTGATTTTTTTATAGTACCTACCTAGCACCTACATTAAAAGTCAAGAGGTACTGTTAAAATCGAAATGACAAATAAAATTAACTTTCTCAAAATTAATATAAGTATGTAAAAATATATAATTATTATATAAAAATATATAATGATATAAGAAACCAATTGAAAAAAAAAAACTTAAAAAGTAAACGTAATATGTTTTTGAGCACTTTTCGACAAGTATCATTAGTAAATTGCTCAGCGGAAAATGGGAAACGGAAGTGTCTTAATGGGAACGGAGTGTCTTAACACGAGGTTCCAAGGTTCCCTCTGCCTACCGCGCTTTGTACGGGATACAGCGTGAATATAAAAATAAATATGTAAATAAAAAATAATAGCGTTTGGTCACTTGTTTGCCCTGAAGTTTTAATTAATACGGCTGCAGTAACTACTGAAAATACAATGAATATTGTGAAATAATGACGTTTCAGTACACAACGTACATAGTATTTAGATCAATACAATGTACGTTGTAAATCGTAATTCTTAAAGCATGCGGCATCGGCTCAGTAGACGGCAGTCGCGTTCAGAAAGGCATGCGAGGTGGACGTATAAACTGCTTTATCGTGTTTTAACCAATCGCTTTCGCGCGTGTAAATATATATGTGAAAGTTATCAACCCGGATGAAATCATCGATATGAGATTCTAATGTGTTCGTAACATTTATATAATTATTATTGCTAATTAATATTATTTTCTATTAATTAATAACAATATATTTGAATAAATAATATAGATAGCTTCTGCCTTATACTAATTGGAGGCAGTTTTGTATGATTAATTAACTCTCTGTATAATGTAATTAAGTATATTAGATTTAATCAAATGTACCTACATTGAAATTTTTTTTAAATATTATTATATTTATTTAAATATATTGTGATTTTTAAGCACAAATAAAGTTTTGACTCATGATTTAGATAATATAAACTAAATACAATACTTTCCTTAGTTATACTATCCTTAAAAAAGATCGTTGTCAAGGTTTTATTTATACTTTTAATTCCGATACGAATGAAAAGACTGACAATAGTTTTTCCTTAAAATAACAAAGAATCTGTTGATTTATAATATAAATTTGGTGAATATGTATATGATATCTTCTGCTAATTTTAAATCCACATAAACATCGACACCGCTCCTACACCAGAGCGAAGAAATGAAAATATAAAAATTATATTAATATTTTATTTTCTCGAGTGGGGATCGAATTCACAACCATTCACGCTTACAGGCAAACTTTGTGGCCTCTAATATAAGATTTTAAATAATGGACATATATATATTAATATATATATATATATATATGTGTGTGTGTATGTATGTAATAAGATTCATTCTTAGAAATATTGTCTACATAATCTACATTACATTACTATTCAATATGTTTAAACGTTCATCGAGGGATTTGTCGTAGTATATTTACATGTACTAATAGCGTTAGCACTGCTTAGTATTAATAATAAATAATTGTAATTTATAAATTTCTTAAACATTTTCCTATATAATTCATTAGTTTAAAATAGTATTAAAGTTCGATTTAAAATAACCAATTCTCATCATTCTATAGAAAGCCGCTTTCAGTTTGTGCCACTTCCTAAATTATATAATTTTATAAAAAGTAAATGGCGGTAGAAATCTTGCGAGCAATAGTTCGCTATTCGCTAAGTTTAGTGTCGACTGTACGCGACTTCGCGATTGTCTAAAAATAAAGAAGTCTTAATAAAATCCCCCAAATCATAAAATTATATTTTCTTTTTTTTCAGCTTTACGCTGTATCCCGCACTTAGGAGAGTAGGCAGAGGGAACTTAGGAACTTTACTGAGACACTTCCATTTCTTACTTTCTCGCGGATTTCTGAAGGCGTTGCGTGTTGAGTTGCGTGAGAGTGTGTTATATCCTAGAGTGCAAAGCTATGTATTTGGCCGCCACGTGAAGTTTAGAGGAAAAAGAGTTTTCATTTGTATATTGTGCATACATAAATAAATTCCGAAACCGAATACTCAGCTAGTTCTGCGTATTATTTTAATGTACAGAAATTAATTATTTTTTTTCCTCAAATTACAAAAAAAATATAAAACAGCACCTTACACAAACATTATAATAGTTTTTTTAAATAACACACGATTTTACTATCACATAAAACTAAGTGCAAAATCGTTAAGAATCCGTCGACATATAGGAACCACGCAAAGTTAACGCTTCTATTATATTTTTATTTCTTTATAATTATATTTTTATTTATATGAATGCGTATTTGAATATAAAAATTTATCCGCCTATTAAAAGAGCATAATATATTCAAATAACTAACAACGGATAACCCTTATGATAAAAAAGCATATTAAAATAAAAAAAACCTTAAAATAAAAACATATAAAATATTTAAATTATATGTATATCATTTTTCTACGAAAGTTCGTCCTCCCAGTTTTGTAAGGGTATTTTCTTAGTTCCTTAGTTTCATTAGAGATTATAGTTACAAATATGTTTTTAATATTTATAACCAAAATAAATTTGTTATAAATGTAACATACCTACTATATACAACAAATAATATACATATAGTAAATCTTAATCGTAAAATCTTACCGTTGATTTTTGCGATTATTACGCATTCTAAATAAAACTAACTAAATTAATCGCGTATATTTATGTCTGTAGTACTAGCGACCCGCTCGTAATATACTTTTATTTATTTACAAAGAAATTTAAATATACGCGATTAATCCAGTCAAATAATTTCATATAAAATATATACATATACTAAATATTTGATAATTATATTGTTTTAACATATTCTTAATTAATTAAAAGATGGCACGCGACTTATTTTATTACGTTAGTAGATAATTATTAGTAGTAGATGATAATCAGATTTTCATTTCTTCGCGTTGGCAGTTGAGTTCCGCCACTCAACACGTTCAATGCCTCAAAAATTCCGAAGGAAATTGGGGAAAGGAGTGTCTTAGCACTAGGTTCCCTCTGCCTTCCCTGATGTACGCGGGATACATCGTAAAGCTATACTAATATTGATTTAAATATATTGCTTACATGCTTACAATACCCTCTTTGTTTACAGATACGTGGCCCATCAATTGAGAACGTGTTGATTGATCTCGAACTTCGGTAAGCTGTGTCGCCACCAAAAAAAATCTAGCAAGATTTTTTTATGTATAATACAATGTTATTAAATAACAATAAATTGAGAGAAACTTTGAATCAGTAAATAAATATAAGTGATATTAAAAGACTAAAATAGTTGATATTTTATAAATACACCATGACGCCGGGTGTACAGGAAGACCAGTGTGTAGCGATGAGTAACAATAACGTGATGCCCTTACTGCCGAGGACGACAGTGCGTCTGGAATTCCAAAATGTGACATGCTCCATTAAAACATTTTCAATCACTAAACTTCGAGTTGGTAAGATTTATTTCTATCTTTTACTATCTATATCAATGAAATAGTGAGAAAACATTGACTTTTTTATAGATATGTATAATTGATTGCTTTTAAAATATACATTTCCGTTTTTTCTCGCATCATGGTAGGCTGAGGGAATTTTAGGTTAGGTTAGGTCGTTTCGCTTTCTAATGTTCGAGACATTCCGCGTTGAGAGGCGAACTTTGCCTACCGGAGCGAGGAAGTGAAGATAAATTATATATCGTATAGTAAAACGTTGTTCCACTGCGCTTAACTATGTTGTAAAGTGAGTTGTAAGTTGTGTTAAAACTTATCAACTTTGATTGAGCTTGATGGATTCCATACAATAAAATTTAATTGAAAGCAATTAATACTTTGACTTTTGTTGGCGCGCGTTCTCTATGTATGAGTACGTATGTAGGTGCTTAAAACCAAGTACATACTTATTTTATTAACAAATTTGTATTTTACTGATAATTGCGGAAACAAATGTTGGTAGAATTTTTTTTTTGTCAAAAACATTACAATTTGTTTGGTTAATAATCATATTTTTTTGGTTATAATTATTTTATATAACATCTTTTTTTTATGTAAATCGTGTGTTAATTTTTTTTATTTTGGCACAATTTTCTTACTTTAAAAGCGAGGCGTCGATAATTGAATAATAAACTTCAGACATTTAAAAAATTCGGAAATAAAGTTCATTTGACAGGTGTATATTTATATTTGCTAACTGAAGAAAAGTCAACATTTGCCTTTTATCAATTAATGTCATGGCCCTACAGATCTAGGTAACGATGAGTGCATAGAAAACATTCCGAAGGACAAGATCAAATTTTACTATTATAGTATAAATTTATTTAGCAACTAGCGGCCCCACAAGGCTTCGCCCGCTTATACTATATAATTATTTATTTTTTCATCTCAATTACTTTTGTTATCTAATAATCTCAATCATTAACTTTTCAAAGGCAATACCTATAAATTTCTAGAATTTTTCAAATTCAGTAAAACATTTATTTTATACCAACATTTTCACATGCAGCTGCTTATATTGAAATAGCTTTTTTAATTATTGAACCGATTGAAATTAAACAAACACTAAATGTTAAGTCGTTTCTGCGATTAGCGTGAACAAAAGCACAGACAAAAGGACATGCAGACAAACAGACTAAAATTTAAAAAATCATTGATTTGGGTTCCATTACGGTAATAACACTTTCGTTGACACCGATTCGTTGCGATTTTATTATAAGTATAGTTTCAGTGTTAATTAAGTAATTTGAAGTTAGCATTTACATAAAAATATATTTTCATCTATTATTTCTTTGCTTTGTTCAGTTCTTTGTATACAATGTCGATATAATAGGTATTGTGAAATCAAATATTATATATCCACACAATGTGAAACAAAAACTATTTAATTAATTTAATTGTTAAATTCCTGAATGTGAAGTAATTATGTTTACATTATATCTGTACTTGGATTTACATTATATCCCCTGGTGTCGATGCACGCGGCGTTGAGTTCCACCACTCAACACCTAATGCCTCTTGAATTCAGTGGAAAATGAGGAACCGAGTGTCGGGATACAGCGTGGAGCTAATAATAACTGACAAGTAATCTAATATATTAGTACTTACCTACGTACTTGGGGTGTATGTGCATAGGAACTTTCACCGGTCAGTCGGTCTGGCTTGTTTTAGCCATAAGTAACAAAATAAACATATTTTTATTCTTAAATTTTGATCAATTTTACGTCATTTCTGTGTCAACTTTCAACAACACGTCTATATTTGCTGAATAACGAGGCGTGCCTTTACTTTAGCAATTTGCCATAATGATTATGTAAGATATTTAAGAAAAGCTGAAATAGCTGTATAAACTACTAGTCGAGCTTACTAATTGTATTTTTTTTGTCTTAATCTGTATTTCTTTACCTGATTTTCTATTTTATCTGATATAATACACAGAAACATGTTAAACTTTGTTTTAATTAATCAAATTAGGATCGTTTCAATGGTAAGTGTACTCAACTTTCCGTAGACTAAAAATATTAATAATTTGTTTAACCGACTATGAATTAGCTATCGTGACTCATGAGGACAATGGTTGACGCCAGTTCACGCAATGGTCATGGGAAATAACTCAGGGAAATTTTTATCTTTGAAATTATTTTCATTCCTCTGGTCAACCTATCGACGACGCCAGTCGTGGCTAGGGGCACAATGTTTGTAAACTCGACCGGTTCGTTTCCCACACGAGGAAATAAAATATTTATTTATATTTATATGTCGATTTCTTCGCTTTGGTGTCGAAGCAAAGCGTGACGTTAAGTTCCGTCACTCAACACGCAATATCTCCAGAATTTGGCGGAAAATGGAGAACGGAGAGCCTTAACATTAAGTTCCCTCTGCCTACAATGCTGTAAGAGGAATACAACGTGACGCCATTTGTCTATTCTTTTATGTATGTAATAACAATAGGTAGCCGATTAAAGCTCAAAAAAACTATGATAAACAATCGTATCAGCGCCACGTTGTCTTCAATTATTTTATTAAAATCATTAAGTCTATTGTGATTATTCATAGTTTGTTTTTAATTACTTTTTCTCATAGTTAATATATTATAAGAGCTATTTAATTGCATTTGTATTATTTATTTTAAAATTATATATAACGCGAGTAATTAACTTTTTTCATCGATTTAAAAAAAACGTTAGCACGAAGAGAAAATATTAACCAAGAATATAAATAAACATTATTCAAATTTATGTTTAAATTAAATACTTAAAGCTCTGCTTCAGTTATTCCATTCCATTCAGTTTTTCTCTTCTGTTATCAAATAGATTTTACTAATTGATTATCCAATTAATCAAAGGAATGATATATTTTGTATTTACCAACTCTCGCAAAATTGAGGAATTTTCATTAGCAAATATAACACACACCACGGTGAAGAAACGAAAAATATTTACTAAAAATTTTTTTCTTTCTCTGCTCTTTTATGTTAAGTAGACGGAAATTATAGGTACGTACTGAAGAATTAATTGAATTTATACATAATACAGTTTTCGTATAAAAGTTGCCCAGTTTACAGAGAAACGCGCATTCGTTCGCTCTAATAAACAAAACGTCAATCATAATGACTTGCATTCATTATATCTATACCAACAAATAAGTATCTATTTATTTCCAAGCTGGGTTCCCAATATCATGAAATTTTTGCGTGTTGAATGGTGGAATTAAAAGCCGCACTTTGTCTTCTTACCAAAGCGAGAAATTAAATTGCTTCATTGCTACGAGTGGGAATCGAACCTACAATCTTTGCAGTCAGCCGTTGCGCTTACTCTGCACTACAACGATCACCAGATCTAAAGAATTATAAGTGATTCCTCCTAATTAAGAAATTCTTTGGTGTTAAAATTATTAGTAATTTTACTTACAAAATTGTATTTGTTAAAATTAATAATTGATTATTTATACAACACAGGTACTACTTATATAAAAACAAATGTATTTGAATACATACACTATTATAGCGTGCGTTTCACACCTTTCATGTAATTAAAATGGTACCATATTACATATGAAACGATTGTAACTAGAACGAAAAACTGAAACGTACAATTAATCTGGAAATACTGTATAATAAAATTGAAATGAGGTAAATGTATAAGTTACATATAGAGAGAGAAATGCAGATGTGCACTTCTAATGCACGATGACATGCCATATTTTGATGTCACCAGTTACTGCATCAGCAGCTGGTACTATTCCGGTCTTGAAACGTAATTAGAATTGAGAGAAACAGAAAACCAGCTAAGTGCGAGTCGGGCACCAAGGCTTCCGTACCAATTTCAGGAGGGTAGGTCAACTAGATGTTCAATGTAAAAGTTTTAAAAGTGATAAATTATTTTTTTTATGAAAAGAATCACAAATACAGATTTGTAATGACTTTTTTATATGAAGCTTTTTAGATTTAGTTATTCCTTTATTTGTATTGTAAGTTCTAACTTCGTGTTAAATTTCATAACTAGAAATCTACGGAAAAGCCTACCCTACAGGTTTTGTTTATTTTTTGGTAAATTTCATACAAAATGCAGTAAAATTGATACATAAATGCTCGTATTTTTTTGGTGCTTTAAATGATTATATTATATAGACCTGAATATTTCATATTAATTTTAGCAATCTCGAGATAAATGGTCTTCTCAGACGGCCAGTCGGACAACAAAGTAATCCTATAAGGGTTTCGTTTTTACCTTTTGATTTTCTGAGGTACGGAACCCTAAAAACAAAAAAGAAGACAACTCAACTGATACCTGCAAACCCTAAGATAACTGCATAGTTGATGCTAAGCAGCTCTACTGGAAGTTAAAAATAGATAAATAGTTCTTTAACGAGTCATTTACCTTGGCCGTGCCCTTTACTGTGGGCTTTTATTTATTCCTTTTGATAAATGAAAATGTTTCTCGAATACTTTAATAGAGCAACTTGAAGTCTGCGAATATATGTTTTTTTATTTATTTATTTTCGTAGTTTATATACTTTTTTCACTTTATTAACTGACGTAGTGAACATAATAATAATTTACCCAATTTAACACCAAGTTTTAACCAAACATATAATAAAAATAAAATAAATATAAATAGTCCTCCAAATACTTTTTCCTTATACCTAAGTATAGCTTTAGGGTTAATACCTATTAACCCTAAAAATGCCGGTTTTCAGATGTTAATTTACAATAATCATTTGAGTTAAAAATTTTAATTTTTGTAGACATCACAAGCTTGTATATTAATATGTTTACGAGTTATGAAGGGTTTAAAAGTAGCTTGAAATGTTTCATGTAAAATACACACTGCGCGATTGCAGCTTTTTAACTTGGCTGTATACGCTGGCGCGTGTCTTGATAGATAATCAGCCTCTATCGTTTTTATACATTTTTCTGCAATTTAACAATGCAGGCAGCACTTATTACCAAGTTAATTAGTCTTATCGCTAATAGGAACAAATTGTGTATTTAATAAGCCAAAGCATCATCAGAATAGAATCTTAATGGGTGACTGCTAAGTGCTTTTTTTTATTTATTTTATAGTCTTTTTTATTAACATATTTTTTTTTACAATTATTATTGTACTACTGTAATTATAGTAGGTACGTAGTTTTTTTTTGTTTGGTACATATAGTAGTGATCTATTAACGTTATTTTTGTCTTGGCTGTCACCGACTTCAAAATTAAGGTAAATACAGTAGGTACACTTAACAAGTTGTTGCCACCCTGAAGTTAGCTGTTGATGGCAGCACAGATTTTTTGAAATGTTGGCTTACCCTTGATTATTTTCTACCCGTGGGAGCAATGCGCAAAAGTTGTCATGCTTTTTTTAGTATGGTCAACAAAAGCCACAACTTGTCGACCATACTATACATAAATAAAAACAAGAAGGTAAAACCGCTTAAAGAAAAACGCAAAAACTTACTGCTCTAAAGTGGGACAATAACATTTTAACGCTTACCGTTTTACCGTAGCGTAATGTCTGTACATATGTAATTCTTGCTTGAAGAAGCAGACTCACGCTTTGTCCTGCAAAGCGCAGGCAGAGGGAACCTAGTGTTAAGATACTATATTCTTCATTTTTCGTTCAATTTTCATGAGATTGCGTATTAAGTTGAGGCAACGTCGCCAGCCGCCAACGCCGTGCCCTGTTTTGTTTCCAGAGGGAGGCAAATGAAGCCCCAAGTGGGATCAAACCCACATCTGTCACGCTTATAGTCTAAAACTGACCGTGTCACATTTTGGTCACATTTTGGTCTTAAAAATCGTAAATCGTAAGTAAAAGATTACGGTATTTCACTTCAAGTGTTTGTTATTGGCTGTGATTACGATTAATTTAGTAAACATTAATATGGTGTAAATTATATTGTAAATTAATGAAACGGAAAAATTGGAAACAGAATATTCTATATCCAATTGCTTCGATTAAATGCGATTTGTACGATAAGGGAAAACGATATTGTCCAAACCACGTGTTGGCACACGCTATGCCTTCTCAGTGGAGGGATTCCTCGTGGTGGGGTCGACTAGTTTCTAAACATGTTCTGGAACCTTCATAGTATCCACGGTGACCTACAAACCTACTGTTTATTGCACTTAGTACTTATTCCGGTAGCAATTGACGCATTCGTCTGGTGAAAGTAATTTTGCGTTAATGCTCAACAGTTACCTGCACTTACACCTTTCTTCTTTGATAATTATGTTGTATTATTACAAAGGAATGTCTCCAGAATTGGGCGGAAAATAAGGAAACGAGTGTCTTAACACTAGGTTCCCTCTGCCTCCTGCTGTGTGCTAAATGTAGCGTGAAACTAAAAAAATATATTTGGCAAGTAATGGAACAGAATAAGAATTAGTGCCTATTCTTCAACCAACTAATGTAATAGATTATACCATTGATTTTGAAAAGCATTTGTTGAGTTTCTTGCCGGCTCTTCTCAGCAGAACTGCCTTCCGAACCGGTGGTAGCTATTTGTTCATATGTTCATTCGACGATTGAAAAGTGCTTATTATAAGTCTATTTGAATAAAGAATATTTTGAATTTGAATTTAAATTTATTCTCCGCTTATGCGCTTATAATGATTTTTTTTAAATAAATTTTTGTATACCATAAAAGTGCAATGATTATATACGTGACACATTTATAATTACAATGACACACTTTGCTTGTGTTGATTCTCGTGAGGATTCGTAATTTTAGACAAAACTAAACAATAAATTGGCTGTAACTAAATACCTAACTGTCAACCATTGTTTTATTTCTGTACTTAAATATAAAATACCGTTAACATTAATTAATACAGTGACTGGTTGCTTGTCTTCTATAAGTTATAAATAATAATAGTTAAATAATAAACGTCCTTATTGTATTGGTATATAGCTAAGTAAACCGTCTTGCAGCGCTTGTGTTTTTCCATAGTTCCCCGTAATGAGAGACGTTATCAATGGAACCATCTATTTACAAAGCTATTACGATTCATATGCAATACCATCGTTATCGGAATATGACGTCAGAGAGTTGGTTCAACGAAAAATAATGAACAAAGAAATACGATATTCCAATACTAATAGCATCGCAATAATATTGTGTGGCGTCACTCGGTCACGAATTTGTGTGGAGAAATAATAAAAATATATAAGTTTTACATAATAATTAAGATTATCCTATGATTTTTTAGAAAAGTAATTATACGAACCGCTTGCCACTTATATGTAGGTCGGTTAAAAAAGTAAAATATTGTTTTAGTAACTATTTTTAAGGAATCACGCTGTATCCATCACGCCACTCATATATATAGGAGTACACTATGTATATGAGTGGCGGAACTCAACGCCGCGTGCCTTGTTACCAGCCAGCAAAATCAAAACGTTAAATATTTAATTTAAGATTTTTTATCACGCGCCCCTGTGGCCCCTGCGCCACGACTGGCCTTTACATAATATGTAAGTAGATTAAAAAAGATAAAACATTAAACAATAGATATAAAAAAATAATAATAAAAAACTAGATTCTGAATTAACAAAAAGTACGGACGTTGTTTCTGCAATAAATTATACTTATTCATTTTGCATAATTAAATAGCGTTGCTAGGAATAACTAAGCTATGGCTCTTATAATTATTCAAATATTTAAATTTATATATTTATTAATTAAAATATTTTATACGTTCAAATGCTGAATATTCACATAACTCTTAGTTTTTATAAAACGTCCATGGTGTAAAATGAGGCGGCGAAATATATGTCTACTAATATATATTTATAATAATTAAGCACCATTGGATGTTGAGTAGAGGAATAACCAGAGCTAGTAAATAAAAAAAATCAGAGCCAGCCTAATGGTCTTAATATACAGTTAACTTTACTTAATACAGTTGATGTCAAAAAATCATAATAAACTTTATTATATTATTTTCCTTTAATGCAGTTCGGTTGGGAAACAAATACCTAATATGACCAGAATACCTAATGTGACCAGACCTCCCGTTTTGAACGGAACCGTCCCGTTTTTCGAAAAGGCAAAAATTAATCATGACTTTTTAAATCAAAAAAGAACTTTTTTTTTTGGAATACTTACACATTAACTTTTAATTAACTTACATTAAAATACCTGTTGGAACTTGCAAAGATAGGTCTCGTCAACCAAGATGTCTTCCAAATTACCAAAAAATAATTCTTAAGGCCCTTAAATGTTAAAATACATAAAAATTTTACAAGTTTTTTTATTGAGAATTTATGAACGCAATGATTTTATACTTATTGATCAATTTCACGTAATTATACCTTTATAAGTACTTTCATTTGCAAAAGATTGATATAGTGAAAGGCATATATGTGATTGCAACATCAGCCATGTAAAAAGTATTTCGTAGCTGTTTTTCATTCAGCAATCTTTTGTTGAGATATAATTTTGGTTATTTTTTCCGCTTCACACTATATCCTCGCACGCAGCAGAGAAGATAGAGCGAGCCTAGTGTTGAGACACTCCGTTGCCCATTTTCCGCCGAATTCCGGAATCATGGCGTCTTGAATTGCCTCGACACGAGAGCGAAATATGGTATGTGGAGGTAATGCAAATATTAAACATTTCATTTCCTTGATTGAGAATGGAACCCACAACCCGTCGCGCTTACAGTCAAACTGTGCCCCTGTGCGACGACTAATATATGTAACTAGCGGACGCGCGCAGCTTCGCTTGCTTATCTAGGGGGTGAATTTTAATAAATGATGTGATCAATCAGTCATGATGACATGAAACACGTGTTGAATGAAGTATTTTTAAGAGTCTCAATTTCAAATTATATAAAAATCGGTGGCGATTTAAAGATTTTTCCATACAAACGTTCAACCCCCTATTTGCACCCTTAAGGGGAGAAATCTAGTAAACTATGAAATATGTGTTCAATTAAATACTTTTAAGAGTCTAAGTTTCAAATTTTATAAAAATCGGTGGCGTTTTATAAAACAATCCATACAAACTTTCAACCCCTATTTCACCCATTTAGGGTTAAAATTTTTCAAAATCCCTTCTTAGTGGATGTCCAGATTACAAAATATGTAAGACGCACGCACAGCCGTAACCGCTGTGTTAACTTACCTCAGTCAGTGAGGACAAGTCCTCTTATATATATAGATTATGTATGTAATAGTATGTCCTGATAAACGGGTAAATGTGGCCCAGCTATAAGTACCTATATATTTGCGTTATATCCAATTTATTTTTATATACATTTTTATATAAATTTTATATAACTAAAAAATATTAATATAGGTACTTAATTAAAATATTAAATATTGTGGTATTGACAATAAAAAAACATTAGGTTAATAACTACTAAAAATAATTTTAACAAAGGCTTAAATCAATTTCACCTTCAGTTCAGTTCTTAATTTATGGCGTTTCCAGCGTGCCAGTCGAGCATTAATCACTTCGCTCGCTTGAGATAGAAAACAATATTTACAATAATATTTATAAAAATGGGTCTGTAATGAGTAATATTTTACAAATATATTAGTTAATTTAGTTAGCTTAATATTGTTATATCTAATATATTTACATCAAAATTGATATAGAGAACTAAACACAAATGTTAACAAAAGTTGAACATTAAGGGAGCGGGAAACTTTATAAGGAAAGACATATCATAAATAAGGGATGGATTAATTTAGAACAGGAGAACAGGATGTGAGGAGGGAGACCGTCGTCCCAGGGGTCCGCGACCCGGATCCAATTTCAGCTTTTAATTCTTAAATCCGATTTTTATGATGTTCTGCATGCAAAGGTTTTACAGCCAATGTTACCTTTATATTCTCAATATATTTATATTAAAGTATATTTAGTTTCTAGTATGAAATAAAAATAAATGTATACAGAAACAATTAAAATATGTAATGTGATATTGTAAAATCATTTTTTTTGCTAGTATCCGCACGCCTATTACGCCTTGCGCGGTTGCCCTTTTTTTATGAAAATGAAAAAAGGGCAACCGTGCAAGGAGTATTGAACGGTGAAGATTATAATTGCAGTGTTATTTTGGTAATATTTAACAATTAACTAAACTGGTAACCGTATAATTAAATTCAAAGGTATTCGTAAGGTTAGGTTTAACAACCCTATCGCAAATAAAGGTTACTGTATTACTGTGTAACAGCCTTGTATTTTGTTATTTTATTTGCTAAAAATTTATTCGTTTTTAATTCATTTTAGGTTGTACTGAAAGTATACAATTAGGTATTATAACAAATCTCAAGCAAGCATCTCAAGTTGTTATTTTTTATAATTGCGACAATTTGCTTATTACGAAAATCCTAAATATTTCGTGCAGGGAGGTTAGTTAACTAATACGTATCTAGTACGTACTTTACACATTGCCGGTGGAACAGTGGCAGTTTATATAATCCCTTAGAATGTTATCATTACTAGGCAAAGTATAAAATGGACTATAACATTCATATTATATCATACATTGCCTGGACCTCTCAGGTATTTTCGAAATTTCCAAGATATTGTAAAAAATACGCAAGTTACCTACAGATTGCCGCCAACACACAAAACATTTCCTTCCGACCAAGAGCGCGTTAGCAATGGCTATTGAAGTAAAACTTATATTAATCGATTCATCGTGCAATTTATTACTAGTAATTATATTTGTGACGTATCTACAGAACAATATATATTATAATAAATGCGAAAGTAGAAAAAGTTTATCGTAAACATTTTTTAATTTGTAAACATTACGTATACAGAGTGTTTTTTGTCAAATGGAAGCACAGTTTTAATAACTCTATAAAAGCCTAATACAATTAAAACCAGTTTTAATTACTCTATAAAAGCCTCTATAAAATACAATTAAAACAAAAGAGATTTTGCAAAAATAAGAAATTGTTCTTTAACAAAATAATTAATAAAATTATCGTTGTAAAATAAAACGCCATTTGTAAAGAATGACGCACACAGATCCTATCAAAGCGACTACATAGCCCACGCCGTAATCAAAAAATGCTGCTTCACGCGGTATCCCGAACACAGCTCGGTAAGCAGAGGCAGTTCCCCACATTCCAAAAAATTTTGAAGGCATTATGTGTTGCGAGGAAATGAAAATATGAAATAATTTATTTTCGACTATCAAATCTCGGGAATCAAACCCGCAAACCGCTTGCATTATAAATTATTTTCCTTTTTATTAAGGATCAAGTGCTAATCATCATCTATTGTTATTTTTACGTATTTTGTATAATATATTGACATGAGAATACTTGTTGTATCTTATTATACCTTGTTGTATATGTCACATATGTTAAACATGTGTAATTAAAGCTATTATTCTGTTCTATGTCATGTCTTTTGACACTATATATAAAAGCTAATAAGCTAACGTAGTTCAATCTTAAATATTGTGAAACAAACACCGGATCGGTCCAAACAATGTCAAAAAATGCAGGATAGACATATTTAGGTTCCTATCAGTACAATTAGTATTATAAATCTATAGTAAAAATGTTCGTTGATAAGGAATTTTAAAGGCCTTGCTATTCTAATGATAGATAACTAATAATAATTAATGATATTATTTTATAATTACTTATTATATTTTAATGTACAAAGACATTATTGTAATATTTGCACATTGTGTTTGTAAATAAGTGCCGTAAAGTGAAAAAGTATTGTATGGTCATATATTTGTGAAGGGATTTTATTATTTTTCTAATTTTCCGACTTACTGACTGACTTTTACAATTTTCCGACTGACAGATTTTTATAATTTTCCGTTTTTAGATCAGTACAATTTATACATACTTTTTATTACTATTTTATAGTCGTATTTAATGTGCGATCCCATGGGAACTTTAACATACACTATAGCGTATATTATAACTAACTTAAGTTATAACTTATAAGTAATGACTCTACTTCATAATTATTTCAATATCATATATCTACATACAAGTAGCAGCATAATGACAACTCTATTTTTTTTCGTCATCGATTACATTTCAAAAACATATTTTAGAATTTTTCTTTTTTTGATCTGCTTTGATTTTATGTGCCTTTCACATTTTACATAAAATCTATTTTTTGCACAATTGCAGCTAAAAACTTGCCTGAAGTAAATAATAAAAATAAGAAAACATGCTAAATTAAAATATTATTTATTTTATAGAACAAATTAGTATACATCATAGCATACTATTACATACTTTTTATCTGTTAGTAGCTAGATGTCCTTCATTAGGAATTGAAAATCGATGCAGAAGTTTTAAGCTATATTATATTGTACTTTGTTTTTTATTCAGTAAACGACAGTTTGGAATAATGTATAATTTTAAAAAATAAACAATGGACACATATGCACCCACTGCTTAACCTTAATGATAAATACTTAAACGTTTTTATAATAAGATTGAAATGAATTCAAACAGTATGATAATACGCGTGCTTGTATTTTAAAAATAGATTTTTTTTATTTTTTTGGTTAATAAAAACGGTTTTTAAAAATAAAATATTATATGGTAGGTAGGTACATATTTTATACGAGTACATTTTTTTAAAATAAATATATCAGACATGTATTTAAATATAATAAAATTGTGAAGTGAATATTGTTTTCAGTCTTATTGCTGAAGTAAAAACCAAAAACTTAAACAAATATAATAAAATAATTTCAATTATTAATATGTTCAACAGTGGCACATCTGTGACTAGCGCTAATTATATAAGCAAAAACTAAAATCTACCTTTTGCCCTTAATCTATTACTCTCGTAACATGTTTTCTTACGAAACTATGCCAATAGCCATTAGGAAAAGTGGATTTTCATGACGCTTACTCTATTACGCAAATATTGAATACAACTATTTGATTGACAGGTTTTTGTTGGTTAAAATTAATATTGTATAAATTGGACCATTTTTTATCACTTTCAATGTCAATGCAGATAACGTTATACTTACAATTGCGTATTTCTATATTAGAATGTTACAATACATTCAGAATCGTATCAAATGTAATTTAAACTATTTTTTTTATATATATCATTTATATATATCATATTTACATATTTAAGCCCAAACATGTGGTTGATAAATGAATAGCATTAGATTGCGCTAAAAATATATATATACTAGTGGACCCGAACGCGGCTACGCCCGCTTGAACTATACCTACGAATATTTATGAAATTATTTTCAGTTTTCAATAGAGGGATGCGTTAATCAAGCTCATTTTGGGTGACGTGTTCTAACAACAAACTTTGCAAATCGTTGCTTAGCAACGACAGTTTTTATTAACATGGCGGAATAAATTGCATGTCAAATTAATAAGTATTTTAATATCGGATATATATCGAAAATATTATAAATATGAGAAAAAAAGTATCCTATGTTCATCCCGGGACCCTCAAGTATCTCTATATGAGTATTTTATCACAATTGAATTTGCTGTTTGGCCCTGATTGCGTAAAAGACAGACAGACAGAGTTACTTTTGAATTTATAATATAGGTATAGATATCTTTTTTATTTCAGAAAAGAAAAGTATATTGAAAGGCGTTGCCGGATGTTTCAAACCGGGGGAGCTGACGGCCATCATGGGCCCATCCGGCGCTGGCAAAACAACGCTGCTAAACATCCTGGCAGGTTACTCGTAAGTGAAAAAAATATTAATTATGTATTATTGGGTATTGTACTTAATTACGCAATGATTAAATTATTTTTTTTATTTTACAAAATAATCAAAGCAAACAAACATATTTGTTTTTCTAATAATTAGTTTTGTACCTATCAACCTATGTATGTATTCTAATCATTAATAACTATTACGAGTATTCTAATCATTAATAATATCAATAGACTATTCATTTAAATCTAATATAGGAAAAATGTTTATTGTAAATAATAAGTGCTGAGATATCACAATAACTGTTAAATAAGGTTCCGTTAATTCCGGTAAAAAGGCAGATATAATGCAGAAAAAAAATGAAATAGATAGAAACATAAAAATGTTAAGCAGAACACTTTACATTAGACCAAGTTTAATACATATAGGTGATCACTTCCAATGAAATACTTTTTTTTTTGAATGGAATCAATTATTTTACATCAGAACGAAAGGCGCAAAAGGCACCATAACAGTGAACGGATCCAGCACGTGCGCATCGAAGGCGACTGGACGCGGAGGTGCCAGGTACATCCGCCAGCACGACGACCTCCGCGAACATCTCACCGTGTACGAGGCCATGTCTCTCGCCGCCGCTCTTAAGCTGGCCGACTTCAACTCGCAAGAGCGTAAAGAGAAAGTAAGACAATTTGGACTTAGAGAAAGCTGTACCACTATTGTGGAAATTATTTACTTACCATTAATATAAAAAAATCCGTTCCATAGTTCCGTACCATTATTTACTTTATCCATCCATCAATTGAGACCGTTGACTGTAACGCGACGGCTGTGGGTTCGATATCCACTCGAGGCAGTGAAATATTTATTTACGTTTATATTTCCATTTCTTCGCTCTGGTGTCGAGGCAAAGCGCGGCCTTGAGTTCTGCCACTCAACACGCAATCCCTCCAGAATTCGGCAGAAAGTGGGGAACGGAGTGTCTAGGTTCCCTCTGTCTACTCTGCTGTGTGCGGGCTACAACGTGAAGCTGATAAAAAAAAATTAACAAAAAAATCATATCTGTTGTATGGAAGCTTTCTTAAATACTTTTTTTTTTGTTTTTTTTAGTACTTGTGACAGACGGACAACTTATTAATAGAGTCCTACTTTACGGAATCCTAAAAACTGGTACATTCGTAGGAATTACATAATACCATAGTTATGTAGTTATACGAATACCTACGCAACTAATAATCTGTAGAAACATTTATAAACATCATAACATTTGTAACAAAAAAATCTTTATTTTTCTCGTTTTTGGATTCATCACGTTTTTATTACGATAACATTATAAATATGAATATTTTTTATGTTTTTCGGCTTCAAATGACAATAAATAATGATTTTGCATTATTAAATGATACCTGCATTTATTAATATTTTAGGTATTAGAGGTATTAGCACTTTTGGGTCTCAGTGGGACGTCTCGAACGCTGTGCAAAGATTTGTCCGGAGGTCAAAAAAGAAGATTGGCTGTTGCTTTGGAATTATTATCAGATCCCTCTTTATTGTTCCTTGATGAGCCAACGACGTGAGTATCTAATATATATTTTAACATATTGTTTTTTTTTATTATGCACTTTATATATAAACGAAAGTGTTAATAAATTATAGGAACAAAGCAAATGATAAAACCAATAAATTTATATTTTTCACTCGTTTGTTATATTCATTATTTATGTAGAGATAATTTGCACTGCACGTTATCAATTTGTTTTTGAAAACAAACGATTTCGAGATACGATGCTAATGATATATATGAGATAGCATTATTTTGATACGCAATCATAAATTCGTTGTGCTATTGTGAAAACCATAGCTAACGACCGTGGATTCTAATATTATTAGAAATATATATATATATATATATATATATATATATAAGTACATAATTTACGAATAAGTAACGTCAAAAATGTATAGAATTATCAATTATCATAGTAAGCTTTTTTTACATTTTTACCTACAGCATGACTTTTATAGTTGTCATCAAACCTTATGCATATTTGCAGATGGTCGTAAAATAGGAAGCTAAGATTTACCACACGAAAATCCTCTCTTTATAGATATCTAATATAGGTGTAAAAAATTTTTTTTCTACTTCCCCTAATGTTAAGACATTCCGTTGCCCACGTTCCGCCGAATTTTCGAGTCGTTGTGTGTTAAGAGTGGCGGAAATTAACGGTTTATTTCGTTACCAGAGTGAAGAACTGAAAATCTAAATTAATAATAATTAATTTCCATACAAGTGGGAATCGAACTCACAACTCACGTTTACAGAAGACATAATCATGACAAAAAATCTTAGTAACTTTACTTGTAACACCATAGTACAAATGATGTCAAGGAAATCCCGCTTTACGCTCTGCTGGTTCAGATTACTCATTTTGTTCTTTATACAAAACTAATTCATTAATTGTTTATAGAATAACATTTTTACACGGTAGTTAAGTATATAAAGTTATTTATTTTTTCGAATGCTAAAATCATTATCGATTTACAGCTTGTAACTTGTAATTTGAATATGATGCCTTAAAATTAAATAAAAAAATTAAATATGCATGGCAATTACACATAGTTAAATATTACTCATAATTAAATATTTCCACTAAGGTGTAGAGTTGGAAGATCTGATAACTTTTGAATAGAGGCATTGAATCTTGGCAAAATTTTATATGGCAATGTTTTTAAAACCAATATTGATAATCAAAATGTAATTCCTCAACAGCGGCCTCGACTCTTCCGCTTCAACATCACTAATCGCCCTTCTCAACGGCTTAGCACGAGGAGGTCGGACTCTTATAGCAACTATTCATCAACCATCAGCGTTGCTCTTTGAGAAGATTGACTCTATTTATTGCTTGTCATCTGGAAACACGTTGTATTCAGGACCTAGACAGCATCTCTTGCCAGCAATGAGTAGTGCGGGGCTGAGATGTCCACCGTATCACAATCCGGCTGATTTCTGTAAGTTTTACATTTTTTTCTTTTTTAACTATAGTTTCAGAGATATACAGACATACATACACGGTGTAATAATTTATGTATATTTTACCAATGACTTTAATATTAGATCTGGACCGAGCTTAACGTGCCCTCTGAAGCACGGAGGAGGTCAATTACATGCCCATGCTGGCCGGAATAGTGTTGCTCAAAGCAAACAAAGAACGAAACTTTTTATCATTATTTTCTTAATTAACTTATTTATATATGTATGTATTATACGAATTACTGCCACATAAATGAAGTTTATCCTTCAATTAATGAATAAAATCCCAATTATCCACGCATTCCCAATGTACTCATTTCTTTTCTAAGGTTCCGTGCCTGTAAAGACGAAAAGCCTTATAGGAACACTTTGTAGTCCATCTGTTACAAACTTGTAATTGTAGTTCATCGCATGTAAAATGAGTCCATATGCCGGCAAACTTAAGTTTGTCAACTTGCTAAGTTGTACTTCCCGTTAACCTACGATTCTGAAATTTATACGGAAGCCTGAATGAACGAGACCTACTCGCACTTGACCGGCTTTTATTGTACGTTTTATTTCAGAATACTATTTTAAAGATTACGTTTAAGAGAAACAAAACGTTCATTATAAATCATTACTCATATTGCGAGTTGAGTTACGGAACTAAACTCCGCGTTTCGTTTACATTACGTTTATTCTGCCTGAAATGCGTTGTGTTAAAATAAATTATAAAATTAGCTATTTATCAAACTATAAGTAATTTGAGGTTACGCGCGATGACCTTGGAATCATGTACGATTAGATGACATTGGACTTAGCTAAACAATCAATAATTATGGCCGTTGCTGAATTATTGATAACCTAATTGACACTGAGTTTTATATTATATGTGTAAATTTTATTTATGTGCATATTATTGGGAATTAATAATTATTATTTTAAACAAAATATATTAAATACTATTTAACGACCGCTTTAAGTAAATTTTGAAAAGTATTAATCACTCCACCAATTTCACTTTGAATGGAGAACAAACTAAGGAGTTTTTACAGTAAAAAAGAAAATGTTACGCATTTGCCATTGCTTTATAAATCCACTTGCGAATGACGTCAGAATCTGATATTCATTACGTCTAGTACTTTAAAATAGATAATTTTCACATACATGCATAATTTTAAATAAATTTCAGTTAAAATAATTATATATCTTTTCTTACCTGTACTAGCACGGTTTTAGTCACGTTTACAGTACGGTCGACAAGTAGTGGCCGCCCCGAAGCTTTAGCTATAGATTGCTGCGTAAATTTAATTTTAGAATTTGTTCTTACTTTTGATTATTTACTTCCTGAGCGTACAATGTGCAAAAGTTCATAAAATCTGTCCAAGTAAGATAAAATTATCACTAAAATAACAATTTAAGAAAACATACAACAATTTACAATTTACCACTTTATTTACAATAAATACAATTTACTATCACTTTTCTTTATTTTTTTCGCTAAAAAGGAACGTAAAAATAGATACCTAATTAGAATGTGTGCGTATATATATTTCTTTATATAAAATACAAAATAAACACACATACACAAATTCTCTTTTTTATATATAATTTCTTATACATCATTATTATAAATAACAAAAAATATTTATTTTATATAATAATCTTTAAACTCATAAGATTAATTATATATTTATGTGGAAATCTCAATTATTGGCACCGCATTTTGCTGTATTTTTTTTTCCTTTATAAAAAAATAATAAATGTACACAAGCTGAAGTTAACATATGCGAATGTGAACACAGGCAAATAATTACAGAGCCGTGTACGCAATGCGTCTTTCCGTTGCTTGGTCCAGTAAAATTAAGGACGTAGTTGAGAAATTACTAAACAAACAAGTCATTAAAAAGCTAAAGGAACCACTTATTGTATTATAAAACGTATGCCTTTTTGCCTGCAATTATAGTCATTTATCGCAATTATTTATTGTCTATCTATGTGTACGATTAAAAAAAAACAAATAGAGTTATTTGTACCTACTAGCATAATATAATGACTCATTTCTACATTAAATTATTATAAAGATAGGCAGAAATTATTTACCTGTTTTCTTCCTGAGAGACAAAAAATGTTAAATCTGTCAATTTATCTTCAGGCTGTATCCTGCACATATTAAGGTAGGTAGAGGGAACTAAGGTAGGTAGTGTTAAGGCACTCCGTTCCCATTAAGACACTGCCGTTCCACATTCTCCACCGAAACCTGGAGGCGTTGCTCGTGGAGTGCGTCGATAACTGAGTGAAGGAACTTGACGCCGCGCTTTGCCTCGACCAGAGCGCAAATTTTAATATATATATATTAAATATTTAATTTTCTCGAGTGAAAATCGAACCCATAACCTGTCACATTAACAATTACACGCTTGTGCCCCTGCTCCACGACTGGCCTCTACCTACGATACTGTCTAAAACCTTTTATTTGTTTTTAGTAATGGAAGTCGCATCGGGTGAATACGATATTGACTTAGAGAAAGCTGCCAAAAGTATGATTCAATACAAACCAGAGTCAACGTCATCAGCCTGGGAAGATGTGCCAGTCATATCCTCATTATCGAATACTTTGAGTAAGTATTAAAATTACGTTATTGTATTTTTTGTGCAATAATTTTAATATTGATCCAATACTTCATATAATTTCAAGAATTTGTCAAGACAAGTTCCAATTTCTAGTCAATGTGTTGAGTGGTAAAACTCAACGCCGCAATTGAGTTATCAAAGCGGTGTAATGAAAATAATTAACTCCCTGAGATGGCATCGAACCCACACAACCATCGCATGTAAGAAAATATAAAATATATTATATAAAATAATTTTATTTTTAATTGTTCATAAACATTTAATAATTGTTGCCACTGATAATTAAATTCTTATATTCAATTGCTACTTCAGGTATGGATACAGAAATACACGATAAACAACTTAGAAGCAACGGGAAGGGAAAACATAAAAAATATTCTAAACACATATACAGGCCATCAGGATATCTGGAACAGACATGGATTCTCCTTTATAGAAATTATCTGATTACTACGAGAAATTATGTAAGATTTGTTCGTTTTATTTAAAAAAATATCTGCCTAATTTACCTTAAAGCCATTAATGTCTATGGAGATTTCTTTGCTTTTAGCTTCTCTAGTTAATAGACCGCGGAATTAATATAATCCATTCCCCAAATTGGATCCGAACCCATAACCGATACAGTCCGACGTTGTGCTGCCGCGCCACGACGTCTTCGTTGACTATGTAGTAGTCAACTATCTTTATATATATATATACATTTTATTTCATGATAATTCATTATAATTAAAATTGTTTTGTACTCAGTAGATGCTCTTACTACCTAGTTAACTTGTAAAGTTACCGGCATTACTCATTAACGTCCATTAATTCTTGTCACATCACATTGAATATCAAGTCATTGTCATAACAGAATATGTAAGGAGGGTCAGTCTGTATCTATAGGACGTTGGCTTTGGAAATATATATATATATCTTTGTACATAAGGAAAACAGAATTAAATTAATTTCTTCATTTAGTCGTTTTTATGTACTGAACTAACACTCCAATGAAATACTTAAATATTATTATAATGTGGATACATACCTATGTACTTACGTATAGGCATGCCCCATGAGACCAGTCGTGGCGTAGAGGCACAACCGTGTGACTAAACGCGACAGGTTATGGGGTTCGATCCCTATTCGATAAAATGAAATATTTCATATTTCAATCTGGATGGTGGCAAAGCGCGGCTTTGATTTTCGCCACTCAACACGCATTCGCCTGCAGAATTCGGCGGAAAATGTGTAACAGTAATGTGTATATGGGAACGGAGTCTTAGCACTAGGTTTGCAGGTTCCCCCTGCCTACCCTATTATGCGCGGGATAAGGCGTGAAGTTAACTTAATCATAATAATAATGATAATAATGTAGATATATGTATACTTAAATATATAAATTAAAATAAGTAACGTAATTTAATATAGAAGTACTTAAATCTTTATCTTTGTTCTAGGCTCTATTTTTGTACCGCGTGGCAGCACATGTGGTCATCGCGTTGATATTCGGATACTTGTACCACGGCGTTGGTGGTGAGGCCAGCAGTGTACTTGGAAACTATGTTTATTTATATGGATCCATGCTTCTCGTTGTCTACACCGGAAAGATGTCCGTCACGCTCTCATGTAAGTTGCCTAATGCGAAAACAATAACACCTTAGGTAGATCGGCTGAAGTTAGGCTTCCTTAACTTTGGCACATTGTTCATTCGGGAATTCAAAATTCAAAAGTAAGAAAAATGTCAAAATCAAATTTACGCGGCGTTCTACACCTAACTTCAGGGCGGCCACTACTCGTCCACCGTACTGTATATTAATAAGTGATTTCTTTAAAGAAAAACAACACGGAGATAACGTATTACCTACTTAGAGCATCTTTGTATTCAAAATTATATATGTAGGGTATGTAATTCAGATAAAGATTAAGTATAAAACGATAATTATATTTCAACAAAAAATCTTTTATAGGGTAGATAAGTATAAATGTACATTTTACAACATCATGTTGCATAGATGTATGTACATACATTTAAAAAAAATAAGCGCATTTGATAAGGATACCTAACCTAGAGGCCATAGATAACAGACAAAACAAACAACGGACCAAAGTGGCCTTCAAATAATAATCTCCAAGAATATTCCCTATACTCCAAGTAATACGATTCTCGTTTTTGTTATAAACATAAAATTATTCTCGATAAGTTACTATTATTACGATTTAATAACCTCATTTACAAAAATTTATAAGGATAAGAACTTTTTTATCTAAGCTATTAAAGTCATTAAATAAAGCTTATTTCTAAAGAAAAACATTTTTTTTCAGTTCCTCTCGAGATGGACATACTAAAAGGCGAATATTTTAATCGATGGTACAATTTGGGACCCTACATCGTTTCGGTTCTAGCAGTAGAGTTACCATTTCAGGTATGGAGTTAATTTTAACTATTTTAATATTTATCGAATAATAAAATAACTTTGTATTGGCTGATTTTTATTGCAAGCTTTTACTGGATTTCTGCGAAGAATACTTATAGCAAAATCATGTAATAAATAAAATAAAACTAAATTTCACTAGGCGCTCTTAAGCAATACTAAGGCCCCTATATATAAACCGTTCTCAACTCTAAGATCGATTGAGTGCGATCCTCAAGATCGAGCTTAGAGGCGTTTTTAAATACGGGCCTAAGCCTAAGTTTAAATCTCTATAAATTTTAATAGAAATATAAGACAAAATTAACATTGACATTTATTACTTTCAGATGATTTCCTGCGTATCCTACGTGGTGTTGTCATACTGGTTAACAGACAATCCGCTGGAACCAACTCGAGCGACACTGTTTCTTGCCACGATAGTCGCAACGTCTCTATGCGCACAGGCTTGGGGATACTTCATTGGCTCTACTACACCTACTAAGGTATCACTTTACTATAGAAACTGAAACTATTAAAGGATATTGGATATATTATTTTCTAACCCCGTGGTCTGAAAAAAACGTGAAGCTTACAATCCACGGCTGCTCAACAAGTTGTGAGTGTTAGAGCGTTCATATCTCGTTCGTATCGTATTTCGCGCCATGACGGAAGCGTAAATAAAAATTTTAAGTTGCATAAACACAATAATGGTTTTGAAGTGATAACTTTTTGTGGGAGGTTAAACGGTTTAATTACGTTACGTTTCGTTACGACGCCATGCGTGAGAGAAAGAGAAGCAAGACAGGCCTACCTTTCTCTCACGCATACACAGCGGCAGATAGGCTTCTCCTCTCTCACTCTAACCACAGCGCTAGCTCAGACACTTCTCTCTCTTCACATTGCTACTTCTAACAATACTGTTGACAATCAGCATATTATAATCTAAATTACAATTGTTACATTTGTAGGATTCAATAATTATACTAATACTGTACATCTGTACTGTTTAAAAATAGTAATAATATTTTTTTAGTTTAAGTTATTACTTCTTTCAGGTGTCCCGAGACGCACACGTTAATTCTTATTTGTTAGCTCAAACAATTAATTATTTATAATTTTATTTTATTTAATTACAATAAATCACATATAAAATTATATTTTCAGATTGCAGTATTCATAGGTCCAGTGTTAGCTTGCCTATTCTCCGTTTTTGGCTTCTGCCTTGCTCTAAGAGATACGCCGGACGTTTTCAAATGGTTACACCATGTATCCTACTTTAGAGCGGGATTCCATGTTGCTGTTCATTCAATTTATGGTTTTAATAGAACTAAAATGCACTGTGATAAAGGTATGGATCAGGTTTTTTCTTTATTATTTTCATATTTCTACTACGAGCCCAGTCATGGGCGCAGGGACATAAGCTTGCAACTGTTAATGTGACATGTTCTAGGATAGGTTCGACTCCTGCTCGAGGAAGTGAAAGTATTTAATATTTTCATTTCCTCGCTATGGCAATAACACGCAATGGCTTCAGCATTCGACGGAAAGTGGTGAAAGGAAGTGTCGTATTGGGATCAGAGTGTTGTCACACTAGGTGCCCAGGTTTCCTCTACCAACGCTGATTATTAAATGTTATGCATTATTTTGAATCTGTACAAAATATATCTAGATAAAAAAAGGATATTAAAACATAGTATACATCATCAAAAATAAATACACAAATACCATTTAAAATAAATGTTTAATTTTGCATATACAAGAAATGTTTTTGTTTTTCAGAATATTGTCACTACATAACGCCAAGCAAATTCCTATCGGAAATGGACATGGCTACTATAGACGTAGGGGTCAATATGGCGATCGTGCTGACTACGACGGTGCTCATGCACATTCTCACATGTTCGACACTCTGGTATAGACTTAATAAAAGATGAGTTTCAATTGTGACTGAAATGTTATTTATATAAGTAAATTATAATTTAACATAAATATGACTAACGTTTGAATGGCACATGATCTTTCAAAATACAGGAAGAGTGGAAGAGGCAGCGCTCCTTTTACTGAAACTGCATATGGGGTAAAATATTTCAAACTCAGAATTAAAAAAAATAATGTGGTAGGTACCTCAACAGTTCGGACGTAGGATTTTTTTTTCATTTCACGATTTTTATCCATACCTGTATTTCGTGTTACGCACACATACGTGTACGACATTGCCGCTTTGAGAGGTAAGAGTGTGCGAGCCTATGTTATACTTTACAAATGGCGTTTTATTTTAAAACGATAATTTTATTATTTATTTTGTTTGAAAAACTAACTTTTTCATTTTAGGGAATTATTTTTTTTCTGAATTATATTAGGCTTTTATAGAGTAGAGAAAACTGTGGTTTCATTTAAAATGGTGCTGACAATTCCACCCTGTATATTTTCCAATTTTTAGTATTGTAAATATAACATGTAACTATTGACTATGTGAAATATAAACTTCTAATCCTACAATATGTTACAACTTTATATTTCCATTTCTTTATTTTTTTATTCTTTTTTATCGTTTACTCCTAATTTGTATAATATTTTAATCTTCGTTTAGTTTGTAAGTTCTAGAATACCTCAAAGATAAACATTAATTGAAATTAATAGAAGAAAAGCACACGGTATTTGGTTTTAGAATGTAATTATTTAATTTATATAATATAGTTATTTAATAAATTGAATTATTTTACATAATATAATAAGTCACTGCAATGTTTTTCTTTTTTATAAATATTAGGCGCAAGTCTCATATTTTATAAGACTTATTTTTGACTTTAATAAGTATTACTTACATTACTTTCTTAAAGCTTTCTGACGTACAAACATTGCTTTATGGTAATATGAGATGTTTAACATTATTAATTTGTTACCAAAATAAAAAATGTCTACCCATTTTTTATTAACAACTTAATAAAGATCGTGTCGTACCAGTAAATAAATTATATGAACTTTTTTCTTATTTAACTAAAACTGTAAGAGGTTAAAATTAGTTCTGACTACACACATCGTCATAAAATAATACTTCCAATCCCTCGCTCTGGTGTCGAGGCAAAGCGCGGCGCAGAGTTCCGCCAATCAAGAGTCAAAGTGGAGAACGGAGAGTCTTAAAATGAGGTTCCCTATGCCTATCCTACTGAGTGCAGGATACACCTGAAGCTAATTTTTATTTTGGAATATAGTCAGTTCTACAGTATGACCATGAGACGCACTTATATAGGTATATTGAAGAGAAAAGGTAGATATTAGAAAATATTTCCAATAAAATGTTAGACATCTAAAAATTCTTATTAATTAATATTAAAACTACGATGATTTTTTTAAAAAAGTATAGTGTAAATGGTGCTACGTATAATATTGTCAATAATTAATTTATGTAGAAAAATAAAATAAACATTTTATTATATAAACCGTATTTATTTATTTCTGAACAATTTATTGTCTATTTATAAAGGTCGCATGGTCCGAACTGCATAACATGACAAATCTTATAATAATTTATTTAATTTTTGTTCTTCGCTCTAGTTCGCGTTGAGTTCTGCTAGGGATAAAACGCAATGCCTCGCCTGCCATACCTGTCAAAATTCGGCGGAACGTGGGCAACGGAGTGTCTTAACACTAGGTTCCCTTTGCGTATCCTCTTAAAAAAATGTTTTTCAGCTTTTATGTCTACCAAATTAGATGCCAGGGAGTTGATGATAAAACAGAAAAAAGTTATGAGCAACCTGTGTCTGTAAAATAGTATTAATTATTAAATTACTATCTGAAACTATACTCGTAACCAGTGAAACTGGTCCTTATTCCTAAATAGCATGAAATTATTATCAACTAGTGTACTAGAAATTTTAGTAGTAAGCAGTGTTATTCTCCTATACACATCTTACACACGCACATAATTTTTAATTAAAAAAATCAAAATATTTTAAAGATGCAATGGATATTTATGCACCTTAGAGCATGTAATGAAACTGTTCCAATTGGACAGTAATACTTATTGGCTGCCATATAATATAATACATACATAGAACACAACATCATATATCATAAATCTTTATATTTATCTTATCTCTTCTTATCTATGGGTTAAATAATCCCATAGATAAAGAACATATCTTATGGATTTGTTTAAAATGACATACTTATTGTTAAACTAAAACCCATTTGCAAAATTACACACAGAAAAAGCTAGAGATTACATATTCAATTCCTACAGCGTTACCAAATATTATTTTAATGTCACTTGTCTAGAGCTAGAAGATGGATTCTAATCTTTAAGTACATAAAACTACCTACTAAATTAGGTAGGTAGAGATATTTAGTGCAAATACCTATATTTATGGGAGCAGAATATAGGGGTACATAATTCTAACCCTTCCCTAAAAAAAATATTAAGATTCGTCAACAGCTTAGACATAGGATTTATTTTCATTTTATGATGTTTAACTATACTGTATTACATGTGACGCAGTTCCCAATAGATACCCTTAACGTTAACATCTACTACTACAAAAATACTATTAAAGGTTGGCCATCTGCCAATTTTCATACTTAAACGAACGAGAAGGGGACATATTTCGTTCAGTTTTACGCAATTGTCTATTTTCTATAAAGAAGGTAAACAACTACGAGTTCGATCCTATTTCGTGAATGATCCCTGCAACGATATCGCTTTGATAGGTGTGCTATGTGCTGAGTCATTTTTAAAAAATCGCTTTTTGTAAGTGGACCTCTCTTAAACATGCATTTTTCTATTGTGTAATATAATTTCTTTTTTTTACCGCACAACCTCTTTCGTGAGCTCACCATTCAACGTGACACTGGCGATGTGATTTTGTGCTCAACTGGCACGCTCTGAACGCCATAATAAAAAGAACAGAACAGAACAAATAGCGTTTTATTTTACAAGTACACTGTGCTGTCATTTAAAATGTTGAAGATGAAACACTCTGTATATAAAACTTAATAAGAACATGGAATGCAGTTTAAACGGGATGGATAAGACCATCCGCCTTTTCAATAGTTTTAATTTAAATAGTTGGTAGACGATGATTCATCTACTTCCTTCACCTACTCATTTCAATTAGGTATACCGTAAAAATTGTTTTTCGTGGATCTGTGGATCTGTGGAATGGATCTGCGCATTTATTTTATTTTACATTCATAATCATATAACATAATAATCAGCTTCACGCTGTATCCCGTTTACAGCAGGATAGACAGAGGGAACCAAGTGTTAAGACCGGAATGTCTTCCGCCGAATATTTCGAGGCATTGTGCGTTGAGTGGCGGAAGTCAACGCCGAGCTTTTGCCTTGATACCAGAGCGAAGGAAATATTATGAAATAATAAATCATTCCCTCGAGTGAGAATTGAACCCACAACCAGTCGCGTTAACAGTCACACACTTATGCTCCTGTACCACGACGGCCTCTAATCATAATATAACATATAATGTTATATTAAATAGAATTCGGAATAAGATATAATAATGAAAGAAATAAAAGTTATACATTAGTAAAATATAGTACCTATTAGATAACGTTTTTTGTACCCTACCAAAAATGATAGAGCAAATTTTTTTTAATCCTTAATGACTGAATAATTAGAAATTTGACAATAGCTTATAATATATATTTACACGATCTATGGTATTTAAGCAGGCTATCTGTATTCCGTCTGCTAACGATAACAACAATCAGTTGCTGCAAGTTCGACAGTCGAGATACCTACTTAAGAACGGTGGGGAGAACGACCGATAATGGCCAGTCTTGTGTAAATTTACTTTTTATGTTAATCGATTTATGACCCACACTAATAATAGAAATAGAAAATCCATTTGTAATTAACATTGTAATTAATATTAACAAAAAAACTCAAATTCGAGAATAACTAAGCGTTGTTATGAATGAACTAATAAAAAAAATCGCTAAATATATAAAATAATAACTCATTAAACGTTATAATTAAAATTGATTAAGAACAGGTAGTAGAACTAACAACTGATATTTTTATAATCGGTTAATCGGTTACGCACACTACTACTACTAGTAGTAGAAGTAGTAGAAACGCCTGCGCCACTCAGTGTGCCGCTATTCGCCTCCGCGATCAGGCGTTAGCGACTGTGTTGTCGCCTCGCCTCTTTGTATACATCACGTCTCTTTGTGCGTCCTTACGTGAGAACTGGGAACGCAAACCTTTGTCTCGTGTGCTTCCCCTCGGTGTATGTGATAACCATGGCAGTTGACAGCCAATGTGACTCTCAAGAGACTAAC
Source organism: Heliconius nattereri (assembly GCA_013403645.1). Taxonomy (NCBI): domain Eukaryota; kingdom Metazoa; phylum Arthropoda; class Insecta; order Lepidoptera; family Nymphalidae; genus Heliconius; species Heliconius nattereri. The sequence continues at coordinate 9,276,337 of JAAIXI010000248.1, read as the reverse complement.
TCTACAGCGTCTGTCGAGGACTCCTTGAACATTACCTTCGAAAATGTTTGTTACAAAGTGCGACATGGATTCTTTGCTGGAGGTGAGGGAACTTTTACATAATTGTAGCAATGTTTACTTTCGCTTAACGTTGTATATGTTATGTTTTTTTATAAATTATAAATAAGACTGTACACAAATTAAATAATGAAATATTTATATGTAAAATAAATAGTATGCAAGTTTGAAGTAAAACGTTTCGCTTCTGGCAATCTAATCAGAGACAATGAACTATAATACGACATTGTTTACATAATAAATGATGTGCAAACTTTACTAACATTGTTAGAAATATAACCATCACTTACAATAATAAATATTAGAAAAATATTATATATAATAAAAAAATATTTTTTTTTATTTTGTAAGGATAACACAGTTCATGGATTCATATCATTGATTTAATTTATTTTCAATAACTTTTTGAGCATTTATAGATAGAAAAATTAACTTTAAAGTTTACATTTTGCATAACAATGGTACCCTGTCTTCCTCGACGTTCAACAGAAATAGTATTAATTGACATTTTAAGTGTGAATAAACGACACACTTATAACATGGACTACATTATTTGTAATCTATGTTAACATTTAAATATAATAAAAATGTATTACTGATGACATAATTTTACTATAAATGAAGTTACATACTTTATTTAGGACAAGGCTTTTCACTTTTATGATATAACGGAAGGGCTTGTTATACAAGTCTAAATTTAAGATCAAGTTCATCGAACTGCTTCAAGCGGCCATTTTGTATAGTAGTACAGAATAAAAATAGAATCTTAAAATATTTTATTGAGACACTTTGAACCTTACCAGTAAATCCGAAACATTTACATAAAATTAAATTTTTAAAGTACTTTTTAATAGACATTATTTGATAATAATATGGGGTATACATAATTACATAAGTTTGTTTGTCACTCTTAATTTTTCAATCTTAGTCGTATATTTAATTAGTAAATCAAAAAAGAGTCTGAGAGTCAATATTTTTTTTATTTGTAAAATTTTAGTTTTGGTTTGTTCAGTGTTTAAATAAAAAAAATATTTTGTGTTCTGTCTTTTTGGTTATGGCGCCCCAAACGTGCCAGTTGAGCACAGACTACTTCACCACTAAAAACGCATTTCACATTTCTACACAATTAATCTTACACGACATACTTATATTGCAAATATACCCAGAGATAAAACTCATGAGAAATGAGGAATTCTTCAAAATATTTACTAAGAAAAAAGGACTTACAAGAAAAACACGAACTTTTATATTAACTCTTTTTAGTTATTATTATTGGAAAGAATCACGTAATTGAATAGTATGTATTGAATTAACCATAAACAAGTAAATATTTCGTAGAACGTTTCGTACGTAGTAGTTATCTACAGCTGGACACTTATTATCACGCTGTGTATGATAAGGGAATTGTTAATTAGCACTCAAACAATATTCATATATTTTGTGGATTTACCGAATATGACTTATATGAAATTTAATTTCTTGCATAAGCTCATATTGTCTGGAATGGAAGTAGGTCAGGATATTATTCTACTGGTGTTGATCAAGTATCCGTGGAATCCAATGTAATCAATTGTATAATATATAAAACAAAAGCAATATTCATAAAACAAAAAAAAACCTGTATCTATATAAGTAATTTTGCAGAAGAATGTGAAACAATTCTACTACTAAAATAGTTTGGATTACACATTTAGCAGATTTCGTTAATCTTTGGGCTCGAAAAGGTTTCGTTAAGTAAAATAAAATGGCATAGCTCATAGAAACTGCGGATAGAAGTTACAACTTATAACTTAAAATTTTAGTATAAAATTTAATCTTTAATAATGTTGAAATCAAAATTATCAATATCATATATTAATTGATAATATTTTGATATTTAATTGGCATTTATTTTTCAATTTAAAAATATAATTTTAATCGAAGAGGAAACCGGGGATAGTGGACCTATTTCTAGTTCAAACGTTTTTTTATTTTTTATTATTTAGTGTTTTTTAATTATTTACAGTTTGTATATATGACACAAAATAACGCTTGAAAATGTGACTACATTTGGGAGATTGACTCGTGCTAGTGTTCACAAAGTTTATAAAGTATTTGTCGCGCTATGTGACACCGTTATTAAATATGGTGAATGTTTTTAACATATTACAAGCTTAATAATCTCATTAATTAAATATTTCATATATTTATTTCTTCGCTGTTGTCGGTAACGAGACAAACCGTTGAGTTTCGTCATTCAACACACAATATCTTCAGAGTGGGGAAAGTGGGAATCGGAAGTGTCTTATTGGAAACATAATGTCTTAACACTAGGTGCCCTGTGCGGGACATAAGGGATATAAGGCGAAAAAAATATTCTCATTATGTACTTGAAACGGTTAAGAGGAAGTTTCCCGTCACCGTATGTACTCAATATGGGAAATCATTTTAAATTCACTATACATCTTATTATTATATAGCTAAGGCTGCGGCCGAGACAAATTAGAGGTTAATTTTTACCCACTAACTGTCGCGCTTACATTCTTATGCTAGTGTGCTTTAACATTAATTAAACATCTTATAATTCTTTGAAAATATAAAAGAATATTTTATTATTTTTTTATTTATGTAAATAAAAATATTATTATAATCACAATTTAATAGTAGTTTTGCAATTGAAGTGTTGCTATTGAATAATCTCTTTGATTGTTTTAAGCATAAACAACTTAAAATGTAACGCTGATGTACCTATTTGTATTTAATATTTAAAATAAAATATAATAATCTTTATAAGAAATATATAATTTAAACAATTCGGACAAAAAAAACATTTTGTAAAGGAAGTTGATTTTGGCTACGACGAGAAAAGGGAAAATATAATTGACAATAGCAACCAATAGGGCTCTTATTTATTGCCGTTTCCTGCCGAATTTATATTGAGATACCGATCTCTGCGGATCAAAAGGAGTAATATAATAAAAAAATCATATATACTTGTATTTATACTATTCAGTTCTATACTAATGTTATAAATTTAAACAGTTTGTTTGGTTGAACGCGTTAATCTCAGTAACTACTGATTCGAATTGATACATTATTTTTATGTTGCATAGTTAAACAAAAAAGGCTATAAGGATATTTTACATCTAGTATTCGATTTGATGGGTGCTTATAATATGTTATAAAAAACTCTTAGGTAGTTTTTTCCATTTGACCACGGCAGCGTGGGCGTATCTGGAGGTCTGGCGCACCAGGAGAACCTAGGATTTCCCTGGCACCTATTTCAAGGATTTTTTTTGTGAATGAAATTTCTGGGTTTGGTACAGAATTAAAGGTATCTGGAATAATCTCCACCCAGTATTTATAAATCGCTCTCAACTCCTCAAGACCTGTATTTATAAATCGCTATTAAAATCGATCCTGAGAACTATCCTAGCCGTTTTCATAAACTATGAATAAAAACAGCATCTCAAGATCAATCTCAGAGTTGAGAGCGTATATAAATAAATATTGATCTAAGAAATCGACGGAAGTTAATAACTAACGCAACTAGCAACAAGACTTAGAAGTCTCTAAAAGGAAAATGGGAAATATTTATGCCCTTTCAAGCTAGCTCTTCATGGTAAATGCTTCATTTATCAAACACATTCCAATCTATATTAATATTATAAAGCTGAAAAGTTTAATAGATCGCGCTGATCTCAGGAACTACTCTTTCGATTAATTGTTTTTTTTTCCATATATTATTTTCAACGTGGATGTTATTCGTGTACCTGGGGTCAGAATTATATCGAAAAATTAATATTTGTTACGTATCGTTTTTTAGTTATTTCCGTTAGAACAAACGTCGATAGCTACACACAAGCTAGTATTTAAATAATTCGAATAATATATACTTACATCGAAATATAATACGAAACTGACCTATAAATAAACTTTAACGTGCAACTTTAAACATTCTAAACATTAAACATTTTAATAATTATAGTACACAAAAAATAAATATTAAAGTAGTTTTAACAAAGTAATTTATAAAACTAATCGTTTTTCAACAAAGCCAACTCTTCCGCAGCGCGTTTTTGCTGAGCTGAAAAGTTTTCAAGGAAAACTATAAACTTGTTTTACGAACAGTAAATTAAACAGTAGGTATAAGAAAAAACATTTTTTTTTATCTTCACGCGGAGTACACGCACAGCAGGTTAGGCAGAGGGAACCTAGTGTTAAGACATTCCGGTCCTCATCCTCCGCCGGAAATATTTAAAATATTCCATATTTCCATTTCCTCGAGTGGGGATAGAACACACAACCTGTCTCGTTTGCAGTCACAAGCTTATGTCCCTGTATCACGAGTCGACTGGCCTTAACAACATGGTATACTTAATACTTATAAAAGTGTTCTCTAGTGTAGTGAAATAGTGTAAGTCAATCTTTAATTTTTTTGTTGAAATATGACGAAGCGATCATAAATTAAATTCATAATCAAATAAAATATTAAATTTATGAAATAAAAACATGAAACCGACATTTAAATTTTATATTTTTTGCAAATTGCAAAATTCTAGTACTACTAGGACTTTGTATTGATATAATAAGTTTGAGTGTGTGTCATGGGCTCGTGGCGATATGAGTAATTAGACTGGGTGGAATGCGAAGACTTATGTGGTCTCTTGATAGTGATTTCCAAAATGTATATAACATACTTTTTAAATCACTATCAAGAGACCACACAATTCTTCGCATTCGCTCTCCAAAGTGTACTTACGAATGCAATCAATTTTTTTAGAACCGCTGTAAGTATCCCACCTCTTTCCTGTCTATGTTAGAAACTTGTAAAATCTCTGTTTCTCAATAAAAACAATAATATCATAATTACAGCAAATGTTAGTGTAAATGTTATGTATGGGTTTTGCTTCCGAGTTCACGTACATTTTGATAATATATATTTAGGTAGGAAAATGTTATACCTTAATGGTACATGTTTAGAGTAACGGCTGATTACAGAGTCAGACTTTTACACGAACAGATAAATATACCTATATATTTGTATTATTTTGTTTTCCTCATAAAATACTTTAAAAATAATAAAACACTTAAAAACCGTGTGAACTTGAAGAACTACAAAAACACGTAATGTGTGCTGAGTGCATTCAGTGCGCATGTCCTACAACAGGGACGGCAGATTACTACAAGAGGATTTTATGAATCATATTTTATTATGCACTCACAACTATTTATTTTTTATTTTAGAAAGATAACTACATATATCGTACAGTTTGGACGCATTTTAAATGGGAAATTACTGTTATATTTATGTGCATAGGTTCCATCCATCCATCAGCCTTTCAACGTCCACTGCTGGACATAGGCTTCCACTAATTCTTGCCACTCGGTCCGGCAAAAGGAGCACAGGCCGCCTACCAACCAGGTGGACCGACGACCTTAAAAAGACAGCGGGAATCCGCTGGATTCAAAGGGCGCAGGACCGGACGGAGTGCATAGGTTACCCCGGGATAACTAATTAGATGAAATGTGACTTTGGGTGAAACCCAATAAAACACTATTATAATATATTTTATATAAAATCGTATACATTAAATAATTAAAAGTAAAGAAATTCTTGAAAGAAAAAATTAAATAAGCTAAAAAATTATAAGATTTTAAAAATTTTCCTGTCAAAAGATACTAATACGCTATCCAACAGGTCGAAATTGGTGAAACATAAACACTACAGTACAACAATGGAACGCTAGTCGCACTCGCCTTCAACAAGTAATACAAATGAAGATTAATTTGGAATAAATTTGTATATTTTTGATACATGCGGGTATAGTCTTTTTTTTTACTTACGTTTACTTGTTTCTCTGAAAATTGTTCATGAGAAATATTTTTATTCCTGCTCTAATACTGCTTATACTTATTATTATTATTTTTTTGCTTATTCAATACGACAATTATTTAAGATATACTTACTATACCTGTATTATAAATAATTTCATTATATATATATGTCGCTGTGGGGTGGATCTCCCTCGCACATAGTGTGCGAGGGAGAGTGCGATATTTGAGTACCCGGTCTACTGTGGGGTTCCGTGGATAATGTTGGCATGAGTAAACACAATTTGTGATGTTACGAATTAATTACAACACCGTAACCAATTCACAAGAAAGCGGCTATCGCTATCCCAGTAGGTAGATACACAGCACGGAACGCGGGACAGTTTGTGTCGTCTGCACCGGCCGACTGCCCAACACAAAGTGAGTCGATGTCCGTCGGCCACGCCTTGACTCGCCCCTTCCATACCAGTGCATAACACTAGCTCAGTCGAGCNTTACGAATTAATTACAACACCGTAATCAATTCACAAGAAAGCAGCTATCGCTATCCCAGTAGGTATATATACAGCACGGAACGCGGGACAGTTTCAGTGTCGTCTGCACCGGCCGACTGCCAAACACAATATGAGTCGATGTCCGTCGGCCACGCCTCGACTCGCCCCTTCGCATACCAGTGCATAACACTAGCTCAGTCGAGCGCCAATAGATGGCGCTGGCGTACCGGAACCACATCAATACTACTATTTCTGACACGGCCATCCTGCTAGCACACGTCCTCGTGTGTTGGTTAGCCTAGAAGAAAAAGTTACAACAGTACCTCTTACCGCTCTACCAACCTACACCAGAACCTTACCAACCAACTTCCAGAACCGTACATTAGAACTGTACACTAGAATTGTACACTAGAACTTGATACTAAAACCGTACACTAGAATTGTTCACTGGAATCGTGCACTAGAACTTTACACTAATACTTTACACCAGTCTTTTATACCAGAACCTTATACCAGAACCTTATATCCAGAACCTTATATCCAGAACCTTATACCAGGACCTTATACCACAACAACTAGACACCAGAACAACTCGACACCAGATCAACTCAATGCCAGATCAACTCGACACCAGATCAACTTGACACCAGATCAACTCGACACCAGATCAATCTGGATCATAATTGTAACTAATCACTACACAAATACCACAGCTATGTACCATCGACATCATCATAACCAAAACTTTACTTTACTTCACTTCGCCAACGACAAGTTACAACCAAGTTAACGGAAACCTCAGAGTAAAGACCTTTAACGCCACGGCTCTGCAGCCGAACAGCAATCACATTGCTCTCTCACATCTCAGTACGCATATCCACCGCGTGGATAGCCCGTGTATGTCACACCTGCGACAACACGCTACGGTCTCTATAGACCACGACCTCCGCCAGAGCTAAACGCACACCGCGCACGGACTACTTGAGTTTCCCCAAGAGATACCGATTTCTACCGGGCTACGACTACGAAATAACTACTGGTACGGTCCAACATATTACGGCCGATAGAGCCATATACTCGAGTCTCTCCAACTACTTAAGCTTAAACACCATCATTATCATCAACAACATCATAAATTACACATTGATTTCGTTGGGTACATGACTTGCTGGCATTTTCCTCAACCTATCGTAAGCAAATTTGTACGTTACAAGACTTTTACAATTTACAGCTTTCAATGTGTAACGATCACACTCCAAAACTTTGACAACCTTAAATGAACCTTTGAATTTCGAATCTAATTTTGTCTCATTTCGCTTTTCGATTTCCAACAATACGCCAACAGAAAACTTATTGATTTTCGTTTTTGTCATATCAAAACGGGACCTACCATATTCCGCACACTTCGTAATTATGTCTGATGCTACTCAATGAATTTCATCAATGTCAACGACAGTTTACACCTCACTACTACACATCAATGATACAAATCAGTGATACAAATCAATGATACACACCAATGATACACACCAAAGATACACGTCAAAGATACACACCATTGACAATCATCAACGACAAATCAATGACACATCAATGACACACATCAATGACACACATCAATGACACACATCAATGATACACATCAATGATACACATCAATGATACACATCAATGATACACATCAACGACCCACATCAATAATAACGGTATCGCGACTTCACGTATTAAAGCTACCGGTTCATTGTACAGTTGATTGCGAGTTGTACTCTCCTATAGTCTTGCCACAGCCTATTACCGCTAGTCTCAAACGCCGTTAACATGGCCTTTAACACATTCCTGACACATTTACCTGCCTGTTAGCACGAGGTAAACCCGCCACCATGAGATACCAACCAATGTCTGCTAATGAAACCACCACCAGTAAAACATCTTCCCTGGTCAGCAATGATGCGGGTTGGAGTCCCAAACTAAGCCATAAATCACCTCGTAAACACTCCTAGAGTCAATGCTTGCCGCATGAAACAAAAGAACGCACTTCGCAAACGCGCCAGCCAGAACAAAAATGTACTCTTTCTAATAGTTTCACCGCTGAGCCTACCCGCCACGTCTACACGAACCGTATGCTTCGGCACCATTACCTAATTGATCAGATGCAGCCCAGCTTGAACCCTGCAAGAGAGATTTCGCGGCACTACAAACAACGCAGTCATCCATAAATCCTCCAGCACACCATCACATACCCGGAAATCAACAAAAGTCAAAAGTTTTTCAACAGTCCCCTTTTGTATCTGTTGTCAGACGAACAAAAGATACAAAACTGACAGAAATAGGAAACCAATCCGACAAACTGCCACAACTTAATCACAGTCTCCAGAGGCGGCATAGACCTGACCAGCCTCCACTTTAAGCCCCAAAATACCACAACCTCGTTTCGAGGAAGGACAACTTCTCTAGGTTCAAAGAGAAACCAGCACCGGCCACAGCCTCCAACACTGCATTAAGTCCTCCCATACTGGACCCCTAAATCGGGAGAGACATTCAAAATGTCATCAAAATACCACGCAATCGCGAACTAAAGCACCCAACGCGATCACAATTGTTCTCGGGATCAAATGAAAACTGCTTGCGCCATCAAGTTTCGAGAAATAATTAACCTCCTGAAAACGAAAACTGAAGTTTGATCGGTAATCAGTGGAAGCGGATAACTGTCCGAGATAGTATTATTGTTAAGGTCATTATAGGCAATACAGATACATCTGAACTGTCATGTTTCTCTACTAATAAAGCTATACTTTCAAAAGGAGAACAGCTCGGCCTAATGATATTCGCGTGTAACCGCTCTTTAACTCTGTCGCGCATAGCGCTACGTTCATCCGCCGACATTCTATATGGACCCCACCGTACTGGGCGATTCGGACCAGTTAATCTTATTTTAAGTTCTCCGATATTTAGCAGAGTCCTTGGAAAACCGGCTACGAAGAATTCTGATATCGACATAAGGTTTCTAAAACTTTCGATTTCTCACTACCAGTAATATCAGCCGAGAAGTCAGTCAAGGTCAACTCAATCACACTATCGTTATTCACTGAATTTACACAGAGATCACCGCCAAACCAACTGTCAGTCACAGTTATGTTTACAGGAAAACCCTGATTTAAAATCTCGCGACAACAATATCTCAAGAGGGCAATCGTCAATACTACACAACACAGAATTTGTTCGGTACTGTATACTCGTGTTTGACCAATACCGGTCAATGTAACAACATTACTAAACCGTCGACCACTAAATTTAACAGAAAAACTCAGCTAACGCAGCACCAGAATCGTAAACAAAACAAATCAGTTCACATTTTGTTCCGTACCTTACCCTTTGGAGGTTGGACACTGCATACGTCCACACGCCACTCCGTCCACACACCGCTCACCGCGCGCTGCTCCATTCCCGATGCCATCGCTCGGCCCGCCGCCGCCTTTGCTCATACACCAGACGGTGATATGACCCGGTTTGCCACGCTTGAAGCACACTAAAGGCCTCGCTGCCGGCTGCTACACCGCTTGATTCGACGTTGAAGATACAAGTGTTCGTATCGTCGCATCGACAGGCTTGCTTCTGCATTTCACTCGCTTATGACCAATTTTCCCGCAGTTGAAACACTTCAATGTTATAAGCACTATACGTTAAAGCCGCGGGTCAAACCGATATGTGAGCGAGTACAGTAGCCACAGCAACCTCTCTGCCCACGTCCTTCCAGTAATTTGTAAGGGTAGCATGTCATACTCTCGTATGCTATTTGAGACAACCACGTAGATGCTTCACCCTTAATTGCTTTACTTACAACAAGCACGAGCTGACTGCCTCTCGGGGAGTTTGTCAAAAGCACAAGTCAGCCGTTGTGCACCACGATCTCGCGTCCGTGTCTTCTTTGTCAGGACTTCGATCATCGCATGTTCGCATTTTGTTCATACATAGCACGCCNTTATGACCAATTTTCCCGCAGTTGAAACACTTCAATGTTATAAGCACTATACGTTAAAGCCGCGGGTCAAACCGATATGTGAGCGAGTACAGTAGCCACAGCAACCTCTCTGCCCACGTCCTTCCAGTAATTTGTAAGGGTAGCATGTCATACTCTCGTATGCTATTTGAGACAGCCACGTAGATGCTTCACCCTTAATTGCCTTACTTACAACAAGCACGAGCTGTCTGCCTCTCGGGGAGTTTGTCAAAAGCACAAGTCAGCCGTTGTGCACCACGATCTCGCGTCCGTGTCTTCTTTGTCAGGATAGTAGTTAGTAGGTAACTACCCACATATACCTCCCTGAGCTAGCCTCGGTGTATACACGACTTCGATCATCGCATGTTCGCATTTAGTTCATACATAGCACACCATTGGTTATCTCTATTGTTCTCGTTTTGTGCCAACACCGATCCCACTTCTGATGTCGCTGTCGGATGGATCTCCCTCGCACATAGTATTTGAGTACCCGGTCTACTGTGGGCTTCCGTGGATAATCTTGGCATGAGTTAACACAATTTGTGATATTACGAATTAATTACAACACCGTAGCCAATTCACAAGAAAGCAGCTATCGCTATCCCAGTAGGTAGATACACAGCACGGAACGCGGGACAGTTTCAGTGTCGTCTGCACCGGCCGACTGCCAAACACAAAGTGAGTAGATGTCCGTCGGCCACGCCTCGACTCGCCCTTTCCATACCAGTGCATAACACTAACTCTGTCGAGCGCCAATAGATGGCGCTGGCGTTCCGGAACCACATCAATACTACTATTTCCGACATATATATATATATATATATATAAATGAAAAATATCTATGTTTGCTGAAAGATCAAATATAAACGTATATTTTTGTACCTATTCTAAAACCTCAACCACCAACAGTCTTGTATTTTTTATTAAATTAAGAATCATTTGCAATTAGCGAAGAAGCCATTTTTTTATATAAATGTTTAATAGTAATTATCAAGTCAAGGACATAAGATAATTATTGTTTGTCAATGACCTTAACTAAAATATGAATTTACTTAAAGCAACGAAGAATTGTAAAATTATGTTAAATTTTTCTTGACATATTTTTACATTTCTAAATAAACTTGTGTAAACATTACAAGTTAAGCGATGTGTTGTTAGGCATGAGACATTTATAGAAATACAATAACTCAATATGTATGTAAAGGATAGGGTAATTTTTAAATAAAAAGTAATAAATTTAAAAACACTACCAACCCAATACTGTCAACAGTAATTTTGCAATTAAGCTGTTTTTGCCTAGATTTTAATAAACTAATTTTTTTTTATAGCGAGGTCATATTTTCATTCGAGTATTTACTTACAAAATATATTTGTGACATAAAATATTTATTAACATAACAAGACTTATAATAAACAATAATAATAATGTAAAAAGTATAGTCTTAAATAATAATAACATTAGTAAAAGTGCCACAAGTAAATAATTCTGTAACTATACATATAAAATGTACTAAACTTTACAAAACTTACTAAATTTGTGTAATATTTGTCACAAATCTTATTTCTTATTCTATGGATAGACTACGACAGAAATTCCAACATTAGTGTATATCTACTGTTTTTAACTTTTACGGATTTTTTGTCAGTGTAGTGTCAGTTTGTAAGTGTACGGAACTTGTGTCCGAGCTGTTCACACGCAATTTGATGATAGTAATGCATTTATTGCGCGCGGTGGGGTGTATTGAATATATCTTAACTTTTCAATTCCATAGACACTTAACTAGACTAATTATCGTGTCATAATAAATTTTGCAATTACAGACACTCGTGTTCATACAGAGACACTCGATGTATACACTGAGTGTACCGTGTCTAGTGTCGTAGTCTATTCGGACCTTTAGCAACAGGATAAACTGTCGCGTTGGTTAATCGACTGTTTTAATTATATTCATTCTATGTTGCAATTCAACCTTGTAACAGCAATAAGTCATATATTTCCTCTATTTGTTTGCAGGATGTAAAACTATTCTTAGTGAAATCAGCGGACAGTTTAGTGCGGGTGAGCTTACAGTCATTATAGGACAGTCGGGCGCGGGCAAAAGCTCCCTAATGGACATACTCGCTGGTTATACGTAAGTTTATATTTAATAAATACTTAAATGATATAATATTTACATCATTAGATTTACGACATCTTTTATGAAACATTAAATTGTAAAAATTTACCTATATATACTATATACATTAATAATTGTGAAGGTTATTTTTTACTTTGTAAGTTGCATAATATTTGTATATATTGGAATATATAAGTACATTAACTATAAATTCCAAATATTATTTTTAATTTAAAAAAATGTTCAACGTAATTCAGGTTGTTTTTTTTGTTTTTTTTTTATACATATTTATTTCTTTTACTACAGAGTTTATTATAAATAAATTTAAATATACTTAAAACTAGACTTATGTGATTATATAGATACGATTTCTATATTTACTGATAAAGAGAGTTTTAATAACGCATAAACAAATATATTTAGTCAGGGTGACTATCATATGTAAAACAAATGCTTTGTTATTAAATCGCAAATTAATGTCCATAATGACCAGTTACGCATTTTGTCTGTTATTTTTACTATGCTTAGTGTAATATGACAAGAAGATAAATAAATTAAGGCAAATGTATAAATATTATCTTAAAAAACTTGAGCATTTTCGTCTACAAAAGTGAAACAGAAGTAGATCTATATACTAATACTAGCGGACGCGCGCAGCTTCCCTTGCTTACTTAGGGGTGAATTCTAATAAACCATTAAAAATGTGTTCAATGAAATATTTTTAAGAGTCTAAATTTCAAATTTTATAAATATCGGTGGCGATTTATAGATTTTTCCATACAAACTTTCAACCCCTTATTTGCACTTTTAGGGGGTGAATTCTAGAAAACCATTAAACACGTGTTCAATTAAATATTTTTAAGAGTCAAAATTTAAATTTTATAATAATCGGTGGTGTTTTTAAGATTTTTTCACACAAACTTTCAACTCCTTATTTGCACCTTTAGGGGGAGAATTATAGAAAACGATTAAACACGTGTTCAATTAAATACTTTTAAAAATCTAAATTTCAAATTTTATGAAAATCGGTGCCGATTTAAAAAAAAATCCATACAAACTCTCAACCCCTATTTCACCCCTTTAGGGTTAAAAATTTTAAAATCCCTTCTTAGTGGATGTCCAGATTACGAAAGTAAAGTGTCCAAATTTCACGTTTTTACGCACAGCTGTTACGGCTGTGGGTGCGTCTTACCTCAGTCAGTGAGGACAAGTCCTTTTATATCTTTACTATAATAATATAATAAAGCTGAAGAGTTTGTTTGTTTGTCTGTTTGTTTGAACGCTAAGATATCTGGATGTAGTGGTCCGATTTACTATGTTTTTGTTTTGTATGAAAGCTGCATTCTTCAGAAGTGCTATAGCCTAAATGACAATACATTACACACATGTACTAATAAATTAAAATACTTTCTAATTTGACATGCAATTTATTCTGCCATATTAATAACAACCGTCGTACTAAGCAACGGTTTGCAAAGTTTGTTTGTTGTTTTAAGAAAACGTCACCCAAAATGAACTTATATTTTGATGGATGAATTCCTTATAAAAATAAATGTCACTTTTAGCGTTACATCTAGATTGAAATTATAGTTTACTGTATAACATTCTAATCAATAATTAAGGGTATACATAGGATGACCTACGCGAACGGTCAGATGATTTTGACGGTTTTGTAAATTTTCATACATTTTCGAACTATTGTTAATATTTATGTAATTATTTGGTGTTTATAATTTATTTAAACTACACTTTGGTTTTCTTCTTATTTTATTTGATATTGCTCGCAAAAAATAACCTATTTAATATAGAAAAATGTTTAGTTATTTCATAAATGTTTAGTTCTTTCTAGGATATTACACTGGTTTAGTGCCAATAACTTGCTTTTAAATCGTAGTAAAACTAAATGTATTCTTTACTAAGAATGTGCAACAAGTGGAAACCAGGGCAGTGCAGGTTTGATGAACAATGAGGAACTTAAAATAGTTAATGAAACTGTTTTCTTAGGTATAACATTAGATGCTAAGTTACAATGGGGTCCGCATATAGAAACTTTATCTGGTAGACTTAGTTCGGCAGCATATGCTGTCCGTAAGATTCGTCAACTGACCGATTGATAGATACCATTTTTGTGCTCCAAAAACGGGCTGACCGAGCAGTCTATAAACTGGGTCCACGGGAGTCACTAAGGAATAAATTCAAAGACGTTAACATCCTCACACTACACTTCCAATATATTTACGACAACTTAGTATATGTGCATAAAAATATTAATAAATTTAATAAAAACAGTGATCTCCATCAACGTAATTTAAGAAATAAAAATAAGCTTGCTGTGCCCTTCTTTAGGCTCCATAAAATGTCTCACTGATTCGTAGGTCAAAGTATACACTTTTATAACAAACTTCCAAACGACGTGGTTAATTTATCACTGAACAAATTTAAAAAAGTGGTAAAGCACAGGCTCTACCAAAAAGCATATTACTCTGTTAAAGATTATGTTCGCGATAAAGATGTTTGGAGTTGCTCTATTTCTAAGTTAAAATTGTTAATTGTAATTTGTAACAAATACTGGCAATTAAAAAGAGTGGCCATGAGTTTCTTTGCCTGGATCTTCTCATGAGCTCAACTATTCGAACGGGCTTTTATCAAGTCAAAATTGCACATTTTTTTTGGTTATTTTGTTTTTCATTGTTTTTTACTTTTTTGACATGTCCAAGTAAATGTTAAGCATTTTTATGGAATAAAGATATTTTGACTTTGACTTTGACATAGAGTCTATACATATAGATATAGATACGTACATACGTACGCACGGGAAACTTTAGGTACTTTATCTAATATTAAGAATTATCTTTTAGTTACTTTTACTTCTTTTGTTGGTTCATTTCAATAACTCAGATACTTTTTTCTAATAATATGTCTCTACTTAATTACTCTTTTTCATTATTTAAGCTAATTTCATAAATATATTTAATAAATATTCTTATATTTCAAGCAGGCGTAGCCGCGTCCGGGTCCACTAGTATATAGATAATTAGAAAAAAGTTTGGGGTTTGAAATTTAAAAAACACTATTGAAAATTCCTTATAATACATAATAGTCATTAACATAATACGTTTATAAATAAGGATAATAATATTATTATAGTTAAGTTAAATAACGGTTTAATTTATTATGTGAACCCACCGGCACCGGAACGGAACCCACAACCATTGTGATTACAGCCCAATGTTGTCCCACCACGACCAGGTATGAAACGATACCACTGAAGTATCAATTGCGATAATACTCTTGAGATAATGATATTATTTTGTTAATTATTTATTATAAAACAATTCTTATCTTCGCCTCACGACAGTGTTTTATACAGAGTAGTGACCTTAAATTTTTATCGCTCTTTCGATATTATTATCAAAATTGTTAATTTAAATGGACATTGCTATATAATCTGTCTAACAGGTGTTTAAATGCAAGTCATAACTTGATTTATTACAATAGAGTATTATATAGACACGAAAAGAATTTTCAACGTCTGAAATTTAAAAAAAACTCATAACAATTTAGACAACGACATCCATAAAAAATACGCATTTGAAGTTAGTCACAATAACTGAAGGAGGAATAGAATCAATTACTTACATCGTTTTACATAGCTGTTGTAAAATATGAAATTAAAATAAACTGTTAATGAAGCACTAAATGAACAACTTTATATATATATTTTGAATTATTTTCTCTTCCTCACTCTTCCTTCCACTGGTAACGAGATAAAGGCGTAGAGTTGGCGTTGAGTTCCGCCACCCAACTAGCAATGTCTCAAAAATTAGGCGGAAAGTGGGTAAACGAACCGCCGTAACAATTAGTTCCATCTGCTTAGGCTATAATTATTACCTTTAATTCGTTATCTTTTTAATATTTGTCTACATACTATTTCTTTCTTTCAATTTACTTCTATCTTTTTCTATCATTTTGATATCATTGTTTGTCATAGAAACAGGACGCTGCCATTACCTATTCATTAATTATTATACTCGTTTAACACAATTACATTTTCATACTCGACCATGTTTTTCTTTAGTTTAATTTATTGATTATATATTTATCATAGTTATCTATGTACTCTTAAATACTCATTTAAAGTCAAAGTCCAGTGATAGCATTCCGTACAAGAGCAAAATTATTTTCAAGTGTCGTGCCCACAGGCAGCCATACCGTGCCTGCATATTTTCAGGGATAGAGTACCCTCTTCCCTCCCCACCCGGTTCCAGGCCAATAGGGCTAGCAGCATTAACCTCAAGACCGGAAAAAAAAGAAAAACAAGTGTCCTGTTTTCAAATAATAAAAATGACTAAGCGTCGTAAGGTCCCCATCAAAATGTCGATTCTCTGGTTAATAAGCTATTCACAAAAATAAATATTAAATATAAAGAAATTACGTCCATCTAATCGTTCATAGATTATGCAATATTCAAAAATTCCCAATAAACAGATATTATTCTAATATAAGTTTTTATTTCTTTGTCACCACCTGTATATATCATTTTAATACCTTTATCGACTTCAATTATTAACATGATAACTACAATGTATGTGTAATGTGTAATCCCAATACAAAATATAAATTACTTTGCAGGTGCTTCTATAAAAGATTGTTTTTTATGATAGGTGTATGATATTTATAAATAAATATCTGATCGCCTGACTATGGCTGGCCTTATCTCACTGATTTTTTTTTTTATAAAAAATGGTTAATACTTCCGCATGGTTAAGACATTTAAGACCGTTACAATTTCTTTACTTAGTTAAATTCAAATCGCACGTCTTATAAATCGATTTTATGTTTATTCGCTCTCATTAATCTATGTCTATACAGTGGGAGGCCCAAGGAAGCTTAAAGCCTGAAAGAGGATAGGACCTGATATATCATATATTTCCCCTCCGTATGGCTACGGGAAAAACCTTGACCGTACCGTACACCAACAAGTTTTCTGTGCTTTTATAGACTTTGAAGAGCCGTATGATAGGGTTGTGAGAAATTAATTATGGGAGATAGTCCAATGTGAGTGGACCTTTGCTGAAAGCTGTAAAATCTTTTTACAGAGATCACACAGCCGGTGTGTGACGTTCAAACGGACGTTAAACAAGGCTGCGCCATGTTAGTTCGGTTGTTCAGTTTGTATTTGGATAGCTGTCTCTAAAGGGCGAAACAAAGGGACATGGGAGTGAAAGTAAGTGACCGGAGGGTAAATTGGTTCTAAGCAGATTCCTCTCACTGCATCAGAATGCCTGTCAATTTTAACTTAATGAATGTCAATTTTATAGACGAATTGTCAATTTTATATACACACCAAGGTAGGCAGAGAGAATCTAGTGTTGAGACGCTCCGTTCCCCATATTTCCCCGTATTTTCTACCGTTAAGTTGCATATATGATAATCGATGCTATCAATATTACCGATATCGACAATATTTAACAACTATCGAATCGTGATCGAACTTAAGATTTGGGTTTGGGAGTCAGGTGTGCGCTAAAAGATAATAAGATTTCAATATCGACTGCCTAATCTTTACAGCTCAGCTTATATATTTTATCTATACTTTCCTTTTAATCAAATATCTTATTGCAATGTATAAGACTGAATTTAATAATCGTATTAGGGAAAAAGTATTAAAAAGCATGAGCATGGTGGCCATGCTTTTTAATTTAAATAAATTTATATTATTTTATTAAATATTTTATTTAACTGTATTTATACTTGTAGTGTGTGGACTCTAATAGGAGTTAAATAATATACATATGTGTTAATATCTTGCCCTTAAAAGAAACTAAATAATGCGGAAGTGGTCATTGAGCTTAATGAATCTCATTTCCTTTCAATCCATGTTCTTTGTCATCATATTACTGCTTGAGAAATAAAAAATCAATCACCTTTACGCTGTATCCCGCACACAGCTGGGTAGGCTGAGGGGACCTAGTGTTAAGACACTCCGTTCCTCACTCTCTGACGAATGCTGGAGGCTTTGTGCGGATCTCAACGCCGCCCTCTGCCTCGACACCAATTTAAATAATCTCGAGTAGGGATCGAACCCACAACCAATCGGTTTACAGTCTCACTTGATGATGATGATGCCCTTGCGCCACTACTGGCATGAATAAATGGCCTTGAGAAATAACTTTTTTCTATAATAGTATTTTAACTTATTATTTCTACAAACTGTATATGAGACCCTGCAATAGGGCTTTTATGTTTTATTTTGGCCCTCTACCGTTGTTCACTTCCTCGTGCAAAGTTTTGCCATAAATATAATATTAATATAACTTTTAAACATTAAAATTCATTTACTGTTTTAACACTTGATAAAATACATTAAAAAAAAACAAACCGACAGCCAGCAAAAAAAAGAAGTAATTATTAAAAAAAAATAATTAATTAATAAGTCAATGTGTACATCATACCGAGATAGATTAACATGAGATAAAAGATCTTGTTATATTATCTTTTCATTTATAGTACCTAAATAAGGCTTACATATAAAAATTAGTACGGCCATAACACCTACATCCAAATCACGAATAACACCAATATTTGTGCGGTGTTAAGTTACGATAAACGAAGAACGAAATATGTACACTAGAATTTTTATGCCTGTTTTTAGTTTAAATATCTTATCTTCTCATTCTGGTTCGACTAAGTGTAGATCTCACCAGACAGGACTCAATGTTTATTTGGACCGTGCAAGGTAAACGGTAGAACGGCATAAGTAATTAAATAGTTGTATGATTTATATGTATCATTTTATGCTAAAAAAATGTTTTCTATTCTTTTCTATTCAACATTAAATTCGAGTAATAAAATTTATTTAACATTTAAACCATTGCTATTTTTCAAATTGAATGCTTTACTATGAGAAAATTGAAAAATTTCAGAAAACCTACAAGCGGCAGAATATGTGTCAACGGCCGAGTTCGCAACGAAAAGATGTTCCGTCGACGCTCTTGCTATATCCTACAAGATGATCAAGTACACGAGGTGCTCTCAATAGAAGAGTCACTGAGCATTGCTGCTGAACTTAAGTTGGGTAACCACGTAAGCACGCAACAGAAAAAACAAAGGGTGGGTTGTGTTGAGCTTTTGCTATTATTTGTTAGCAGGTATTATTTAATTTAATAACGAGACCGTGTGGCTGTAAACACGACGACTGTGAGTTCGATTCCCTCTAGAGGGAATGCATTATTTTATATTTATTTGCTTGCTGTGGTAACAAGATAAAGCATGACGTTTATCGCAACTCAACTGCAATGTCTCGAAAATTCGAAACGGAGTGTTATATTGACACTAGCGGATATAATGTAAAATTAAAATACATTTTTTACCAAAAAGTTATAAAAATATCTATTTATTGTTTTATACAGCTTCTTGTTATTAGCGTTTTAAAAATTGTGTCAATAGAATTTAACCTTGAACTACGTAGAACGAAATTAGCTACACGTTCCACACGTAATTATTAAATAATATAATTAACATAAACAATGATTTAAAAAAACTTATTCTCAATGAAATAAAATGAATACATGACCAGTATGAAAAATTCAACATTAATTAACATAAAAATTGTAAATACAACATAATTAGGTTATTGTTATCGACAAATAAAAATAAGATAATACTTAAAATATGTTAATTAATAATAATTTTATTATTCGCCCTAATGACATTATTTTTTCTAGATAGAAGAAATAATAACGTCACTCGGAATGAGCAAGGCGCGTCACACAAGGGCGGGCGACTTGTCAGGAGGTCAAAGAAAAAGACTGGCTATAGGACTAGAGCTAGTCAACGACCCGCCCGTTATGTTTTTAGATGAACCTACAAGGTAACCTACGAAGATAATTAGATGATTATAATAATAAATAATAATAATAATAATTTATACCCGGCTTAGAGTGTTTTTGTTTTCGATACGTATATTTTTATACCATTCGACAGAGTAAAAGAAACTAAATTGACTTTTTTTATTTCAAATAGTAGAGAATAGAAATCAATCAATCAATCGCGGATATCTGAAGGAGAAGAAAGATCCGTCTCCGTTTTCATCCCTTTTTTTTACGGATCTTTTACGGATTTTTCTCCTTATCAATTTAAAATACATACAGATTGTCTGAAATTTCCAGTATCGCGATCAACTGGAAAGCAAGGCCAAGTTGGCCTCTAAGAAACTAGGGGTCATCAATAGAGCGAGACGGTACTTCACGCCAAAAGACCGATTGGGCCTATATAGGGCCCAGGTTCGGCCTCATATGGAGTACTGTTCTCATCTCTGGGCTGGTGCACCCCAGTATCAGCTTGACCCATTTGATCACACACAACGTAGAGCCGTTCGAGTCATTAAGGACCCAGTGATTTGTGAAAGGCTTGACACTTTGGGTCTGCGTAGAGACGTCTCCTCGCTGTGCGTTCTCTATCGCATTTTTCATGGTGAGTGTTCTGAGGAACTGTTCAACCTGTTACCTGCCGCCGAATTTTCCAACCGCACAGTACGTCACAAACTTAAATACCATCCACACCACCTGGATACGTGGCACTCCACTACTGTGCGGTTTCGTAGAAATTTCTTTCCACGCGCCACCAAACTGTGGAATGGCCTACCCGCGGCAGTGTTTCCAGGTCGGTACGATATGGGTACCTTCAAAAAGCGCGTCTATCTCCACCTCAAAGGCCGGCAACGCACTTGTAGCTCCTCTGGCGCTGCACGGGGTCGTGGGCGTCGGTGATCATCATCAGGTGACCCGAACGCTCGTTTGCCTTGTCCTTTTTCCATTAAAAAAGAAATAAAAATAAGTTAATATAGTAACTTTTTTTCTGGCCAAAGTCGACGTCGAAATTACCGGTCAGCCGATATTACCTTGATATTACTGTTACCATTAAATATACTTTGTTAACGATTCTGCACAAGACCTCTGTATGGCGAAGTTTTACTCTAAGTCCTCTATATGGCGAAGGATATGACAATAACGTAAATTAAAAATAGCCAATATGTGTTGTGTATTATTTCTTGCATATTTGTATTGATGAAGTCGTCGTGGACTGTAATAGAGATGGCTGTGGGTTCTATTCCCATTAGGGAGAATGAAATCTTTAATTATTTAACTCCCTCGTTCTGGTAACAAGGCAAAGCGTTGCGTTGACTTCCGCCAATCAACTCACAATGCTTACAAAATTCAGCGGAAAATGAGGGACGGAAATATCTTAATAGGAACAAAGTGTCCTAACACAAAATCCCCGGGTACCTTGCTATGTGCGGAATACAGCATGAAGCTAACAAAAAACATTTAAGTAATATTTTTTCCGGTTTTTGTCAGTACCTACCTGTATATGAGTAGTATTAAATTCGAATAGATATATTTCAACATGACATTATTTACATAATTTAACCTTATTCGTTTAACCTTAAAACACTTACCTAATTGATTCTTGCAAAACTGTAAATTATAATTTAGTGAATTATAAAGTTATTGGAATAAACGGTTCAAATGCATAATATGCAACGTTGTGGACCAAATGAGTAAAGGGTATAATAGTTAATGCCCGAACATTATGAATAAGTACTGGCTATATCGGCCCAACTGATTAATTAATAATTATTATGTCATCTTCATTATTTATCACATATATGGTACGGATACCATTACCATTGGATATTTTTTTAATAAAGCTATCTTTGACACTTAGTAGTGAAAGTGTGAGAGTTTCAACTCGTATTTGCATTAAAAGTGCGTACGGACGGAAGCGGAAATGTTTTATTTTCGTTAGTCAAACTGGAAGTAATTAATATATGTTTAAGTAATTAGTGTCTGTTCTTAAACGGTGGCTATAATAACAAGAAATTAAGATCTAGAATGTCCAAAGAAGTATTTTTGGCCTTTAACACTAAAACTACACAGAAATCTTAAATCACTACTTACTCATACTTAAATGCTCATCGAGTATCTTATCACACATTGACATGATATTGTAATTTATTAGAATTATTAGAATGCCTAATTATTCTATGAATGTGATACATTCTTTATTTTTAACCGATTTCTGTAAGAAAAGGAGGTTATTTATTTATTATCAATTTGACTGTTTTTTTTTATGTTTGTTACCTCATAACTTTTGACTTGGTGAACCGATTTTGAAAGGTAAAGCTTCCCGAATGGTCCCTTTTTTTTGGCTTATGTCTGAGAAAATCGCATAAGTGTTAAACTTGCATTAGGTATATGCGTGACAAATAGACGAATGACTCAATGTCACGCCAACCGATTTTGATGATTCTTTTTTTATTTGAAAGAATAATTTCAAGGATAATTTAGTGAAAGGATAGTTTATTTGGTTAGGTTCCGATTATGGGATCGGGTGAAAATTAGGAAAGTTTGTTTTTTTTTTGGTAAAAATTGATTATACTGTAATAGTTACAAGCAAAAACTTTTTAAATTAATGTCAGAACTGAGATTCCTGATCGTTGCATTTTTAATCAACCTCAAGGAAGAGGATGTTCTCATTTTCAACCAACTTCAAAAAAGGGAGATACCCAATTCGCCCGAATACTGTTTATACGTTCTTGTTAATATACTAAAATGTTACTTTGCACAAAAATAATACCTAATAAAATGAAGTTTTACATAGGACAACCACAACCACTCGTTGACAACCACTACCACCACCATCACCACTCGTTAAGAAGCATCATTTTAAGATCTACTCATCACTTAAAATCGTAAAATAAAATATGTTTAACAAAAAGAAAAACCGACTTCTAACAACGAACTAAAAAGTGAAAAATAATTTTACAAAGATTTTATAATTTTGAAGTCGGTGCCAAGTAAAACGCACAGGCTTAGTAATTAGATATTGTAGTAAGGTTGTTGTAGCCTTAGCTTGACAATTGTTTAATCTTTTTAAGCTGCTAATAATATATTTTTATCTACATCACTTATACATATTTAATAGAGCATGAGTACCCATACTTTGTTCCCATTGAGACACTTCCATTAACAAATAAAAAAACTTTATTAAATAAATCATTTACCTACCTCAGTTGTGGTCAGCCGTGGCACAAGCGTCTGACTGTAACGATAGGTTTACATATATTTTTTCTTCGTTCTGGTGTCGAGGCAAAGGGCGGCGTTGAGTTCCGCCATTCAACACTCAATACCTCCAGAATTCCATGGATAGTAGAGGACCCTGCTACATGCTGGATACAGCGTGAACCGAAAAATTATTACCTACGTCATAATCGTGTCGTTCGATTATTACGTAAGTAATTATTTTTCGGCTACAATGTAGTCTTATCACTGGAATTTTTTACTATTTTATCTAAGCATTTACACAAATGACATATTATACGAGGTTGTATTGTCAGTTGTGTGTTATATCTTGAAATATATATTCCCATAGATTTGATGCTAACTTACTAATGGCCGCCCGCAACTTCGCTTGCGTGGCCTTATGGCCCTTGCAATGCTACTTTAAAAAAACTACCCGTTGTGATTGAAACTTGCAGCAAGTAGGGTGGACAGAAAACCAATCTAATATAAAGATTACTATGTAATATAAGAGACGGGAAAATCAAAATGATTAACTTATATACAAGTAATATCGTAAGCGGAATCGATCTCACGACCATCGGAATTACGGTACAGGCTGACGTTTGTCAAAAAAGTTTAATTCAAATCCATTCCAGTACCTAGTTCAGGACAAACAGACAGACAAACATTTTAAAAATCATAGATTCATATTCTATTACGTATTCTATTTATATTGACCAAATGATTTTTTTTCGTAAAAATCCTAAAAGTACCAACCACATTTTTCTTCAGAATTAAGATCTAAAATATTTGCTAAAATACTCCTTCGCTGAAAATTTATGCGTCAATCATAAAATTTATTAAAAAAATATAATTTATAACATTTATAAAAAGAATGTAGAAATAATTACATCGTATTTAAGTGCACTTCACACAACTTACAGTGGCCTCGACAGCTCGATATCGAAGCAGCTGATATACCTGCTGCACTTGTTAGCGCGACAAGGACGCACAGTAGTCATCAGTATGCACCAGCCTTCAGCGATACTCCTCCACATGGTGGACAAACTGTACGGGGTCGTCGCTGGAAGATGTGCTTACATGGGCTCAGTGTTACGACTTCTGCCGTACCTCAAACAATTGGACCTCATATGCCCACCTTACCACAATCCTGTGGATTTTTGTAAGTATAAAATAAAAAAAATTACATTTAGGTGGCCTGGTGGCACAAGGGCGTGACAGACAAACTCTTAAAACGATTGTAAAGTGGATTCGATTCCCACTCGATGGAATAAAATATTTTCGTTTCCTTTCTCTCGGAACAAGGCGTAATTTTCGCTTTTTTCACCTAAAAGCAGTGTAGGCAGAGATCGTAGACAACGTGTGATAAAACTGAACGCAGCAGAAGAATAATAAAGAAGTGTGCATTAATGCAGAGTTATTCAATATAAATATCAATACATATAATAAAAAAGATTACACACAATTATTATAAGTAGACCTGTTGAAGCGTAGAAAAAACGTTGTTTTATCAACAAGTAACACGCTACGTTACAAAAAGCTGGACAAGCGCAAGTCGGGCTCGCCCACCGAGGATTCCGTACAATAATTAGAATATTTTTTCTAAAATTCAAACCCTCCAAGAAGTTTTGAACCCTCGGTTGACGAACCCGACTAGCGCTTCCCCGCTTTTTTTTAAGTTTTACGAAAAATCCAAAAACATAAACAATAAGATATGAAGGTCGTATTACGTATATAAACAAATAACAGGATCTATTTTGTTGGAGTTAAAATATGGTTAACTGAATAACTCATCAAAATCGCATCAAATACTTTTAAATTGAGTTTTAAACAACGATGATCGTTTTTTACAATTATTGTGTGGTTAATGACATGACGATGTAATAAAAATATAGTCAAATTGAGAACTTCCTTTTTTTTAAGTCGGTTACAAATATAGAAAAAAAAATGGTTTGTGGCGACCGTCACGGCGCTGTCAAACAGCGTTTAACATTCCTTGACTTGGGTTGCTTTCCTACCTGGAAGAAAGAGTTATTATTTTTTTCGAGATTATCTCATCCATGTGACGGAATTTCCCATGGATTGTCTTGACTCAAATTGAATATGATAGAGCTTGAAGCTGGGGCCGTCGTAGCGCAGGGGTGGGTATAAGCGTGCGACTGTAAATGCGACAATTTTGAGTTTCAATCAAGTGAAGCTGTATATATTTAATCCTTTATAAATTATAATTTAATATATTGTTTCAGTTATAGAAATATGTGGAGAGAATGAAAATGAACTAGTTAGATATTCGGAGAATGGAAAAAGCCACAAATGGGTACAGAATAATTTTATTGAGACTGATAGAAAATTAATAGGTTTGTAGTTATTTACAATAAATGCAATCTGCATTTCCTACTTCTATTAAATATTGTGATTTAAAAAATCATAATTTTATAATATTTTTATATGACAAATCAATTTGTTTTCAAACTTCAGCCGTTTAAAAATAATTGCTTAATTTATACCATAATGCAGGGTAGAATTGTCAGCACCACTTTAAATGAAACCACAGTTTTAACTACTCTATAAAAGCCTTATATAATTCAGAAAAAAATAAAATCCCAAAAATGAAAAAAATATTTTTGAAACAAAATAAATAATATATAATAATCCTACGTCCGAACTGTTGAGGTACCTTGATTAATTTCTTTATTTCTAGGCTTGAAATATTTTACTCTATATGCAGTTTCGATAAAAGGAGCGTGCCTCTTCCACCCTGTATTATAAATATCAATTCATTTCTCTAAAAGAGCTTTTGCACCTGCAACCCTTTTATGGTGTTTTTCCCTCCATAAATATTATAAAAAAAATTTGATTTAATCACTGTAGAATACAAAAAGGGCCTAAATGAAGAAGTTTATTTAACAACACTGCCTACACCTAAAGAAGATCCCACAAATAAAATATTGTTAGCTCTTAAAAGCACATATCCTACATCATCATGGAAGCAATTTAGCATTTTGACACGAAGAGCTTTGTTGGTAAGTAAGTAAACAAAAAACAAGTAACAAATTATTTTATATTAATTTATATAAAAATAGCTATAATAGTAGTAATAGGAACACAAGGATCTTATTAAGTATGGAGTGTCTTAACACTCGGTTCCCAGATCCACTCTACCTAATTTGCTATGTATAGTAATTTAAACAGTATATGAAACTTAGACAGTTAGGAATGATTTTATAATAAGTTAAATGATTTGTAATGTTCTTTTTCCAGGACATGTGGCGTAACCCGTCCTTCACGCTAATGATAATTAGCATACACTGCGCCATGGCTTTGTTCGTCGGTTTCCTCTTTTACAATATCGGTGGAGATGCGGCGTACGTGCAGGACAATTACAATTTTCTTTACTTTAGCCTCATGTTTCTCATGTTTACTGCTTTCAGTATGATATCTCTAAGTTGTAAGTATTTTTTGGTAATATTAATTTTACATTATTAATCCAATTTAGTATTTTCTAATATATGAAACAAAATTGTAACTGTTTCAAGTATGTCCAAACGGAAACTTAAATAATTGAATTTTCTCTTTTACATACTTATTTAAGAAATATATGATTTCCGAAGTAAATAACAGATCTGTGATGGAACACTACTCATTAAATAAATTTCTTAATAGTTATATTAAACTCTAAAGGAATTACTTTATCACAAGGCTCTTTCTGGTTTATTTATTTAAAAAAAACGTTATTTCTTAGTTCGAGATGGACATACTTCAATTTTACATATTTCTTACCGTTACGTGCATTGTTTTGTAGCGTGCGACAGTAAACACAACGATTGTGGGTTCGATCTCCACGCGGGGGAATTAAATATTTTTATTTCCTCACTCTAGTAAGGAGTTAAAGCGCGGCATTGAGTTCCACTACTCAATACATTTCAATGCCTCGAGATTTCAGCACAAATTGGGGAATACAAATATCTTAATGGGAACGGAGTGTATTTATATTAGGTTCCCAGATTTCTTCTACCTACCCTGCTACGTGCGAGATACAGTGTGCAGATAAAAAACGGAAAAAATAATAATTTCATATCGTATGAACTTTAATATAACACTATATCGCAGTATTCAATTTTGATAATAAACTGTTTATATAATCTAAAAGATAACCTTAAGTCTAAGTAGCATTATAGAAGGCAAAAAACCAAATGTTCTTCATTATAAGTAAACGAAATGGTAAACGAAAATAAACATGAAAAAGTCAAATGTTACTTTTCTAATACTAAAAAAAGTAAAGTAAATATTCCGAAATAAATAAAATATCAAAAGTATATCAAAAAATAATCAAAAATTTATTTTTCAGTTCCAGAACAAATTCCAATAATAAGACGGGAACATTTCAACAGATGGTACAACACGGGCTCATATTACGCAGCTACTTTAGTGTCGTCGTTACCCACACAAACTGTGTGTACGTTTTCGTTCACTTGCATCACGTATCTCCTGACCGGTCAACCTATAGAGGCTTTACGTTTTTTTACGTATTCTTGTACGCTTTTGCTGGTTTCTTACGTTTCCATATGTATTGGACTCTTCAATGGATCCATGTTTAATGTTAAGGTAAAGATTTTATTACAGTCAATTTTTTAGCTTTATTCTGTTGAGAGGCGCTGTGCTGGTTATCTACTGTAAAACTTGCTTATTTCTTTGATAAAAATAATATATTATATATAACATTTCTTATATTATTGATTGTATAAGAAAATCTGTATATTGTAAGACTGTATTAAAAATATAATAACTATTACAGTAGGTACGATCAAGAAGTTGTGGCCGCTCTGAACACAAGTTTTCTGAAGTTTTGCACATTGTTCACTTGTTAAGAAAATAATTAAAAATAAGGAATTTTCTATAGCGATAAATTAATAGCGATATCTTATTTTGGGCTACATAACATTCTACATGTTATTTATTCGAAAATTGTCAACCACCTCCTACTTAGTTCAATTAATTTAACTAACTTATTAGTTGTAAGTCTATCTACAGGAAATATATATAAACTAATTGATAAATAACAAAGCGAAATTTATATAAAGGAAATTTTTAAACTTTATAATTCATATGGCGTTTACAGTTGTACGCTTGTACCAATGCGCCACGATTGGCCTCGTAATAAAACAATTAATATTAAGAAATAGTGTTAATCAAATATAAATGCGCTAATTAAAAAGGGTAGTTGTTAATAAAATTTTCATATTTCTTCTTTTCAGAATGGTGTAGTCTTCGGGCCATTTTTCATCATGCCTTTCACAGTATTCTCCGGATTCTTTCTTCGATACAGTGACGCCCCTGTTTTTGCTCGATGGCTTTTTCATTTGTCGTTTTTAAAACACGGATTGGCCGGCTTAGTGATATCAATTTTCGGTCTAGATAGGCCGAAGCTAATTTGTTCAAAACTATACTGCCACTACTCATATCCTAAACAATTCCTCAAAGACAACGGAATGTTGGAAGAACAATTTTCCATTGCAACTGTATCTCTTTTGACCATTGGTCTTGTGTTCATTTTATTTTCATATATAGTACTCAAGATAAGGCTAAAGAATAAATGGTGAATTTAATAATTAATTATGTTTTACAAGATATCTTATGCATTATGGCTGTGTATGGGTCAAATGAAATACTTTAATTTAATTGGCCTATGCTAATGTAAAATCACAAATAGTTATAAATTTCTAATTATTCATTCAAAATACCAAAATATTTAACGTACCTTAGCTAAGTATATTTTTGTAATTTAAAATTTATATTAAATAACAATCTGTATTAAGATTAAAAATTTTGGAAAACTTTACAATTCTTCTTTATAAAAAAAATTAAAATATATAAATGTTGTTTTTAATATGTATAAATGTTTCTGTCGCTTGACGAATCTCAAAGTACGTGTGCCAAAAAACCGAAATCATATACGATTGCACATCTTATTCTTAATACTCCTAATGGCTTGTTTTGCAAATATAAAGCTGCTATGACTTAAATGGGATGTAATAAAGAACCTACACTCAACAGAATAACTTCATACAGTAATAACTTCGTTCAGTACAGCATAAATTGTTATTAGCTTATGTTTTTGCTTAAGCTTATGCTTAATAAATATGAATATATATATATATATATATATATATATATATATTTTTAGTTTCAAAATTAAATGTAATATGATATTTCCTAGATAGAGATAGATATCTACCTAGCAAATCATAATTATATTATTATTTTTTTTACTTTCTGAACAAAAAATATTTTAAGCTTTCACATTCTATTTTATTTGTTAAATAAAATATTAATATTAATATGTAGCTCAAGTATTTCACCAATGAAGCACACAAATTTACTTGTTGTGTCAATACACAACCAGTAAATTTGTGTTGCAATCATTAAAATTAGTAAACATCTATAATTATCATTTAGTTACGCTAGGTGAACGATATTCCTTATTTTATTTCAGAGCTTGGTTCGTAAATGTTCATAGAATCATTGAAATTAAATTATAAGCATATATATATATATAAGCAATAACTCTGGCGATTGTCTTTTCAAAATAAAAATCGATCTTGCTCCTACATGTATTCACTATGTATTAAATTCAGATGAATAATAAGGAATTCTTAAATTTTCGTATCCAGTGTAACATAATTTAGAGACAAGAATAAAAGTAAGAAATTCAATTAAGTTTATTTTATTCCGTATGTACGGGAATTTTATATTTTATATTGTATTTTGTATACAATGTCTGAGTAAGGGACTAGTCGAGTGTTTAGGGTGAAAACGGGTAATATTTTGTTTTATAGAAAGATAATCGGATGATGGTATTTTTAATGTACATAAAAAGGAATCATGTGGAAAAATGGGTGGAGATTGTATGTAAGAAAAAACTATTTTAATTTTTTGTGTACACATGGTAAAATCATTAAATGACAAATAAATTTGTTTATGCTATTCATATTACGACAAACTGTAAAATAACTTTAAAAAGTGAAATTTGCCATTACATAATTATACATTCCAACACGAGATATAATAAATAAGCACTTTTACGTTATTATCTGTGATTTAGAGTTTTAATTATGACTGTTAGCAGCGATTATTTATCAATTTATATATAATATATTATATCTAATATTAATCTAATATATAAAAAGAGATTTTGTATATAGCTAGATAATTAATTCATTGTATTGGTGCTAGCTTTAAGTAAATAATAATATTTCTTTAAAATGTTGCTTTTTATTCCAATAACGTTATATCATTTTTACAGATTCATTATGGAAGACGTTAGATGATAAATTAATGTTACATTTATTTTTTTGATAAAAAATATAATTTCATCAAAAATACGAAAATACCTACTAGAAGTATTTCTTAGGAATAGAAAAACAAAATTTTACTATAAGTAGAGGAAGTCAGCAGCAGCATCAGCTAACCCGAATAACTTGATAGTGTACAGGGTGGAATCGTCTGCGCTCCTTTTAAAGAAACAACTTATAGGACAAAATATTTCAAACCCATAACTTTATTTTATTTTTTTTCACTTTACAATTTAATATCCGTACTGTATTACGTGTGACGCAATTACAAATAGATACCCATAAAGGGAATGGTGTATCTCATTCTATTTTACGCAATTACCTATTTTCTATAATAAACCTAGACAACGTTCAACTTCGCCCCCGTCACCTACGACTCGATTTCTTGAATGGGTCCTATTGCGAGCAGTGAGAGAATCCGCCCACACACGGGCACACCATGGATCTCAACAGGCCGACATTTGGCAATAGCCTGCCAAGGGCCCCGGCGGCGTTTACTAGCTTCGGCCCAAGCTGAGCGAAGTGCGACGCGAACGACCATCATGCATCCAGGGTCCGACCCAGATATTTCATCTGAGTTCGTACCTCCACCTCCTGTCCCTGGATTCCCAGAGTACAGGTACTTTGACTCCAATGTCACTTTATTTTACTTATCAGAGACATGTTTTATACATGTAAATATATTATATTGTATATAAATATATACAAATACAATATATTAACTAAATTATCATGTGTTTGGGTATTATATTTTACTGATTTATTTTTATCATATTAATATGTTATTTTTAATATTATTTTACACTGAAAAAGAGAAAAAAGGACGAGTTTACTTACTAACACAACTAACTACACTACAGGATAATGGGACGTATCGTTATGTGCTCTCACTCTCGTACTCTCGTACTCTCCCAAAGGTGTTTAAGGATTGGTTAAAACAATAATAATATAATATAAAGATATAATATAGAGTACCTATTTAATTTACAACAGAAATATAATATACTGATACAGAAATATAATTAAATATCCAGATCGGGACAGGCATAGTCTCGATTTTCACAAATTAATATCTCATCAGCCGATCAGAGATTCTTTCTCCTCTTGGGAAATGTCTACAGCCTGTTTATACTGGTGTTATCTTGATGTCATTCAAGAAAGGGATCGTACTGCCCTGTTAGACAAGGATACATGTATCTCTCGCAGGGCGAAGACGACGTCCATGGAGTACACTACAAGTTTTGGTTGATAAAGACTTGTGACGATCTACGGTAAAGCATTTCGAAGAGATTCTCTCGGCCTATATAGGAAATTTGATATAAATCTCCAATTAACTACAAAACTTGTTCAGTATGATCGGAAACTTAAATTGACAAATAAAAATCTATAAAAATTTAGACTTCGATGTCGCTAGTATTACTTTAAATTAAAATACTGACCTTATCTCCATGACCTGGTGACGCAGGGATAGTTTATTTATTTTTTATTTATAATATTTGCAGACTGCTACTTCACTTGTAATATTAAATACTAAATTTGTTTTTTTTATTTAAAAATGAAAAAGGACCACTTAGTACCTGTAATTCTATTGTCTCTTCAAAATAAATTAGCATAGAAATAGCAGTAGTCATGCACCGACACGCATACATCGTTTCCAGCTCAAATACGTTTAGTAGTAGGTGCTGAAGTGTAAAAACAGATAAAAAAAAATAAAAAATCATGTTATCATATTTAAATTAAAAGTTCAATATTTTTCTTTAAAATATTGACTGAACAGACACCTTCTTTTACTGTTGTATTATTGGATAAGTTAAAATATGTAAAAATATTCATATACTTTACATATATATATATATTTATACTAGTGGGCCCGGACGTGGCTACGCCCGCGAAAATATAAGCCTAAATAATTAAAATAAGTTAAAAAATAATAATAAGTGGAGATTTATTATTAGAAAAAATGTCTGAGTAACCGAAATGAACAAACAAAAGAAGTAAAAGTAACTAAAGGAAATTCTTAACATTAGAAAAAGTACCTAAAGTTTGTCGTGCGCGCGTACTAAACATTTTTCTATATTAAATAATTATTAATTTTTGCGAACAATATTAAATAAAATCCCAAATGATTAAAATTACGATATTTTAAGTGTATAACATCGGTATACATAACCGAACTAAGATTAATTAATTATAAGCAGCAAGTAATTACATAAAAAATAATATTAATTCGAAAATATATAAAAAATTACAAAATCAACAAAGTCATCTGCCCGTTCGCGTCGGTCATACTACACAACTCGTAGGCTAAGTCATTTGGAATCAGTGACATCTCCTTAATTATTTATTAGAATGTTATACAGTAAACTATAATTTCCATCTAGATGAAATGCTAAAAGTGACTATTATATTTATTTTCATAAGGATGAATATCAAATTATAGAAATCATCTAATTTTTGTTAATGTATACAAATCTATATCGGCGCGCGCCATGTCTGCATTAAGCAAACTCACTTTGGGTGACGTTTTCTTAAAACAACAAACTTTGCAAGCCGTTGCTTAGCAACGCGTAGCGACGATTGTTATTAAAATGGCGGAATAAATTGCATGTCAAATTAATTATTTTAATATATTGGTATATATCGACAATATTACAAATATAAGAAAAAAAAGTATCCTATGTTCATCCCGGTACTCTCATGTATCTCTATATGTGTATTTTATTACAATTAAATTGGTGGTTTGGCCCTGATTGCGTAAAAGACAGACAGACAGACAGACAGACAGACAGACAGACAGACAGAGTTACTTTCGAATTAATAATATAGGTATGGATAAAAAAAAAATTAGACAATACACAAATTAGAGATTGCTTAAAGCCGCCTTTGCATACGTGTTTTTCTTTTAGTTTTATTTGTGTTGTTCTTTCTATATATTTCTTTTATGTGTGCAATAAAGTATAAAAAAAAAAGAAATAGAATTTTCTTTCCCTGTGTACGAGTGCAACTTTTAAAGCATTTGAACCAAGTTTTCCCTAATAGACAATAGACAGTCGTGAGTGATTCTTGAGAAAGATTAACATGTAAGTATCATATACAGGATGATTGATATATAGATAGAGTAGGTCATTTGCAAACCAGTTTTAACTCCCATTGTATAAAAAATATATTGCTTTTTTTTTGCATCTACTTGGTATTTTTGTATTCTCTGATGGCTCATGTAAAATTTATTATAAAACATAGCTGATTGGAAGCTGTGGGTTATTCATACCTATATTATAAATTCGAAAGTCACTCTGTATGTCTGTCTGTCTGTCTTTTACGCAATCAGGGCCAAACCGCTAATTTCATTGTGATATAATACTCATATAGAGATACTTGAGGGTCTCGGGATGAACATAGGATACTTTTTTTCTCACATTTGTAATATTTTCGATATATACCAATATATTAAAATACTTATTAATTTGACATGCAATTTATTCTGTAAGTGTAGTGGTCAAATTACAAATTTCAAGGACATTAAGGGACACAATTGTATAATATTAATTAATTATTCAGTGTCTTTCATGGTTATTTCAGGGTTGTTAGTTCGATTCTCACTCGCGATAAATGAGTATTTTCATTTCTCTACACTTAAAACGTAATGTTTGAATTTCAATAAAAATAAAGAACAGAATATCTCGGCGCTAATTATTATATTTAATATATTAATTTCATTGCTCTGGTAATGCAAAGCGCGGCTTTGAGTCCCGCTATTCAACACACAATGCCTGACACACACAATGAATTCAGCGGACAGTGGAGAAAGACGGTGCCTTTATAGGACATGGAGTGTCTTAACATTAGGTTCCCAGGTTCCTTCTGTTATTACCTGTAATGCGCGGGATACAGCCGGAAACTATATTCGTGAGCTTTAGTTCAGTGATAACTATGAATATAAGGTGGAATTTCTATATAATATCTCTCAGTTTATCCTAACATTAGTAAAAGTCGTATTGTCTTTTCAGGTACGATGTCACCATATAGAGGCACCTTAATAGCCACAGAGACAGAAGAACCATTAGTCGATCATTACGAGAAGCTCATTGCACCACAGGCGGAACCAAGGAAATATGAAATCGTGTACCAAAATTTGGTAACGTTCGGTTATGGGCATGCCGCGGCCTTGTACGGGCTATACCTTGCATGTACCACTGCTACTTGGAGTACCATAGTTTTTCGTTAGTATTTTCATGATTATTTGGTGACATTATAGAGTAGCGTCAGCGCCTGGCTGTAAACGCAACGGCTGGATTAATTTCAATTTTTATTTACTTTCAATTCTTCGCTATGGTAACAAGACAATATGTGGCGTTGAGTTTCGCCAATCAATAGACATGTCTAGAAAATACGGTGGTGAGGTAATAGTAAGTGAGCAAAATTCAAATTCAATTTCAAAATATTATTTATTCAAATAAACTATTAAAGCACTTTTGAATCGTCGAATGTACATGTCAACAAAAAGCTACCACCGGTTCGGAAGGCAGTTCTGCTGAGAAGAGTCGGCAAGAAACTCAACAGTTGCTCTTTTCAAAGTCAATGGTATATTTTACTATTACATTAGCTGGCAGCTACATGTCCTGCCTGACATTCAATGGACATTAATTCCACACATGCTTATCCTCTAAATATTCTTGAACAGTGTAATACGCTTTACTTGTTAGAATTTTTTTCACAGATATTTTAAATTTTGGTAGTGGCAAACTAAGAAATTTTTTATATACATTTTTTATATACACGTATACTCAGACCCATAAAGGATTTATTAACTTTTTGGAGGCGAAAACTTGGTGTGTTACACCAAGCTTATCTTTATTTCTCGTTCCTATCGTATGTATGACTGTCGCTATTCTTTCTATGACAATGTATATTTTGTAGGACAAAGAGAATGTTATAATATACAAATTGGGAAGCAACTGTAATAATACCTGCATCTTTGAAAACATCTCGCAGAGAATCTCGCGCTCTTAGATTATAAATATATCTCACGGCTCTTTTTTGGAGAATAAATATTGAATTGATATCTGCAGCACTGCCCCATAGCAGCATTCCATAAGGTAAAATACTATGAGAATAGCTAAAGTAGAAAATAATGTTTTAACACTAGGCCCCCACTGCTAAGTGCGGTAATATATGTAATACTCGTTTATATTGTATTTCTGCCTCTCTCACATTTACTAGACAAGTGTGTTCCATGGTTGAACGATACTGCGTGCTCTGCAGATGAACCAATCGGACATCTTTCTACGTGTATTTATAATAATATTATTTCTTATAGATTACGTATTATTTACGCTCGCATCAGTAGGAGTGACGGCTGGTGCCCATCGACTGGGGACTCACAGAGCGTATAAAGCTAAAATGCCTTTGCAATTAATACTTTTAGTAATGAACAGCTTAGCTTTCTAAAACACTGCTATTACTTGGGTACGAGACCATCGTCTACACCATAGGTAAGTGATTTTTTTATTAGTATTCCCGCTATAACCCGAATATAGCAAGATAGGTAGAGAGAGAATTTATTTTTCTTGCAGCTCCCGTATCATATACTCCGCAGAACTCAACGCCGCGCTTTGCCTCGACACCAGAGCGAAGAAATGGAAATATAAACGTAAATAAACATTTCACTTCCTCGAGTGGGGATCGAACCCAGAACCGTCGCGTTCCAGTCACACTCTTCGACCGATCTTCCTATATATTTGCAGGTACAGCGATACAGATGCGGATCCCCACAATGCGACGCGAGGATTTTTCTTCTCTCACATAGGCTGGTTACTTGCGAGAAAAAATGCTGAGGTTAAACGCCGCGGCAAGTTCATTGACATGTCGGATATTTACGCGAATCCCGTTCTGAGATTTCAGAAGAAGTGAGTATACGTTTAGATATTTATTCTGCTCAAATTCGAGGCAATGCGTGCTGAGTGGATCTCAACGCCGCGCCGTTTTCCGTAATATAAATTATGTAAATATTAAACGCTATCAAATTTATTAAAAGAATCTAATAGAGATGTCTTAAAAAAAACACTTAAAGACTATTTGATTAACTTTAGGTTTTCAAAACTGTATTTTTATAAACACTACTTTTCAGGTACGCACTACCATTCATCGGAACAATATGCTTCGTGCTACCAACAATCGTCCCGATTTACTTCTGGGGGAAGAGTTTAAACACTGCGTGGCACCTGGCCGTACTACGATACGTTTGCAACCTTCATAACACCTTCTTAGTTAACAGTGCGGCTCATTTGTGGGGCAACAAGCCCTACGACAAGAGTATCAAACCAGCCCAGAACTTAGTTGTTTCTTTCTTCGCATTTGGGGAAGGTTTTCACAACTACCACCACGTCTTCCCTTGGGACTATAAGACGGCAGAATTGGGGAATAACTTTTTGAACGTAACTACGTATTTTATAGATTTTTTCGCGTGGTTAGGATGGGCATATGACTTAAAAAGCGTTTCGGACGAACATATTCAGTCCAGATCCAGCCGCTATGGGGACGGCAGCGATAGTTGGGGTATTAAAAATTAAGCTAAGTCTTTATTTAATCTTCCTTAGTTACGGTCAGATTGTGTAATTTACAAAGCCGTATTGTTGGTCCGATTAATATTCGATTTTCGCAGAATAAATTATGATGAGTACAAGAATCGGTTTTTTTTTAATTAAAACCTAAATTGAAAATATATAGATTTCTAATCATATTGTTAAAAAGTACCTTTTTCTCTAGGACAAATCCTAGTGTGTCCGAAAAATACTTTAATTTTCGAAAATCTTATTAGCTTCAAAGAAAAAAATAATAAACAATCTTTACTAATATTAAAAAGCAGATGAGTTTGTTTGGTTGAACGCGCTAATCTCAGTAACTACTAATTCGAATTAAAAAATATTTTTATGATTGTCGATTTATCGAGTAAGCCTATAAGCCATATTACATCGCGATAATCATGTAATCCAAAGTACCTATTTTTATTATTACAGTACGCAATCAGTGTTTTAAATTATTTTTTCAACATTATAAATATTTGGATTTGCTTACTTTAATGCCATTATATATACCTATATATCTATACTTATAATGAAATCGTAACGGATCTTCTGTACTGTCTAATTTGAGAAAAAAAATATGCCTGTTTATACACAAAGCCTGAATGGACGAAGTTGAATGAAACTTTTTTACAGTGTAGCTATTTGGCCTGGCCAGGATCTTGTCTATATGTATTTGATGTCAAAGACTTCCACACCTGACCTAAAACCGCAATGTTTCAGCTAAACTATAAGTTAAAAGCTATTGGGCGCGATAAGCATTTTCCATTGACATACCTACCTATATAAATTAAACATCTGAAATATCAACTAATGAACAACTATTAACGTCCAGCTAAACTATAAAGAAAAATGATGATGTTGAGGGTGATGAGCATTCACGATTTTCATATAAAAAAGAACATCTGGCACATCTGATGAACATCCCCACGACAGTCACGTGCGTGTTAATTTTTTAATTTTGGTGAGGAATGTTAACATTCCAGTAGTATTTTACTAGTGATAAACCATTATCGTATCATTTTTAATATTACATTACATCGCATAATACCTATATAGAGCTTATTATCAAAATTGAATATATATAATTACATTGTATATTAAATTTCGATAATGAACTCTCTTTATCTAAAAGATGACCTTAAGTCCGTTAATAGCATCATATCCTTGTCACTAAGTATTAAAAAACTGGTTAGTTGCGATTCGGACTCACCCACCGATGGTTCCGTACCAATTTCAAGGTTTTAGGTCAAAAGAAAGTACAGCTTATAAAAATTGTCAAAGTTCTAACACTCGTTTTGTATGAAATGAACCACAAAAATAATTGTTCGTATTTATTTGAAATACCTATAAAATTAGACTTTTCGCATTTTGCCTTTATTTGTGCTAGGTATATATATATATAAAATATATAAAAAAAATATATAAATATATATACATATATTTTACGCGTCAAATTTTTTATAAGTTTTTTTTACGCGTCAAATTATAAATTATCGAGTATCTTTTAATTTTGTTGTTAGCATGTCTGTAGGGAGATTTTTACAGTAAGTATTTAACAGTTAGTAAGTTGTTCAACAAATTATAAGTGCCTACGATAATTATTGGAGCAAATACCTTCGTCACATTTATACATATAATAACTGTCTGTAACACTATCTGTACATGCAAGCTACATAACAAAAACTAGTATATTTTAATGTAATAGAACCTCCCAAATAATAATTTTAAAAAAAATCTATTTATTTGTTCACGCTAATCTCTGGAACAGCTTTACAGACTGCGATTTAAATACAGTTGTTACTTCCCTTAACATTTTCTTCAGCTTCATGACCAAGACTCGAAGCTAGGCTTGCTGCAGTTTATCGGGTCAGGGTTAGGCATCCAATCTGTTAAATATCAGATATACTTATATCCTGCGCAAAACTTCAAGAGTGCATTTAAGCTATATGCATATTTCGGCACAGCGATATCTAGT
This sequence comes from Heliconius nattereri, assembly GCA_013403645.1. Lineage (NCBI taxonomy): Eukaryota > Metazoa > Arthropoda > Insecta > Lepidoptera > Nymphalidae > Heliconius > Heliconius nattereri. The sequence goes on along the minus strand of JAAIXI010000248.1, from coordinate 9,236,860 downwards.
CATAAAGTTCGGGGACATACTGACACAGTGCTGGCGCATTTCGCCTAAACAGAGAGCTGAACTATTTAAATTTTACATTTTCTTGTAAATTATTCGTTAAAATTACATACTACATACAATAAGCTAAAGCAAAAAATATAAACGAAGCTTATTTACATAATAGTTCCTTAATGATGTAATAACTTTTGGATTAAGTTTTAATATGCCAAATATGTGATATGTATGTGGAATAAAAAAGGGAACCACACGGGAAGCACTAGCTTTCAAATAAAAAATAATCATCAAAATCGGTTTACCCAGTCCAAAGTTCTGAAGTAACAAACATAAAAAAAAATACATTCATACAGAAGTCGATTAAAAGGCATTAATTAACACTGGACTTACTGTCTTCCAACAAAGACAAAACTCAATTGAAATAAACCATTTAAATCAACAAATCCGATTTTCTAAAAACGATTATGATATCTTTATAATACGTATTTAAAAAGATTATTATGGTATCAATTGCTCTTAGCCCGATAGCATGTAGGTATGTGTATAATATAACTACAGAAGTACGACACGGTCGTACTAATCCAGTCAACTAACTACTTCCGCGCGTCTTATGCAGTGTATTACGGGACAGTTCCAGTTCTCCAAAGAAACAAAAAGCTGTGTAAAAGGTAGATAAATTTAAAAAGAAAAACATTCTAAATGGATGTGGAACGTGCAAGTGAAATAAGTGTTGATGATTGCCATCACCTAGTGTTCAATGACATCAAGTGTGGAATAATGACTTATACTGCAAGTAAGAATAACTTCTTTTTCTTTATTATCTGATATTAGATAAAGGAACATAGTACTTTGTGTGTTCCCGTATATTGGATAAGAATGCTTAAACAAAAGAAACGAAACCGTTACTATTTATCTTTTCTCAGAAAACAATTAGGATATTGACATTTAAGTAATCAATTACTACCCGTAATACTGTGATTAAAGTTTTAAGTCGGCACTAGTCGAGCCCATAACTAGCACAATCCATTTTAAAATAAATAATTTCAGGAAATGCAGAAAACATTAAATATTACTGTTAAACATATCCCGAAAAAAACATTTATGGGAAATGAAAGCCAGTTAAAATGTTAAGCAATGCGTTGTTATCGACTTCAACAACAAATGCATGTGAGATCTTTATGGAATATGTGGGTGTGGGTGGTAGTTTTATGTTAACTCGGGATAAAATTCAAGCTCTTAATTTTACTTTACGTTTTTTACATATTTATTACTGTATTTATTTTAATGTTATTACGTTTACAAGTCAGTGTAATTCCAGCTGGATTGGGACTGGGACTGGGACTGGGACTGTACTATTAGATTGATATTTGTTATGATGCCTGGTGGTAAAATATAGTCAAATTGTATAGTATATAGTGAAATTGTGCAGAATGTCAAACGTTTATGGTGTTGTTCACAGACTAGTCTGTGAATACCATTATATGTTTTTCGTATTCGTATCAAGGCTTGCATTAACGTGGTTAATTAAATGAAATCAAATAGTAGTTGTGTCATACATTCGATTAAAAACCGAATTGTTGACCGAGATAGCATATTATTATTTTTATTGAATTCGTGTCATAGATAAGATATATGCTCTTTCAATTATTTTAAATTCTTGTCTACTAAGAGTGGAGTAAAATCAGCTTCCCGCTGTATTCCGCACACTGCAGGGTAGGCTAAGATCCTAGACTTTGCGTGTTGAGTGGCGGAACTCAACGCCGCTCTTTGCCTCGACACCAGAGCGAAAAAATGAAAATATAAGACACCCGCTCTCATCAAGACACTTTCCGTCGTATTCTTGAGGAATAGCGTTGTCGTCATTACCAGAGCGAAGAAATAAAGATATAGAATATTTCATTTCCCGAGTGGAAAATAATTCGCTATTTCGGTTAGAAAACAAATACAATAAGTATAATCTTAGTAAAAACAACTCTTTAGAAGCCAGTGCAGTCTTCCTATGCTCACCCGGCTAGACCCTTTATCTTCTTTACATATTTTGTTATCAAATTACTATTATATTATAATATTTATAATAATTTATTCAACAGATAAATTTACAAGTACAAATAGTACTGGTAGCAGTATTATAACTGGCGCGTGAACGATTGTACGTGATTCTCGTGTAGGGGATAGAGTTCCCCACTTTACTTTGCAATCGCTTGAAGTGAAACTCCGACAGGCGTCAGTCGCTTTTTAGTATTACAAACACGCAGTAGTTTACTTATATAGATAGATAAACCAAATTATAGTACTTTTTTTTTTTTTAATTATTTCCGTATATATTATAATGGATTTAGAAAATGGCAGTGTCGGTGTGACAAAAGTACATTGTAACTCCACTATTTTTATGGATCTAGAATGTAAAATTTCTGGTAAACAGCTTTGTTTATTTATATTATATATACATATATTATAGATTAGGTTATTGGTGGATACATTGTTATTCTATTATGATTAATAATTGGACATTATTTCCATTACATAGTTTAGAAGATAATTAAAGAAATATGTTTTTTTTTTCTTTTTCTTCAGTTAAAAGAAAACAATCATGTGAACTGTTTTTAACCCTGCATAATAATTTTTAAAATTAATTAATAGCTGAATAAAAAAAATGCATACTTCACTTGTCCTTGACAATTATCGACTAAAAACTATTAAAATGATGCTACAGCTAATTCATAATTTCACACTTTATTTATATCAGTACAATATACGTAGCTTACTTGTATATTTATATTTTTATTTCACATATTATTATAGGTCAAAGGCGTCATTAGTCACATTTATTTTCTGCATAGCTCGATTTTTCAGTGAATATGATTTTTATGACCGGGATACAGCGGGATACAGCGTGATGCTGCATGAATGAATTAATTAAAAAAATATAGATGTACATGTAAGCTTTATTATAGAAGCGTAGGCTGAAGGAACCTTGTGTTGATGTCATATCAAGATTTAATTTCAATTATTATCCCTATTGGCTACTAATATTTGCTGTCATCTTATCCCCTGTAGTAGTAACAACATTCTAATTAAAATACTTATTTAACATTAAATACTTTGAAATCAATACAAATAGAAGAAATAATTTCTTAAAAAACAAATTATTTATTTAATAATTATAACAAATTATCATTATTTATTTATTTTAATCCTTCTTTTAAAAAAATTGTAAGTAAAAATCTCTAAACACACCAATACCATATTCCAAAGAGACCTGTAAAATTTAAATGTACCCCGAGTATTCATTCTTTTATTATAATGGAAATATAACTTACTTATGTGTGTATCAATGTGTCGAAACTACATTGGGCTTGTTTTTTTATTTAGTCTGGTTTTGTATGTTTTATAATTCTCAGTCTCTCAATGTATTACGCAGTTTTATCGTTACCTACCATCCTGCCTACCATCTAACTTCCAACACTCGTCTAATCGAACTTTCTGTCATTATTAAATAAAAACAATTATAATAAAAAATGTATATAATAAGATTAATAGCTTTTAATCGAAGACTATTTCTTATCTAATTATTCTGTTATGTGTGTTATATGAGTATAAGACCGTTGCTTATGTTACATTTTAAATGACACGATTTTTTTATATAAAAAGTTTCGCTATCGACCATATTTTTTACGACCGTTTAGTGTAGGTATAATAACAATATATTAATAAAAACACTTAGCTTCTCGTCATTAAAAATTATGATAACAATGCATAGCCTTTGCACTGTTTAATTTGCCTACTTGTTATATTAGCAAATTTTAAGTAAGCTTAAATAAATTATTTTATAATTTGCATTTTGCACAAAAAAAATTGAGATATTTAAATAAAAATCAACTTCACGCTGAATACCGCACACAGCAAGGTAGGCAGAGGGAACAAATGTTAAGACACTCCGTTCCCCACTTTCCGCCGAATTCCGAATACATTGTGTGTTTTGTGGCGGAACTCAACGCCGCGCTGTGCCTCGATACGCGAGCGAAGAAATGGAAATATGGATGGATTTTGCAGTCACACTTATTGAGTAAATTATATTTAGAAATAATTAAACACTATACATCATTAACTTCTAAGATAAAGTTATTATTTACATCTTATAGCGATGAAGTAACAACATGAGAACAATATATATTAACAAATTGTTTCAGTTAACGGTGAATGACTCTCGTTTATTATTCTGTGTATGTTTGTTTGTCTATGGACCTATTTTAGACCGGTTTCTTTACAATAATACTTCTTAAGAAACTAACATTGCTTGTAATTAAGCTATAATAGTTTTAACTGTAACAAGTTTATTTAAAGTAATTTTCGGATACCTTGATGCATGCCGGAGATAGCCTGAAGATTAAAAAAACCTGTAAATGGATCATTTATGATATTATTTTTTTTATATGAAAGTAAATTAGAAATATTTTCCTACCTCTGTATAAAATACCTGAAGTAAATAAATTAATGGCAAACGTACAAAAAAATAAACAGTTCCAAGAATATTTAACTCTACGCCATTAGACACAAAAAATACTGCAAAACAGTTACATATTCTGAAGTATAAACTAAAAAAATATACTAATGTCGGAAGAAAATAAATGATTATAAAGATATCACCAAAATTCCGAATATTTAAATACAAAATATTTATTTATTTTTTGAATACAAAATATATCGTTTAAAATAATTCGTCCGTTATTTATAATTAAAGCACAAAAATTAAAGCACAAATTGTAATAATGATATATAATAAGACTTAATATAATAGCCTTGCCGCAATAACGCACATTAGACTCCGCATCAACAAGGAATTTATCTGTTATATTTTTGTTGGCTTGTTGTTTGTTAAATATAAATATCTATATAATTATATTGTTATAATCTGTTATATATGTTTAAAGCTTTTTTTTAATCATTATGTTTAAAAAATTTTAAGTTCTAAAGTTCTGTGTATGTGAGCTTTGTCCGCCAGCCAACTATTTCAATGGTTTCACGAAGTAGATGTAATTTTTTTTGTCTTTGTTATTTTAAGAAAATTAATTTTAAATATATATAAAATTATCACAGTTATAGTTGTAATAAAGAAAGATAATCAAATAAATATAATAAATACATAATTATATTTTTGACAGTAGAATTGTATACCGTCATACATGTTGCTATGGCAGCGTCAACGTGTCCTGGTCCAAAAAACTGCAAAAGCAAAAATTATGTTGGCTTCAATATATATTTATTACAGACATAAAAACATTGTTTAGGCACTGACAATAATCCTAAGCACGTTTGAGAGAATTCATCAAAAATCTCAATAATTTTATAATTTATATGTACATATTTATATTTATATGTTAATACATAATTTATTTAATACATTTCATACATATTCATGACATAATTAAATATTATTATTTTTTTGTTTGTGACGAATGTCTTGTTAATTAAGTGGACCGAAATTATTTTAATGTATAAGAAATGTTTTTAAACCGGCCTTCACACGTAGACAGGTCACTTACTGTTAAGACACTCTATTCTTCATTTTCCGCCGAATTCTGGAGGCATTGCGTATTGACGGCAGAGTGAAGAAATGAAAAAAATATATATTTCATTTCCTCGAGAGGAAATCGAACGCACAACCTGTCGCGTTTACTGTCACACGTTGTACCACAGCTGGCTCTAGAAATATATTATAGAATTTTAAAATATTATTATTCTACCAATTTTACATTTCTTTATGACATTATAAAAAACTGAAGCGGGTACTTTATTAAACAGTAGTTATTAAACAACTTTAATGATTTTAGGAAAAGCGTGGATTAGAAAAAAGAAAAAAACCGTCGATGGTCAAATCATCTTGAACAACGCCTGCGGTGCTATCCGTCCTGGAAAACTAACTTTCATTCTGGGCCCCTCGGGAGCGGGAAAGTCGACGTTGTTGAAAATATTAGCCGGCAGGAAGTAAGTAAATAGAAATATATTATTTTATATTAGGTATACATATGACACTTAGTTTACAATTACGACAAGAACATATGTATATTACTTTCAAAATCAGCTTCACGCTTTATCCCGCACACAGCAGAGTAGGCAGGAGGAACCTAGAGTTAAGTACGCCGCGTCCCGATGGAGTGATTTTACTAAAATATATTTACACAAACATAATTTTGTTAAACCACATATAAAAATATGATAATATATTCATATATTTATGTTGTTGTAGAACTAATACCTTTTTAACTAGGCAAATTATAAAATTAACCCTATCACTGTTATTATCTACGATAAAGGACGAGTTAATCACAAATAATTGATTTAGTTGCGATTGTTGATTGTAGTAGGTAGGTACTTGTGTATTAAACAAGGTTTATTTATATTTTCTCGGCTTTGAGTAACGTAACTTTGTAATTTTTGCTTTGTTTTTAGCGCAGCATTTTACCTCGACACCAGAACGAAGACATTATACTATTAAACAATTTAATTTACTCAGGTAGGAATCGAACCCACAGCCAGTTTCACACTTGTGCCCCTACGCCACTACTGGCCTCGATCCTCGTTTTTTATTAATTTGTAATTAAAAAAGGTTTTTTGTTAATTACAATCCAACTGTATTAAATATTCGTACTGGACATACTGAGTAATTTACATATATCTATAATGAAAAATAAAAAAAATAAAATTTACATTTTATAATTAAATAAAAATTGCCGCAAAAAATTGTTAATAATCTCCACAATAATTATAACAGAATACTAATAATATTACTAAATACAATTATTAATTAATCGAATCAATAACGTATCAATAGAATAAATTATTTTTAATATAAAAATTTATTTTTGCGTTCTTTTGGTTTGTTTTTAATATAATGAGCAAGTTAATTGCTTCATTCATTCATTCACAATATAATATTATTGTAAGTATATTCGTATAGTAAATACTAAATTTTAATACGAATATGTACTCTACTAGAAATGTAATCGATTTATCATTGGATCTTAATATATTCTACATAAGATCCGTGCATCAGCCTTTTGAAGTCCACTGCTGGACACAAGCCTTCACTAATGTTCGCCACTCCGTCCGGTCTTGCACTCTTAGAATCCAGCAATTATTCTGTATATATATTATCTACTAGCTATAAATAAAATATTAAATATTTCATTTTCTCAAGCGGGAATCGAATCTACCTACCTGTAGCATTTACAGTCACACTTTTGCACCTGCGTCACATCTGTCTCAACTCATCTTTTGTCAAATATTTTTTGTATTAATATAGGTTTCCATACAGCCTTGAAATCCTTATAAGGATTGCATATTCTTGACAACCTATTGTTTAACCTTATATTGTAACCTCATGGACATCTTGCCAGTAATCGCTGACAATGGTCTAAGATATCTACATATAAATATAACGTCAATCTTTTAATTTGAACCGCAACTAAAATCTATGATAATATGACTTTTTAGTGCGATTTTTTTTTACTGCACTAACACAAAAAAGATACAAGTATTTATTTCTTAGATACATTTTGTAAAGATGATGTCACTGGTGATTTATGAATATAACCGGCGTGCTACTGACACGGCTTACCCTTGAAATATATGTATAAACGAAAATTGAACTGCTAAATTGCTTTTAAGTTTTTATTTCGACACTGGTAGCGAGGCAAAGAACGGCGTTGAATTCTGCCACTCAACACGCAATGCCTTCAGAATTCAGCGGAAAGTGTGGAACTGAAGTGTTTTAATGGGAACGAAGTGTCTTAACGCTTAGTTCCCAGGTCCTATTTGCCAATCCCTGCTATATATGATAGAGCGTGAAACAAAAAAAAACCTAAATTCGGATTATATTGAACACTTTTAGTCCACAATGCCACCTATATATTTTAATTTTTAGGCAAAACATGATGAAGTTTTAAATTTCGACTATTCCCCATTGAAATGAGAAAAAACAATAATTATTTTAATATATCAGTAATCATAATATGATTATTATTCTATTTATTATTATTTGTATTTTCAGAAAGAATGGTGTAACCGGTTCTTTGCAGGGGACTGGCCAGAACGTGGTGCTTGTGTCCCAACACGCCACACTCATCGACACACTTACAGCAAAGGAAACGTTGCAATTTGCTGCCTCATTGAAATTACCTTCCGCCACTCACCATGAAAGACAACATGCCGTAAGTTTCTATAGGCTTACTATGAGATAAAATGTATACCTATATGTTGTTATTTTTGTTAAATCATTATTATTTAAAAACAATGCTTATTTCTGAAGTAAAACCCTAAAATTGGGCGGAACATGGGAATGGAGTGTCTTAACACTAAGTTCCCTCTGCTTGCCCTGCTATGGTGGGCTACAGCGTCAAGCAATATAACTAATGCGATGGTTCTTGTTTCGGTGAATGAGAAAGAGTTACTTACATTTCGCCGTTTTGGTAACCCAATGTGCGGCGTTCAGTCACGCCACTCAACACACTGGGGCCCGTATTTATAAACTACCGTTAACCGTGTTCATTCATAGATGTATAATTTATGAATAAAAATGGCATCTCAAGATCAATCTCAGACTTGAGAGCATCAGCAGCCCGTATTTATAATCGCGTTATTAAAATGGCATCTCAAGATCGATGTCACAATTGAACTCAAAATTGAGAGCAGTTTGTAAATACGCGTTTTAATCTCGAATACAAAGCGGATAACGGAATCTCGCTACAAGCGGGACTTTTTAAGCGGGACGGATTTTTTAAAAAAAAAATATAAATTATTCATTGACATTGACACATTTGACTCATAGTCAATTCTGTTTATTAAATGAATAATCACGTAGCTCAAGCGGACGAAGCCGCGGGCGGGGCGCTAGTATTATATAACGTCATTAGGTATAGCAAGATAACATTGACAAATTCTTATAAATAACTCCATTAACCGAATGTGTTAAGTTCTCGTATAATAAAAAATATCTATATAATTACAAGCATTACCTATGTCTTTATTCATATTCAGGTCAAGGAAAAAAGGGCATCGCAATAAACACTATTTTATGCAAATTTATCAAGTATACCTTAGTTATGTATTATTGTATTTTAATTATTTTTTCAATTAATTTTCAATGAAATCAAGTTTAATTCATGGACCGCGACACGTTGTGGGTTCAATTCCCACTCGGGTAAATAAAATCTTACAAATATTTCCGCACGTGGCCTGACACCCAAAGAAATTCTTGCGCTTGAACAAGTTCTCAAGTTACTAATTTTTTTTAATTAAATAATAAATTTATATTAAATAATATATAAGTTGGTTATTAAATAGATTTATGCAGTAGCCAAGCAGTTAGGGATTTCTGAAACATTAAACACAAAGGCAGGCCGCTTGTCAGGAGGAGAACGCAAGAGGTTGACCGTCGCGTGCGAGTTACTCACAAATCCTTCTGTGTTACTCCTCGATGAACCCACAAGGTAAAAATTCTATATTTACAATATTTTTTGATATAATATTATGTAACTATAAGATAAAAAATCAAAGCTTTTAACAAAATATGAATATATTAACTTCCTATCCCGCCATGTACAAAATAAAAATTATTTTTGTCAACTTCCAGCGGCCTGGATTCCGTGTCTTCAATGTCAATAGCAAAAGCTCTAAAGTCAGTGGCAAATAGTGGGCGTATTGTGGCGTGTGTGATACACCAGCCGTCATCACAGCTATTCGCCTCTGCTGATGACGCTATCCTACTTGCCAACGGAAGAACTCTCTACTCCGGAACGATAGAAAATATTCCGGAATTGTTAAAAAAATCAGGCTTCCTGTGTCCTCAGTATTACAATATGGCAGATTACAGTAAGTTTAATATTACTTTAACAGAGATTTTGTAATTCATGAAAATAATCCACAGTAACAAAGAGACAAAGTGCGGTATTGAGTTCCGCTACTCAACACGCAATGCCTCGAGAATTCTGCAGAAAATGGGGAAGTGCCTTAATGGGAACAGAAAGTACTAGGTTCCGTCATTTTCTATCCACTCTACTGTGTGCGGGATACAGCGCGAAGCTTAAAATGTAAAAACAATTAAATAATATTTTCGTTCTTTACTACGGTAAGGCAAAGTGAGGCGTTGAATTCCGCCACTCAACATGAAATGTTTCGAATTATATCAGAAAGTGGAGAATAGTATGCCTTAATACTAGATTCTCTCCTTCTACGCTGCTATATGTGGGTAACAACGGAAAACTAAATGAAAACAGTTAGATGTAATTATTTGATTGTTGTTAACGTTTACTATTGGTACATTGCAAAACATTACCACCACTTTACACAGTCTTAATAAATTCAAATTCAAAATACACGTAAACACAGAATCGTCTAATGAACTTATGAACAAAAAGCTACCACCGGTTCGGAAGGCAGTTCTGCTGAGAAGAGCCGGCTAGAAACTCAACAGTTGCTCTTTTCAAAATCAATGGTACAATCTATTACATTTGCTGGCAGCTATCCTGCATTACATTCAGTAGACATTAATTCCATACATGTTTATCCTCTAAATACTCTTGAACAGTGTAATAAGCTTTACAAAAGATTTACAATTATAAAAGATTTATTAACTTCTGGAGGCGAAAACTCGGCGTAACAAGCTTATCTTTATTTCTCGTTCCTATCGTATGACTGTCACTATTTTTGCTATGACAATGTATATTTTGTCGAACAAAGAGAATGTTATAATATACAAATTGGGAAGCAACTGTAATATCAAAAATTAGTAGATTAATTTTAAAAACGGTACTGAAGACGCGCTAGCATTAAGATTTAAACGCCTGAGATGCTATTATCATATTTTGTAGTGAATTATGTTCAATGACAAAATGACCTCAAATATATCTAATATCATGTATTTAAAGCTAACGGATTTATCAAAAATAAAACCGGTTGAGTGCAAGTCGAACTCGCATACAGAGGCTTCCGTACCTTTACTTATCTTTATCATTTCAGGATTGTAGGTCAACGGAAAGTACAACTTATAAGAATTGACAAGCCTAAGCTTGCGACCATATACACTACGAACTACAAATATAAGTTTGAAATTATATTTTCTATGAAAACCTAAACTGTATAGATTTTCACTTTTTGGATTTTTTACTTTATTTGTATTGTTAGTTCTTTCTTCGTGCGAAATTACATAACTGTAGGTCAACGAGTAGGTCTCGGTCTCGACAAACGAAATGATAAACATTATAAAAAAATATGATATATGATAATATTTAATGGGCTTATTATTCTCGAATAAAGACGACGAGATACTCTACTAACTATCAGATCACTTATTATTAATTTAAGTAGATTTCATTTTCAATATATCTCAAAAGATTCTTGCTAATCTACGTTATAAATCGGTATGACTTAAAAACTGTTTTAAGCCATTGTTATAAATATTGACATGCTTTTAATTTGTTTTCTTGTTTTAGCCAATATAAATGTTGTTTTTCACAGTTTTAGAAATTGCGAGTGGAGAGCACGCTGGTAATTTATCAATGTTAGAAGATGAAGCAAAGACATATGCTAATGAAATGCGAAAACTAGCAGAAAAAGAAATCAACCAACAAAATGGCAAAGGTAGTAGCACTTAAGTAAAAAAAGCCATTAAATTTACTAACATTGTCATTAAACAATGACCTTTTAACGTGCACTTAAGATCTTATGAATTATCAGGTAAATTCTGCATAAATGAATACAATAAACATGTTTACCGTTGAGACCACCGCGGCGCAATTGGAAAGTGCCTGGTTGAGAGAATCGAGACCGAACGACTCTGCCTACACTGCTGTGGGAAGGAGTGGTGTGTGTGGTGGAATACAATTAAAAACAAAGTTCATCATACACTTTGTACGCATATGCAGAGGGTAGGGTACGCCATGGGAACATGGGAATCAAGTGTTAAGAAACTCCATTGCCGTTCAGACACTTACGTTCCCCACGTTTCAATGCCGTATTTTGCCTCGACACCAAAACTAGCAAATGAAAATAATAAATATTTAATTTCCTCGAGTGGGAATCCAACCCACAACTGTCGCGTTTATAGTCGCGCGCTTGTTCCCCTGCGCCATGAATACCTCCACTACTAGTATTACAATGTTCATTAATTACCTATAAACTAATTATAAACAACATATATGAAAATCCACATATATATAAGAAGGCGCAATAGTACAAGGTGAGATATAAAATATGGTGACATTTACGATATTACGATATTAAGGTGCTTAAATAAATTAGCAAGGATTGCGTGTCGGGAAGAGAATAGCGACTAGTGCATGAATTAAACCAAAGAAGATAAGAGCACCTGAAGATAAGAGCATCTCATAAATGGTCAAAACTAAATTCGCAATTTCAAAGTTCTGTTGATTTTTCAATATAATAGAATAGATTAACTTATCTACAGAATAAGATTTTTATAGTGGCGCACGGAGTGTCTTAACACTAGACTCCCTCGGCCTGCTCTCTTGTGTGGGGGATACAGCGTGAAACAGATTTATTAACTTGAATATATTAAACAGTCCGTCGTCGTTCGTATATTATCAATTTAGTCTGTTATATTAAATAAATAATAGAAATCTTAATAAAATAACACGTTTTCAGACAATTCAGCAGAAAGCGAAGCGCTATTAAATGAAAACATAAGTATTGTAGATGGATATAAAGCCAATTTTGGACAACAAATGAATGCACTTCTACGCCGCGGTTACATTGGAGCTCTTCGGGATGTCCACTTAACACAGGTTATTTTTATTAATTTAATAAAAATGTTTTATTGAGTGGTAAGAGAGGTAGGAGGAGACCTCGGTTGACCTTCAAAAACACACTATCAAATATAATGGAGGAAAGTCACGTAAAAAGCATGAGGACCCCCCAGATTATTGTATTATATGTATTAAAAGGTTGATGATAATTGACCATAGTGTTGGGCGCTCCATTCTCTCTGACTACCCCTCTAGTGATATAACGTGAAGTTAAGTTAAAGGTCTTATTTTAAAATTATTATAATACTAACGTTAAATAGTTAAATAATTCATTATTATTTTAGCAATTAGTCTAGTTATATTCTATAACAATTTAAAAAAACATTTTTTCTAGTAATAAACAGAATATGTTGACGCTTTCTTTGCTTATCTTGCTATACAGAATAAAGAGTAGAGCTAAAAAAGTTATAATTTTGATTTCAGATACGACTTGTGACTCATTTAATAGTTGGTTTATTATTAGGAGCTTTATACTACGGAGCTGGAGCCGAAGCCAGTAGAATGATATCGAATACTGGCTGCTTATTTTTTTTCTTGTTATTCCTATATTTTTCCAATGCAATGCCAACTATACACACATGTGAGTATTTAAATTAATTAAAATTTTGACAGTAGATTGACATAAAAAAAACTGATAATTGATTAAACTCTTTCATTTATATATCATTGTAAAACGCCCTAATAATTCTACTTCTTCGTTCTGGTAACGGAGCAAAGCCCTGCGTTTAGTTCCGCCACTCGACACACACACACACGAGAATTTGGCGGAAAGTGGGGAACGGAGTGTCCTAGCGTTTTAACACTAGGTTCCCCGGTTCCTAACTTCCCTTTACTTACTCTGCTATGTGATGGATACAGTGTGAAGTTAAAAAAGCGGACAAATTGTACCTACTTGTAAAAAATACATTTAACATTCCATAGTTATATTATTTATATATTATATTATATACTGCTAAGTACTATAGTAGCAGTAATAATTAATTAATTGTGTATCGTAGTTTATTTTACTAACAGTTAAAAAGTCCTTGAATGACTGACTTATGAGCGTGGAAAGTATTTTTACTAAATAAAATTGAACCCATTATAATTTCTTACAATAATTAAGATTACCTTTTTATAAGACTCTCTTTTCGACAATTCTGTTGACATTCACTTTACGTGTATAATCATCATTGGACTTTTACTTTGCAATATATTTCTTAGATTTTTTTTTATACGACAATTTCTAGTCGTGACTAAAAAGATAGATACATAGATAACTGAAACTTCTACTTCACATGCGTGCTGGAAATCTAATAAAAATGGTAATAAAAATATTTATTTATTTAATAATTTTATTTTAATTTGCAATTTACAGTCCCTGTGGAATCTACTGTGGTGCTTCAAGAACATCTTAACAAATGGTACTACCTATCGACGTACTGCGCCTCTAAAATAATAATAGATTTGCCGATACAGGTGACCATAATTTTAATTATAATAAATTTCTTAATATTATGCACGATAATAAAAAAAAGGAAATTAGTTTATAGTATAAATTAATATTTTACAGTACTTACTCATATAAACATGGTTTCGAACATAAAAAATATTAAAAGTTGAATATTATGAGTAGAATATTAAAATTTGAAGCTGCCGTGGCACGGCGGCACAAGGGTGTTACTGTAACGTGACGACTGTGAGTTCGATCTCCGCTCGAGGAAGTGAAATATTTATTTTCGGACACTCCGTTCAGACACTCCGTTTCGCATTTTCTGCCGAATTCCGGAGGCATTGCATTTTGAGTGGCAGAACTCAACGCCGCGCTTTGCCTCGACACCAGAGCGAAGAAATAGCAATAGAAACGTAAATAAATATTAAACGTCCTCGAGTGGGGATCGAACCCACACCCTTGTGCCGCTGCGCCACGACGGTCCTACATCGAAATATGTTTAAATTCAATTATTTGTATTATAATTTCAACGTTCGCATACACCATTTTATGTTAAAATAATGGCCGCATGTATAAATATTAAATACTAGTGGACCCGAACGCGGCTACGCCCACTTGAACTATACGAATATTTGTTAAATATATTTATTAAATTATGTTCAGTTTTCAATAGAGAGATGCGTTAAGCAAGTTCATTTTGGGTGACGTTTTCTAACAACAAACTTTGCAAATCGTTGCTTACCAGCGGTCGCATAGCGACGCGACGGTTGCTATTAATATGGCGGAATAAATCGCATGTCAAATTAATAAGTATTTTAATATATATATTTATCGAAAACATTACAAATATAAGAAAAAACAGTATCCTATGTTGATCCCGAGACCCTCAAGTATCTCTATATGAGTACTTTACCACAATTAAATTAGCGGTTTGACCCTGATTGCGTAAAAGACAGACAGACAGACAGAGTTACTTTGGAATTTATAATATAGGTATGAATTTATCCATTGTTTATACTTATCATTTGTATGCCCATCAGTCCCAGCGCAATGTGCAACGACCGTGCGACGGCACAATGTGCATTATCTTTGTAATTACATGCAAATATCATTTTATTTATATCAAAACGATGAACAGGAAATTCTTTATAATAGGTCAAGTTTCAAGTAAATATTTGTTGTATGGTTATAGTTTAAAAAAAATGTCTATACCGCATACAACAGAGTAGGCAGAGGGTGTTACTAGTGTTAAGACACTCCGTTCCCCACTCTGCGCCGAATTTTTCTACGCATTGCGTTTTGAGTTGCGAAACTCAACGCCGGACTTGGTGCCAGAGCGAAAGTACGAAAAACGGATACGGATACGGTACGGATGGAGCCGCGTGGAGACCGTTAGTCCTTAATAAATTCTTATGGTATTATTCCAGTTATTATGTGCAACGGTGTTCGTAATCCCAGCGTGGTACTTAACGTCGCAGCCGCTTGACGCTAACAGATTTGGGCTGGCGTGGCTGGTTTGCGCCTTAATAACTATCCTAGCACAAACTTTTGGCCTGGTTGTCGGAGCGGCCTGTGGAGTGAAAGTAAGAATACTATCTAGATATATTTTTATGGTACTCAGGCATATTTGAAAGTTATGCTTTCAAATATGCCTGAGTAGAAATCTAAAACAACTTACCTAACATGTTAACATAATATGTATGTCTTTAGTTTACTTTGACTTTGACTATCTTTAGTTTTTGTCTTCCTCAGAGTCCGACAAGTACCTATCTATATATGCAGTAGTATGTATAAAAAGTAAATTGAAATAAATTAATAAAATTATGAAAAAAAAACAAGAGTTAATCTTTAATATTAAAATTTTAATCACTACATATTATGTTTATAATAAACAATTTTATCGCTTTCGTATAATGGGCTCAATTACTTTGAGTAAGTAATTAAATATATCCACAGAAATATAAATAATATCAAAAATATTTCAGCTTGGTTTGTTCGTGATACCCGCAGCCAACATACCAATGTTGATGTTCTCGGAATTCTTCATCCCGTACCACGAAATGCCCTCGTACTTGCAGCCACTGGCCTGGCTGTCGTATTTCCGGTATGCCTTCGACGCTTTCCTGCAAACCGTGTACGGCTTCAACCGGCAAGCACTTCCGTGCCACGCAATTATATGCCTTTTCAAATATCCACAGAAGTATTTGGACTACTTGCATCTGTCGCAAAATTTCTCAGCGGATATGATAGCTTTAGTTGTTTGGATCGTAATACTCAAAATATCGCTTATGTGTGTATTAAAATATAGGGTGTATAAAGCTTGTAGATAAAATAATATAGAAGTAATATGATATTAATGTAAAAAATATTTAAAAAACGTGTTAGAACTTAGATGTTCCGCCACTCAACAAGCAATGCCTCGAGAATTTGGTGGAAAGTGGGGAACAGAGTGTCTTAACACTAGGTTCCCTCTGCTTACCTTGCGTATGCGTTATACTGTATAACTGGAGCTGGAGGTGTATTAGAACTTGAACGCGTCTCTTGAAAATCGAGTGCGGCTACTTTTAAGTTTATATTTTTCTACACATTTTTGTTTTTTTTTTTTCATAATAATAATGTTATTACTAAAAGAAAGAAAAATTAAGCGATGCAACCGTTACATTTATTTAGTAAACTTAAAGGTGGAGGTATTAGGTACTGCCTTTTGATCTGATGTGCTTTTAAATCATGTAAGTAACATTCGGTGAACGTGCAGAATGCAGGTGCATATTATAGTAAATATTAGTTATAATAATTACATATATTAGTATTATTTACAATGTATACGAACTTGTGGCTATCGCGTGATAATGTGAGGTACCTAAGGTACATAAGAATCTCATCGTAGTAAGTAGATGTGTTATGGACCAAATGTCTAGCTCAAATGTAAATACTTTTTAATTATTGATAAGGAAATAAATATATTTTTTCGTATTTTATTACATCTGTTTATAACATACCTACATACATATATAGAGAAAATAACTCATACAAATTAAATCTTAAATCAATATTATTCAATTTTATTAATTTTAGTTATACCTATCTGTTTTATTAAGAAGACTTTTATATTCATACGTAGAATATAATTTATTCGTAACATTAACGAATTCTACAAAAAAATTGCATTTCTTTTAATTTTGTTGTTAATATATAGTGGCTCAAATAATAAATTATTTAATAGTTGAAATTGTTTTATTTTATTTACGTGGAACGCAAACGCAATACTAACACATATTTTTACAATGAGAATATTCAATGTTGTAATTAGTAAATCTATTTATTAATAAATAATGTTGGAGCTGTTAAGGCGCAGTGAGACTCCCTCTGACTGTACGCAGGATCGATGTAGATTCGAACTCCATTTGGGGGAATTAGTTTTGATTTACGCTCTAGTGTGTGTCAGGCTGCATTAGCATAAGTACGGCCATGTCAAGACGGTTTCTCGAAGTCGGGTTCTCGTTTACTACTTTACTAAATGCTAGATATATCTGAAGACGATAAATGTTTACACTGTCAATTAGTTTGCAATAAGTACGTAAAAACTTACTAATAGGACTACTTAGTACCCCATTATTATGTATTTATTTTTCGTTTTAGTCAACAACTCATACATTTATCTAACCAAACAGTACAAACGCTATATTTTAAGTATCAACTATCAACACAACACAAATGAACTTTGAACCTTTTATCATTGCTCCAGCGATGACGTCTATAGCGCTTAGTAAGAAATGTTTATCAATAATAGGCCATACATAGCCAAAAGTGCCAGAAGAATAGACAACAATAAATATTTTTTGAAAACCTGCATTCCCATACTTTATTTATCACTTTATAGATATCAAACTTAATATTTACTACATTACGTTTACAGTCACAAGCTGCCTCAATCCGCCATGACGATCTGGATTTGCATTATCACAAGTACCGGCATAATAAAATCTTAATTATTAAGGTACACAGTAAAGAAAAAAATAACAAATAATAATAGATATTAAAATATTTAATAGAATAAAACTTTTTGTTCATTACAAAACATGTTTGATTATGTTTGAATTTTTAAACATTCCTAACAAATTATGTAATAATAGGTACATGTACCTTACCTAAGTGCAAAGTTTCATAGATTAAGAGACATTTTTTAACGAGTTACATTCCATATTAATTAATCGACTTACAAAAATACTATGTTGTTCTACATATTGATAAAATGCTATTATCTAAAAATATGGTATAGAGGCCAGTCGTGGCGCAGTGGCGCGCGTGTGACTGTAAACGCGTACGACTAGTTGTGGGTTCGATCCCCACTGAAACGAAATGAAATATTCATTTAAATTTATATTTTCATTTGTTTGCTCTAGTGTCGAGGCAAAGCGCCGCGTTGATTTCTGCCACTCAACACGCAATGCCTCAAGAATAGGGAGAAAAATGAGGAACAGAAATGTCTTAATGGCGAACAGAATATATTGACACTACGTTACCAGGTCCCCCCTGCCTACCGAGTGAAAAAAAAGTTCCCAATAAATCTCATTGATATTTTTTAGAAAACAAAAATTTGAAAGTAGCGAGATTTAAACCCGCGCCTCTTGGAAACCAAGTGAAGCGCTCCGATCAACTAAGCTATACCCTCTTATCGAGCTACGTCGAAACTCTTATATGCTTGATACAACTTATTTACTGCAGGGAGATTTTTACAAATTTCCGCCACCCAAAGATAATTTTCTTAAAATTATCATTTGGTGAGAAAAAAGTGTTTTGCCACACTTAAGAAAGAAATCTCTTTTTTTAGAAATTAAATATCTTAGCACGTCAAATACATAATAACAGAGCCAGTTTTTAGATATATAAAAATATGTTCTTTTTACTTTAATAAAAAACATTAAGTAAACATTTTATTTTAAAATTTGAAGCTTAAATGTATTTGATAGCTTCAAACAGTTTAATCTATGACCAATGAAAAGAGTTGCCATATTAAATATAAATAGCTGCGAAACATTTATTAAGATTTATTTAATACGTAGAAAATAAATGCACAAACTGGTCTAAAAGTGATAATTATTGGTGACACTAAAGAAATTTGTTAATCAATTCTACATATAATGAACAACATATTAATACTTTATAAATTTTATATATCCTAGTTGTGGTATTTGTAATATTAGAAATACATTTTGTAATTATTTTCGTTTTTTAAACATCTTTGGTTTAATTGAATACTTATAGTTATTATAATACTTATGTATGTATGTACACACTTAAGCAATGACTACTGGGTACAAAATGTACCCACTTATAAAAAAAAATGTTTGAAAGTGTGTGTTTCTTAAACAGATTATAATAAAATTTATATTCTGCATATAGGTATATAATAAATATACATTCACGATGACGTAGCCATACTCAATCTTGATAAATATCTGAAAATAATGAAATTTTTAATTTAAATAAGCGAATTTTACAAATGGTTTTAGATATGTTATTTCACTGAAATTAACTAGTAGGTGTCAATGTGCCAACCTTTTATTACTTTTTTTACCTTCACGCTGTGTCTTACCTCCTGCAACACAGCAGGGAAGACAGAGAGAACCTGGGCATCTGTGTTAAGACACTCTGTTTCTCATTAAGGCACTTCCATTCCTGCTTTGAGGCTTTACGTGTTGACTGGCGAAACTTAACGCCGCGCTTTGCCTGCTTAATTACCTTAATTCAACATAATATTCTTCACCAACATAACAATATAAATCAAACCTACAAAAATTGTTTACCTTATATATTCATGTGGCAATGTCAATATTTTATACCACAGGGTAATACTTAAGAATATACTCCAAGTTCTTAATGGGCTTAGAACAAACGATAATGTTCCATATTCCAACCAGAAATAGTACGCCAACAACAGCTGTATAGATAATAAAATAATAAACGGCAAATTTCTTATGATTCCTTTATAACCTTTTAGGTTACAATGTGCCAGTTTAGTTTCTAACGTATAGGCCAAAACAAATATTAGCGGTATCTGTACAAACATCAATTGTACACTGCCATACATGTAAGTAAATGGCTCAGGCAGGAACACTCCTTTAATTAATATTCCCCAAGCGAAAATAGCTCCAATATGGCCGTCGATCAGTTCACCGATAGCCCACGGCCCGAATGGTATATATACGGCGTATATCACAAGAGGGTAAAACACTTTATCAATTTTAGTTAAAAGCCAAAATCTTAACATTTGTCGAATATATTTTTTGTGACTGGGCCACCGTTTATGGAGACGTAATATTACTAAAGTTAGCACTTGCGTCAATAGAAGCACCCCGAACACACCCTGGAACTGTTAAATTATTATGTTAGTATACATATATTTTGAGGCGCGCTGTATTCCGCCCATAGCAGGGCAGAGAAAATCTGGGAACCTGGTGATATGACACGACGTTCCCCATTAAGACACATCCGTGCTCAACTTACTGCCGAATTCTTGAAATGTTGCGTGTTAAGTGGCAGAACTTAACGAGCTTTGCCTCGTTACCAGAGCGAGGAAGTGAAGAAAATATTAAATATTCCACTCCCTCAGGTGGAAATCGAACCCGCAACCATCGCGTTCACAATCGCACACTTGTGCCCCTGCGCCATGACGGCCTCAAATGAATTTTTTTCTATTCATATTTTAAATTATAGTTGTACATTACATTATTACATATTTTTGAAAGGCAAAAGAATGCACATAGTGGTATTCAAACCTCGCCTCATGGAAACAATCAAAGCCCTATAGTCAATTAAGCTGTAATATGTACGTTGTTACTAGGCTATTAGGAAATTATAAGGAAAATATTGTTACAATAGATGACGTGCAGAAAAAAAAATCTCACCACAACTCCAGCATCCATCATAAGAAAAACTCTTGGCATTACTTCAAATGACAATTTACTACCATCTAACGAAATCGGATGTTCCAAGACAACTTCTCTGGGTATCTCATCAGTCACCATCACATACAATGTATGTAAACCACTTTCAAACAAATGTGGCAGCCAATGGCATGTATATAAGGGACCATCTTTATGTTTACAATTCACCCAACTTATCTTGTCAAATGAAATCTTCACATTATTTATTTCTACGTCACTAAATGCCAAAATTCTTATATGTGTCGAATCATGTATTAAATTGAGCGGTTCCCGACCAGGTAATGCATATTTTGCATGTTTCGGATTAGTCACCAACACAACAGGCCAATTATTATGTTTTTGATCGACAAATGATATTAATCCATGATCTATTGCTATCAGTCGATACATTCTGTTATCTTTCCAATCACCCAATTCTAATTCTAAATATCCTTTTTTATGTTTTGTATACATTCGTTTAACTAAACCACCCATGGAATGTAAATGACCACACACATACACTTGAGAGCCTCCCGCACTGCCTATAACATCTCGTATATTCATTCTTTGTGAATTATTAGTTAAAGATACTATACATGACGTAGGATAATGTCCAAACCAAATTATGTGATCAGCGGCAGCCTCAGCTTCAATTTTCAACTTTTTTATACTTTCTTGTTCCTGTTGATCTAATATACCTATAAAATTAAAGGGACGCCGCAATCCCGGCTCAGGACATGCGTCTATACCAACAAATGCGACTTTAACTCCATTATGATTGATAGGGTGCATATAAGATTTTGGTCGTAAACCACCTTGTACTGAGTAGTGTTTAAAATAGTTTTCTGGAGAGTTAATAGCTCTTATATTGAAATTATCTGCAAGAAAAAAATGTTTATCGAAAATTTAATTTTTTATTTATCAAATAATAAAAATTAATTATTAACTTTCTTGTAACATCATTTATATTAAATATATATGATACAATTAAATATACAGGTTGGGAGCAATTGCGCTTCTTTTAGAGCACCAGTATATAGGGTAAAATATTTCAAACCCACCTATAAAAATTTATCAAGAACGGTTTAAACATAGGATTATTATTTTCATTTTATATTTTTTATCCATATCGTTTTATGTGTGATGCAGTTACACATTGATACCAATAATGTAAACACCTACTACTACAAAAATATTACTAAACTGAAAGACAATCTAGTGTAAAAACACTTCATTTCTCATTAAGACACTAAGTAATATACAGAGATTAATAGCATCAAGGCAAAAAAAAATCTACTTTACCATGATTTCCCCTTATATCTAACCAAGTAGTGTTTTTGGTAACTCCTGATTCTTCTATTATTTTATAATAGTACACCCACTCCGTCTTAACTTGAGAACTACCCAAATTATCTTTTGTTTTTGCATCTGTAAGATCACCAGTTGCTATTACAACATGAGGTTTAATACTTTTTACTGTGCTATCACAAAATTGTTGAAATTGTGAAATTCTTCCTGGATCTCGAAATATACTTATATGTATGTCTGAAATCTATAAAAAATTACATACATTAAAACAAAACCTATTCATTATTTTGTCTATTAATACTTATATGCTTTCATGATAATTAAAGTATTGTAAAAGATGTAGAGCCTAACTGCAAAGAATTAAAAAAGATATTAATTAATTAGGCATTATGCCGTGTCAAGATATATAAATTATTGCTTGGTTTGCTGCAGCAAAATATTTGCAACTGAAATATATTTCAAATACTCTTCCTATTAAACATTATACAATGTTTATGTTATTTTTGCTATATTTACCTAATATTATTTATACAACTTAAAAGGTTTTTAGTATTCCTGCGTACCTGTAAAAACCAGATTAGATTGTGTGGTGAATCACCTATCTGTCCATATTTTAGTCCCAGGTAATCAGTAAAATTTTCACCTTCAATTTTATTAGCCGTATCAAAGGAATGATCTATGGCAATTATATTTAACAAATTAGCCATGAACATTGACAATACTATAAGTATACATATTATTGATATAGCTCCTTTGGAAAATATCATTGTAAGAAGTACAAGTAGGTAACAATTATGTTTTAAGCTAACTACTCTACATTAACTTTGCTTTTATAATTTAATAATTTATCATTTAAATTCACTTTAAACAAACATGTAACAACACTATTTCTTTTGTTAGCTGAACTCGGTTTATTTTCATAATTATTTTTTGCCTTGCTATCTTTATTGTTTAGTCGAAGGTTTTGTCAATAAAATAAAATAANCGTGCTTCCCATTATCAATAACATGTTTGCCAGACTATAACCAACTGATATTGACATAAGACAATTGCCGTCATATGTCTAAAAGCTTTCCGTTTTACGAAGTAATTACTATAAGGTTAGAAATCAGACGTTTTTGACGTTTTTAAAAACACAAAAATTAAACACATATCATCTATATATTTCTAAATTATTCGAAAAGAGATTTTACGAATACGCAATAGGGTTATCATATTACAATATTATTAATATAATTCCTCCTAACAAGGGCTATTCAGGGAACGGAGCGAAGTGCTACACTAGGTTCCCTCTGCCTACCTTGCTGTGTGCGGAATACAGCGTGAAGCTGAAAATAAATCAACCGTCTTTTACATGGGTTTGCTAACAATATAAAAAATAAAGCATTTTCCTTATTTCCATTATATTAATAAAAATAACCTATGCGTTATTGCAAAATGTAATTAAATCAGTCATGGAGATTGGTCCTGAATATGAGCCAAGATAGTGTTTAGGACTACATTAAAAAGAATAGATCTGACTTAGAGCTGAGTCCAGGTGAGCTCCAACTGTAATCGGTAAGGGTTTCTAGCGATCCTAACTATGGAAGCGGAGTAGTGATATGTAACGTTCGTACGTTCGTAAGAGCGAAAACTGAACCCATAAGCGAGCGAGCCATCGTCTTGTGTAAATATAAAAGTGGTTGGTAAAGTCTGTATGGCAAATTTCAAACAAACTTCCGCCGCCTAACTTTAGAACTTTAGAAGATTTTTTTTTAAGATATTGAACTATGTTCTATAACAAAGAGTCCCTATTCGCCCTTCCGGTATACGGCATTTAAGAAGTAGGAGGAAAAGAGATCAAAGTTTTATATTTTTTTATTCTTTCTATACAAACACTTATATATTACTTACATACGGATGGAGGCTATAAAACAGAGGTACATAAAGATGTACCTCAAATAATTTTGGTTCATGTATCAAAGTAATAGAAGCCAAAAATAATAATGTTTACGAACACGAAAGTGATTCAGACTAGTAAACAAATTAGTCTGTTGATCAAGCAGGAGAAGCCGCAAGCGAGTCGCTAGTATTTAAAATGTTTTGAAATCAAATAAGGAAATATCTAAGTAAATGACGCATTAGTAAAATAAATAACAATTGAACATAACTTATTTTAAACAACACAAATATAAAATAAAATTATTAATTGAATAATACATAGGAAATCCGATAGGTCATATTGTTTACGGATTTCGGCGCGCACACCGGGGCGCAATGCTTAGGGGCCCTGTGCCTGTACCCGTGCGGCTGCGCCACTATCTTGCCGCATTCCACGGAGCGCCCCGCGCGTGCCTCCGGCCCCCGCCCGCCGACCCACGCGCCGCCGCAGTCGTTCTTGCGCACCCGAGGAGGCTATGCGCGCTCGCACAGCGCACATTCACGCTTCAAACATCGCGCGCGCTCAGTGAAGTGAAGTGTATGGATGCGGTTTACTACGGAATATTATGTTGTGATCTCCATTGGATTTGTTTATTGATGGTGAGTGTGGCCGGGCGAGGCTGCGGCGCCGCCGGGACGGCCTCGGGCCTCGCGGATGGGCTTTCACGATGCTGCCGCTTTCCTTTCGTACACATAGCTCGAATTCCGCGCCAGCGCCGACACCGCGCGGCCGCTGACCCTGCGCGCGCGCCCTTCCTCTTGCACCACTGTGTGCCACCAGCCCACCACGCAGCACGCACAGACACTATTATATATAACACCGATCAAACGTTCAATGCAATAGCGCATGGTGTGCACTGTGCAGTAAACATCCGATTGATTATTATTGCGAGACCGACTGAACCTTCTTGTTCGTAGCCAGTAGGTGAATTGACTCGAAATTAAGAGAAAGTAACAAATTCAACGTATAGTTTTCTGTGCTACATTAGTAATTAGTGTGATACGACGTAGGTTCAACAAAAAGTTACAAAACGTCACTACTTTTATCTATTACATATAATAAAATTGTAGCTGATCGCTGTCTGTACATGGGAGATCTATGAGAAAATCTATAATTTTTTCCTGTAGGCATTTATGAATGTACCCAAAACAATGATCTGTAGATTTTTTGTCGGTTGTGTGTGCATTTGCGCACTCTTATCTCAGAAACGGCTTAACCAATTTAAATGCAGTGTTTGCTACTGTATTTTGGCGAGCTTCCCTTAACATTTAGAAATCGTTTTATTTGAATCGGTTCATAAATTACGAAAGTTGTTTAATTTTAAACTATTTTGTTCGACAGTATTACTACAAAAATTAGTTTTATATGAAAGCAATTCAGATAAGTAAATAAATAATTGTGCAGTTTTAGCGGGCGACGTCACGAGCGGGCCGCTAGTTTACAATATGTGCAATATATTATTACTACGTACTCATGTTCCTTCTATGCTGTTATAGAATTGAGTAGCTTTTTTAATGTTGATATATTAGAAGGACTAGATATTATATGTATGTATACTAACTTTATCATCCATATACCCGAAGTACGTATCTACGATATTATAATAATCATGAATTATTTATTTATTAATGAACATAATTTTATTTATCAAGCATAATAGTAGACTTTTTCATTAGAATTTAACTAATTTAAGTAATATAATACGTAAGTCCAATGACATAATATAGACGTAAAAGGGCGGAAAGTGGGGACCGGAAGCGTCATAATGGTAACGGAGTGGCTTTTCACTAGGTACCCAGATTCCCCCTGTCTACAATTTTTTGTGCGGGATACAGCGCAAAGCTATAAAAATATAGAATTAAACTTTTTTTTTATACAATACAAACTCATTTAACCAACGAATTAAAAATAAAAGAAATAGCGTTGCGTATGATAACAGGCGTAAAACCAACAAAAAAAAAAACATAATATAAATTTACTAAGCTAACTCCGCTGCGCGAAAACTTACAAAACATTGTCAATATCGATTATAAGCATAATGAACAAAAAAAATCATCAAAATCGGTCCACACAGACCAAAGTTTTAAGATAACAAACATTAAAAAAAATACATTCGAATTGATAACCGTGAAGGTTCAGGAGTCAGTTAATAAAAAGAAATGTAACAAGGGACACAAGTACGGCACATCAGTGGAATGATGGATAATGTAAATGATTCATTAACTCCAAACAGGCAATGGCTGCGACCGCATTCCACCGATAGCGCACTGAGTGTGTAAATAAAGTAACAGCCTACAAGTAATACCTTTACGTACAACGTATAAATACATCTATATGTAATATACTGAAATATATTTGAATAACGTTGTATAATATATGTATACATATAATAAACTCGTAACTGATCGCTGTCTGTACGTGGAAGATATGAGAAATTTATTATTGGGGACATTTATCGATGTTCTTTTTTTTAATTTTTGCCTGATTGTTTGTGCGCTAATCTCAGAATCGGCTTAACCGATTTGAGTGCAGTTCACACTATTCTATTAAAGCAATCTTCTCTTAGCATTTGGTGTTTGTTTTATTTAAATCGGTTCATAAATAAAGAAGTTATATCAATATAGAGTATTTGGTGTGACAAAATTGCTACAAAAATGATTTTATTCCTGAATTGACTGAAACTTTAGTTTACTATGTATGGAGATTGTCTTTAAAATTAATATATAGTTATTAAAGGTATTAATATAGCTATATAATGAATCTTTCGTATAATTATATGATACTGAAGATAACTATAAGAGAATAACTGACAACTTCTAGACAAACTGATGTTTTATCCTTAAATGCAAAACGAATTGTTATATATATTAAAATATTTTTATTACCATTTTACTATAGTAAAAATTCAACGACAACATCGCATGTGGCATGTTGTGTCTAGAAAAACAACATTTAAAGGTAAAATAACAAATAAAGTAGAATCGAGTTCTATTAAGTTGCCAAAAATTATGAATGAATAAAAAATAAATGAAGTTTATACCTATATGTATATTTACTTTATACCTAATATCTATCAATATTTAAAAAAAAAAAGTTTGTCTGTTTGTACACTCTAATCTTTGAAACTGCTGGACTTATTTTAACGAAACTTTTTGTTTTTACATGTATTTTTTTGAATTGTGCTTAAAAATATAGAACTATATTTTATATACAGCTTCAGGTATACGCACACGGCAGGGTAGACAACTCGTTCAGCTTCTAAGACATTTTATCTCATAATGTATATGAAAAAAAAGTTTTGAGTAGGTATTATACGTCGAGGAGGCAATAAAGTTTCGACAATATTTCGAGACAATATTTAGTAAATGGAAATTATATAGCAACGAAAAACAAAGTTATTAAACCAGCGATAACTATCTAACTATATACTTATAGTTATTACATTATTTTAATATATAAATAAATAATGAGACTTATTAATTATTCTATTTGTGACTGGTCGTGGCGCAGAAGCACAAGCGTGTGAATTGAAACTCGAGGTGTTGAAATATTTCATATTTTTACTGCTTCCCTCTGGTGTCAAAGTAAAGCGCGGCGTTTAGTTCCGCCACTCTATACGTAATGCTTCCAGAATGACGCGGAATGTAGGGTGCGAAGTGTCTCAACACTAGGCTCCCTCTGTCTACCCTGATAAATGAGGGATAGAGCGAGAAACTGTTATT
Source organism: Heliconius nattereri (assembly GCA_013403645.1). NCBI lineage: Eukaryota > Metazoa > Arthropoda > Insecta > Lepidoptera > Nymphalidae > Heliconius > Heliconius nattereri. The sequence goes on along the minus strand of JAAIXI010000248.1, from coordinate 9,208,736 downwards.
AATTGTAAGCTTACAATGATAAAATTTTATAATTAAATTCTGGAAAAGGAATAAATAAGCTTGATTTTAAGAAATAATATTTCTGTCTGTTTTCCAACATCGGAACATAAACCTCTTTACAATTACTTGACTTCTTTTTTATAGGTAGGTATCTTTTACTGTAGCCATAACACCGCCTTATAGTCGAGTGTTTCGGTGTAAAATGGTTTTTTCATAAAGATATATGATATTCAATGGTATCTGTACAATTAAGAATTCAATTGTATTTCTGTCACAGTCTCATATTATCACTTTACTAGTGACTCTACATTACTATCAAAATCAACGTTAATAATATAATGGTTATTAAACCGATATCCTAACCGGATCTCAAATAAATACCAGTTATATTTATTTTATATTATATGTATAACGAAAAAGACCTTACATTTTTTTTTATATTCCTTATATGAATGGCCCATCTTCTATTACACGAAACACGCATTCAATTAAATATTTTTATAAGTCTGAATTTCAAATTTTATAAAAACCGGTGCCGATTTAAAAAAAAAATCCCATAATAACTTTCAACCCCTATTTCATACATTTAGGATTAAAATTTTTCAATATCCCGTCTTAGAGTGTGTCCAAATTATAACAATAAACATCTGTCCAAATTTTACGTTACTACGCACAGCGTCTGTGCGTGCGGTTTACCTCAGTCAGTGAGAACATCTCTTTTTATTTATATAGACTAGTGGACGCACGCAGCTTCCCCTGCTTATTTGGTGGTTTGTACCCACAGGGGGTGTCTAAATTATAAATCTAATAAAAAAATCAAATAAAATGCATGCAAAATCGATGCATAAATGCTTGTATCTTTTGATTGCGTTGACTTAGATGCTTGATTTTTTCTGTGCTTTAAGGGACCATAAACCTAAATATTTGAGGTATTCTGAGGAACCCTAAAAAGAAGAAATGTGAGTGTGAAAGATATGTTCATTAAATATCAGCATGTAAGCGCCAAAACAATGAAACTATAGAAATCTTTACTCTCAGATAGAGAATTATCTAGAGTCTAACATGCTCTACTTCTTTTTAGGCAAACAATTACGCTAAGACAACAATATTTTACAAATTCGTTCTTTAATATACTTAAATTAATTATTGTGAGTAACAGTTATTCTCGCGATATTTCGAATTAGCCCTCGTGGTGCAGTGGAGTTTAATTTAACTGTTCTGATGATCCAAGTACGGTGTTAAATTCCGCAACTCAATTCACAATGTCTGTCTTAAAGCAATACATTACATTAAAAATTAATATGCAATCCGTTACAAACCATATAATGTAACCATGAATAATAAGAGATACACAGGATAGCGCAGTGGTACAAGCGTGTGACTGTAAACGCGACAGATTGTAGATTCGATTCCTACCCGAGAAAATGAACTATATAATATTTTCAGTTATGTTTTGTCGTCGTTGTCGAGACTCAAACCGCGGCGTTAACTTCCGCCATTCAACACGCAATGCCAATAAAGATATTAAGAACATTTTACACTTTAATCGTTGCAAATAGAATAGCAATTTAACTCAAGCTAAGTAAGACGGTGTATGGAGGACACCGCCTATTAAATTTACTTTTACCTAACTTAAAATAAAGAAAAATAATATTTTATATTGCTCAATATACCGTATAACTATCAATAATTATATTTTAAGTAACATTTAAAAATATATACGAGCGAGTGTTATATTTATTAACATTGTGATATTAAATATCCGCACATCAGCTAATTATTATCAAAACAAGTTTCGACCTGGTATGGTTTTTCTGACTAGTTCGCCGAGGAATGCGGTCTGATGTAAGGCGTTTAAAATGCGGAGGACTACACCGTCTTTAATACTGTTAATAGATAGCTATGTATGCTTAAAATACAATTTTAGAAATCAAATGACCTAAACAGATTTGTAGGTTATTTAAACGTTATGTAGGTACATAACGTGTATTCAATTTTCATATCTCATAAAATAAATATTTCAAGCATTCTTTTATGGCTTGATAAAAAAAAAAGTAATGTTTTCCATGGAATTTAAAATATTTTTATGTTTAACGAACGTGGGCTGTACACATATTTAATCCTTATTATCATCAAGCGAAGGCTCTAACTTACTGACGTCAATATGACGTTTGCTGCACAGTTCTTTGCCACGTGCGTTCACTTATTGAAGAACCGGTCAAGTGCGAGCTTAACCCGCTATCCGAGGGTCCCGTATCAATTTCATGGTCGTAGGTCAACGGAATGTATAACTTTAAATAGTTGACACTTAAGTTAAACTTATCTTAGTTGGCGTATGCACTTATTTTGTATGAAATGAACTACAAATGTAAGTTTTTATTTATATATATATATATAAACGTTTGACCGCTTCAAGTATGGTGAGCGTTTGTAATGATATATCACATATAACTAAAAAAAAATTAAATTTTCTTGTGTTTGTAATTCTGTAGCTCTTACTTCTAACAAAACTTTATAGTTCTTGATCAACGAGAAATACTCTACAGGTTTTTATTGCGCGACGAGTTTCATACAAAATGCATAAATGGTCATATCTTTTAATTGAGTTGACATAGACATCAAATGTTTTCTGTGCTGCAAGGTACTGTAAACCGGATTATTTGATATTAATTTTAGATTGATACCTACCTCCATACGATTTAGAGAAAATCATCTTGATAGACAGACGGACAACAAAGCAACGCTATACGGGTTTCGTTTTTATTCCAAGTTGCGAAACCCTAAAAAAAGTACCAGCAGATGTCATTTTAATTTTAAATATAATAACTAAATGTGTTCTTTTACTTAAAGTACCTAATAAAATGCAAAAAAAATAATAATTAATATTATTATTTTTATTACTTTGTTTTAGTTGATTTGTAGCTGAATTTGTATTGTATTGCATTCATTATTTTTTATAGTAATAACAAGTTTACTTATTTAGTTTTAATTTATGCGTGCAAATATTTGATAAACATTAAATAAAAATTAAGAAGACATATTTAAAAGCCAAATAAATACCTTTGTATAGTCGTGTTGCGTCCTACGTTTATAATAAACCATTCATTAAAGCTGGAAACAGTTTTTAGAATAACTTATTGTAATAAATATATATCAAGTGTGGTGGCAAGAATTGGGGAAGGCCTTTGTCCAGCAGTGGACAAAAGATGGCTGTTGATTATGATGATGAATAAATATATATATTTATTTTTAACATAAAAGAGATAACGTAAAATAATACAAATCTACCTACATAGTTGAACATACGATGTACCATTCACGCACCGATGATTTACAGAGAACTTCAATACCAATATTTACTACATACTCATAATACTTATTTATATAGGACATTTTTATATTCTGTTTTAATATAGATTAATAAGAAAAGTACAGGTGTTTATAAATTATTTACAAAAGTTACAAAATAAGCAAAAAAATTGTTACTTCACAGTAATTTGTAACCCAAAAACTTTTTAAAACCCTTTCTCCATGTTGTAATACAATTTTTAATGTTGAAGTCTTACGCAAGTCGCTATTTAATATAAAGTGGCAAATTTTTATATATTTTTTTTCACGCACACAGCTGGGCAGTCAGAGGGAACTTCGGAAAATAGTGTTAAGATACTGCCTGAATTACGACAGTTCCGTTCCTCACTTTCCACACATTTTAAAATAGAAAAAAAATTGTTATTTTATCAATTGTTTAGGTTGTTAGGAAAATACTTATTTTAGATGTTCATTGCTTATTGCCTTAAACTCATGAGCATATTTTATTTAAGTACATATTAGTTAACCTTAAGTAATTATTATTTATTATTAATATAAGCTAATATAAAAATAGTGTAGCCACAATTTTTCTTTGTGATACGGTTTAAGATTTTAATAGTAATAGATAATAATAATTCAATCGGAGTCATACTGACAGGGTGACAGGTGACAATTGTCTTTTCTGGACAAACTGAACTTCTATATATATATCTCAGTTCATATTTCCTCTCAAAATTTACTGAACCATATCATTCGTGTGTTTTCTACTATACGTGACACTGGCAGAATATTTTGCGCCTGTCATCGCAAAATCAGGCCATTAAAAAAAAAAAAAAAAAACTGAACGTCGTCGGTCGTACAACACGTATTAGGAGATGTAACCTACAAGTGGCGTGCATGCGGTTACTTTAAAATTCCGTCCATTACCGTCCTACACAACAATGTGCGAGTGTCATAAATGGTGGCGAGATGTCGAAAAGTGGAGGCAGCGACGTCCATAGGTATGCGAGGACGCAAGATGCGGCTGGCGTAGGGGGAGGGGCGCTCGGCATCTGAAGGTCGTCCGCATTCCTCGCGTCGCCGTCCGCTGCTACCGCGCTTACGTAGCGCCCCCGGCCCCGCGCCGCCCCGCCGCGCAGACCGGTCCGCCCGCGCCCCCGCCCCGCGACGCCTGACCGCCATCACAAACTATCGCGCATTTATTAAAACAAAAAAAATATTATACATGTTCTTATGGCTATCAAGAGCTGAGCCGCGGAGGTACCGGATGCGATGAAATTTATTCGCGTCTAGTTTTTTTGAAACGAACCCGTGGTGCTGCATTCCGAGTAACATTCGTATTAAAGTTCAGAGTACCGCAAACGATGACCCTCGACTTCATTGATTCTTCAAATATTAAGATATTTTTACACTTCTGATTTTTACCATATTATCTATATGCATTTATTTAGCATATCTCGTATATATATATGCATATATAATTGCGTTGACGTATCCATTTTTGATTCATTACATTATTTATATTAGTAAGTTACATCAAGTTCTAAGAATGTTGCCGAACGAGCTCAAAATTAGTGTAGGCAAGTTGTAGCGCTTAATACCTAGATCTATGAATATATTTTCGTAGACTACTTAACAGTCCCAACACCAAGTTTGCAGTATATTAGAAACTATAAATCTTGTTATATCACCTCCCGATTTAATTAAAAGAATATTATCAATTAAAGAATAAGCAGTATTTCATATGATAAGTTTAACATGCCAGAATTATTATATATGTAAAACATTTCCAACATAATATTTACGTAGAAACAACGATGTGGGTTCCATAGCAGGTAGCGAAACGGCAATTGTATGATAAAAAAACATTATGGAATGCACAGATGGTGCAGATCGGAAAGCTAATGCATGAACCGCACGTTTTCATAGATGTCCATAGATTTGTTTAAATAAATTATTATTTGTAACATTTTGAATTTAAAATTGTATGTCTTTGTATAAATTCATGGTGATTCATTATATATTTATAATATATATCTATAATAAATAATAATGTGAACGTCCATAAATAATCCAATCAGTTTTAATATTTTTTATCATATTATAAATATCTATGCTCGTAGGGAAAAAAATGCTATTTCGAAAGTATTATCATAAATTATGTTATAGGTATATATGTATTACATAATTTATGATACAATTTTATATAGATTTAAGTTTTTATTGTTTATATTTTAGCATAATTATACTTCAAACTTGTGCCTCATAGAAACATCCAAGCCTTCTGGCCATTCGTTCTTATCCTACATCTAAGTAAATCTTTTTAAATTTCTATTACTCAAAAATTATTCACAAGAATGATATAGGCGAAAAAGGAAATAAATCACATTTTTATACGTTTCTAAAAAAATATTTGTTCACTTTATGAAAAGTTTAGTTAATAATTAATAACTTACTTATTTAGAAAACGTACAAAACTTGAATATATCAGGATTTGGAATCCACTTGAAAAGGCCCTCAAAATTGTATCTAAATAAATATGTTTGTTTTCTTAGTGCAGAACAACGCTTTTAAATTTTTTAAAAACTTGTTGCAGGGAAAGCAATAGGCGTCTCGAGATGCGATATGCGCGCTCTCTGTTCGGTTCGCGGGCCGTTGGGCGGGGAGGCGCGTGCACTCGGCGCGGGCGCACGCCTCCTGTCCCTGCGGATGCCCGGCCACCCTCAGCCGATACACTTTGTCGTGGAGGCCAAAGCGAAAGTCAAGGAGTTGAAGGTTTTGGCTCATGCGCATTCACAACTTCTAGGCATGACCGATACGGAGCTCTTCGGTTTAGCTATTATGCAAAGTTAGTTCACATCGTTATTATACTCTTAATTATATAGATCGTAATTAGGTATAATTTATTATTTTACTACACTATACCGTTTATTTATAATGTATTTTGTAGAGGCTCTCGAGGTACAGAGGTACAGCGACTTACTATAAAAGCAATGATTATGGGTCCGATCCCCGCTCGAAGAATGATTACATTTAAATTATTATTATTTTCTAGTTCTAGTGTGTTGTCTACACAAGGCGTTGTATTCCGTCATTGAACACACTATACCTCGTAAATTGGGGAATAAAGACTATTAAGATTAGGTTCCCTCTGCCTAACCTGCTATTTGGGGAAAAGCGTGAAGCTGTGTATTTTTTCTTTTTTATTAGTTGAACACGTGAAAACACGTGATGAAGATTGTAATAATTAACTAATTTAAAATATTTCAGATGGCGAATATTTGTTTGTTGACTTAGAAAGTAAGCTTTCTAAATATGCGCCAAAGAGCTGGAGATCTTCGCATACTCATGTAAGTTAATTACGTATGTCAAAAGATCAATGTTCTAAATTCACTAAGTAAAAAATAATTTTATACTTAACAGAAATAAATTGTTAACATATTATTTTGATATTGTTTCAGGGTTTAGATGCACATGGGAAACCTCTGCTAGAGCTTCACCTGGTTATCCAATTTCATGTCGAAAGCCCACTTCTTCTACACGATGACATTGGTCGTCATGTTTATTTCCTTCAACTACTTGAAAATGTGCGATCACGAGATGCACTGCCTGCAGAAATAGTTTTATTATTGATTGGTTTAGCATTACAAGCGAAATTTGGGGATGAAGATATTTATGACGGACAAGAATATTTTAAAGTAGAAGATTTCGCACCAGTATCACTTACAGGTGATTGGGTGTCGTCTGCTATACGCGCGTGCCATCGCGAACATCACGGTCTTTCAAAAACTGATGCTGAAACTAGATTTATACGAGAAGTTTGTCTTCTTCCAGATACTATTAATTCTCATAGATATCGATTAAAACAATCCAAGACAGAACTAGATCCAGGGACGGTTTGGCTTCTTGTTACGGCTAAAGGTATTAAAGTTTTACCTGATAACGGCCCTGTATCTAATTTTATATGGAGTTCTATTGGCAAATTAAGTTTTGATAGGAAAAAATTTGAAATCCGCACAGATGAAGGAAAAATTACGCTTTATTCATCTAGTGAAGAAAAATGCAAATATTTATTTGCTCTATGCAAGGAAACCCATCAGTTTTCAATGAAAATTTCACCTAAATTAAGTGATATTTTACGAGAAGAGGAGAATGAACGCAAAAATTGTTTTAGTTATTCCAAAACGTTTAACTCACAATACTGTCAAAATAAGAGCGAACAAAGGATATCTCTCATATCATCTACGAGTTCAAACACTACATCAGGAATTGTTAGTGACAGGGTTCAATCTGAAGATGAACTCGAAATCATGATTGATTCGCCACCGGCTCCATCGACAGAAAGTTTAGCATTAGCACATTTAATAGACTACTCAAACTCTTACCTAATCCGAAACATTTCCCAGGACGTTAATTCTTTAAGTAAAAATTCGTCTTCACAATTACAGAAATGTAAATTACGAATACAAAAAAGTAAAGATGACAGTGATAACATTTCCAAAAATGATTCTACATCCGAAATAGGTCACTGTTCTACAAGTCTAACGGAAGAAAGTACTTCAATACCAGATCAAAGTGTGTGCGACAAACTAACTGACAGTCCAAGCTCTAACAAAATGAAATGTACTGGGTCGCAATGCTCATCTTCATGCAGCACTGTAATAATGGCACGCGGGGGTTTAAGTACTCTTAGTAGAGCGTCAAACGCAAGCAGTTTAGAATTAGGCTACAGTCATACAGCTCAAAACTCAATGATGAGTGATAATAGTATGGCCGGTATCGATGGAGAATTTATTCAGGACACAGCATCGGCTTTGTACGACGGTTTAGGTCAACCAGCAACCCTAGCCGCTTCCAGTGAAACTAGCGGAGTTTATACAATGGGTAGTTCAGAACTAACATCACGATCTAAACTGTACAGTCACTCTGATGGCAGTAGAACTGACTATAGTGGTTCACATTATGGCAATTACAAAGTAACCAAGGAAAATGACTTAGCTGACTTCGATAGTGTTTCATCAATATTGAAAAACGAGTCCACTCGACTCAATCGCTCTCCTAAAGATAAGAGATTACTAGAAACTTTAAACACTGCTGATTGTGTTGATGGCTCAACACAATTTTGTGTTGAAGAACATAATGTTAAAGAGGATATATTTCGTGAGCGAACAAATTCAAGTATTAGTGCTGCTTCATTTCATGGTGACGGAAGTGATCCTACTGATAAAAAACACAACTTGTTAAGTGCAAGCGAATTAAGTGATCTAATTGTTGGAAGAGGCGTTTATCCCAAAAACCAATCTGTGAGTGATACTTTTGATTCCGTCTCTGACTACGTAAGACTGCCTTTACCATTTTCTGGTGACAGTTACCTTCAAGGACATGAAGATACGGCTCCTTCGGATGACAACTATCCAAGTAATTCTTATTTTGATAGACCACCGACACCGCCAACAAGAATAGACAGCCGCAAGGGTCTGAATTCATCTTTGCCAAATATACTTGATTTAGATGAAAACGTGCCCGCAATACCAAGATATCCAGATAAACCTCCACCTCCGTACGAATACAAACATCTAACTCTCTCATCTTGTCACAATACTCTATCGAAACCACCGCCAGCGTATCCCGGAACATCACCAGTCCCGTCAGTTCCTTCAAAACACACACTCGAAAAAGAAGAAGTAGCGGCTAGAGTTGTAACAACAAAACCAATGATTACAATTCTAAAAGCGGAAGCAGGAGAAGTTAACACTTCTGGTGAAAGGACATTCGCTAGTCCGATGGTCATGGAACATCGTTTTCAAAAATCGAAAAGACATCAAGCATCCAGCCGAAGAGCAGAAAGATCAAAATTAGCACAAGGTCTTAGTAATAATCTTTCGCCGTCAAGAGAAATGTCAAGCCATACAGATTCCAACGTTCTGGTGGCAATGATGAAGCTACCTCCCCCTCCACCCCCACCCCGTCGTCCGCGGTTGCCACCACCGCCGCCCCCTCATAACCCCGTGTTTCATCAACAATTATACAGCGACGTAGACTATGTGTATTACCCTCTTCAGGATCCTTCCATATCACAACAGAATTATCTCGATCACAAATTAACAGAATCCAGAATCTCTAACATGCACAAAAATAGCTTACAGTACAGAAGCACTCCGTATCTTTCAACTACTCTTTCCGCATCGTCAACTTATGGATCTATACAGAATCTTTCCGACTCTTATATACAAATACCGGGCACTCGAAGTAGTTGGTATTCAATGACAAGTAGAACATCAGCTAGTAGTCACTCTATAAATTTAGAGGGACCCGTCGTACCAACGTGCATTCCAGAACCGAGCTTCCCTCGAGCAATGTCCCACAGCAACATACTTAACACAAATGAGCCACTTCATACAATAACAAGACGTATGCCACCTCCCCCTCCACCGCCGTACGAACACAAAAAGAAAATTCCTTCCCATTTGAAGGATTTAAAAAATCCAAATTGCAGTATGTTTAATAGTGATTCTAGTGTTACGAAAATTAAATCCTCTAATTGTGATTTAGATATAAAAATTTTAAGGGAAAAAAGTAAAAATCTCGACTTGCCTCTAATTGCAGCATTATGCAACGATCGATCGTTGTTAAAACAAACTAAAGCTTTTGGTGCTACAAAGTTGGCGAAACAAACAGGAAGTGACTGTGAAAATGATAGAAAAAGTGCCAAGTTTTCTCAAAACACCACCGATAGTATAGATCTTAAGAATAAACAAGAACCGCATGCTAGGAAGACAGTGTCAGGGTCTCATAAAAAGATATTAGTACGAAATCCTACAGATAAACTTCCGGCACTACCCGGATCTGAAACTCACACTCCTAGAGCTTTGTCAAATACATATGTAATGCATCCAAATATAGTTAAATTAAAAAAAAACCATCCAAGTTAGTCATTTGACGATGTTGCTCTAGGACTTACTGTACCTTCCAATGTTACGAGCATACACTTATTATTCACCAATCTTAATAATGTAACTAAAGACTGAAATTAGATAGTAAAACAATCCCACTGATATTAAGTAATAAAAGTAGAATTTTGAACTAGTGCTCCTTCAATTAAGTAAATCAACGATAGAAGCAACATTTTCATCAATTATACAGATACCTACAAATCGAATTACAAAATCCTATGCTCTAGGAATATGGGTTCAGAAACTATAACTAATTATTACAAACAAAAATAAACTTTTTATGTATATACCTATTTCCAATTTTTCAACACAAATTAAAATTGTTCAAAAGTACTTAATTTATTTATAGAAAAAAAATATCGTTAAATGTTAATTCTCTATTAAATAGTGAATTTTTGTAACCGTAATTAAATACTCAGTTTATTATTAACCAGAGGTAAACTTAACCCTCGATAAGTAGGAATATCTGAAGTCATCGCTAAGTCCTAGTTAATTAGTATAGAAATTTAATATTCACATCTATTTATTTTGTTCACAATCATGTACATACAGGTATTTAAATGTTTAAGTACGTCATATTGTTCTATGTGTACAAATGTATAGTAAATATTCTCACAGGATTTTTGCTTTTTATTTTCCCCACGAAATTTTATTGATGTTTATAGATGTACTGTGCTTGCTTGCGTTTCACAAATATATTTACTTTAAATTCATATAATTCTAATATAATCATAATAAATATAGCATAAAAGGAAGATTTCGTAATAATTAAAGTTTAAAGCTTAGCAACAAAACACATAATCGACATAGTTTTAGTGCTTATAAATTTATATTAAATATATTTAACTAAAGGCCAGTCGATTCATTCCCACTCGAAGAAATGAAATATTTTCATTTTCCTCGCTCTGATAACAGAGAGGCAAAGTGCAGCATTGAGCTCCGCCATAACACGCAATGCCTCTAGAATTCGACGGAAAGTGGGGACGGAGTGTCTTAACACTAGGTTCCCTCTGCCTACCCTGCTGTGTGCGGGAGGTTTGCAATAGCAAGTCTAAAAATTCAAATAACTACAATACGATCGGCGAGTCGAGGCGCCTTGAAGTGACCTGCATACGGCTGCACAGATATGGCTTTAGATTGTTTTTTCTTTATTTGTGTTTATTTTAGTTGAATACTACCGAATGTCTAATACCCTAATGTTCAGAAAGCCTAACTAACGACTCGCCGACCGTTCTCTACTTCTTTAAGTACTGAGCTATTATTCCGTACTAAGGTATTTCAAATTACACTTTGTAATTTCTTACATTAAGAACAACAGTAAGATTTTATTTAGAATACAAGTCTATTTAATATTGAATTGAAAAGAAGTTAACATTGCTATCAAGTAATAGTTAAAATAACAACATAATTGAAGAAATATGAATACTTTTAATGAATACTGCAAAAATCTTTCACTTTTTTTTCATACATATTTGAATATCATTATAATATGAAATATTTTATAATCACAATGCACTTTCTTAATATTTAAAAATAAATGTATATTAGGCATCAGTATAAACTAATGGAGGTAACTAGTTTGGCTGAAACTCGAAAATACTATTAAAATATTAAATTAGAAACATTTTGGATACCACACCAAGCTCCCATTTAAAACGGATGAAGTAGTGTGGAGTATACATATGAAGTACAACTCTAAGTATAGTTATGAATAATCCATATTATATGTATAGTAAATTTTTAAATATTACGACAATAATAAAAACATTCTTAAAAGATTAGTAATATTACTAAAAAATAATGTAAGTATAAAATCTAACTGTAACAATTGGATTAAAAAGAATCTGTAAAATTAATAAACTAAATAAACACAACAATGATAATATCAAAATACTTACTTTATATAAAAACAAGTTAATTTAAAATATAGAAAGTAGGAACTAATAATAAATCATTTAAAGATTTGAGAGCAAATATGAGATTCTTAATTAAGGACTACTGATTAAATCCTAAGTAATGGGTGACTTGTCATTATTAATAAAAAAAATATGCATTAATAAAAACATGAGATAATTATTTGGTTAAGACTATTTGATAAGGAGACATCTATAAATGACGTCACACGTTTTGGGGGAGGGTTGATGAAGTGAGAAAAAATCTGCAGGGGGAAATTTGTGCCACTAGTTATATATAAAATTAATTTCAGAACTGCTGTTTTAAGTTCCCAATGGCACGTTAACGTTACATTAGGTTTTGGTCGCCAAAAAGGTGAGCTTCATAGCTGAATGCTAAAAAATCCTGAAATTCGTATGAAGAAAATTTATAGATCCTAACTCACATCTTTATTTCTCTAATTTTAAAATTATTGCCGAATACGGTGGGAATGTAACTTTGTCGAAGTACATAGCTTGACCGACCAAAGACATGTTCGTACTAGCAACAACTGTTCCACCATAAAACATAGTTGACAAATCAGTTGTAATCGATTCAGATCCAAGATTACCCACATAAACGCATGTATTACGACGAGGATACCATCTTTCAATTACAATGAGACTCTCTTCGGTTTTACGTATTTCCATATTTTTAAGTACATTACCATCTTTGTAAATTGCTCTTAAATATATTGTTGGTGTGTTCAACTTTAACTTTATTAAACTTTTTATTATTTGTAAGTAATAATATCTAGGTTCTAAGTTGGATTTAGAATTCCATGGCAGTATGGAAGAAGTTTCAGTTTTATTATCATTAGAGAACACCATTGGCACCAGGTTTTGAACATGTGCATGTTCATGGAAGTCACCCTCTATTTCATTCTTAGATAAACCGCCAAAACCCAACTCATCACCATAAAACAAGCTAACAGTACCCGGCAATACAAGCTCAAGTGCTGTGAGTGCTAAAGTATTATTCTCATGTTTTATTGATATCCTCTCACTATTAATATTACCTATGTTCCAATGAACCCATGGGTGATTTGGTTTCCCCCATAGATCACCAGAAACTATGTTATCAATATAATTTTTAAGTCCATTTACACCTTTTTGCAAATCTAAATGGACATCAATAAGATCAATTCTATTTAGCAATACTGTAAGACTAGAACCTTGGGCTTTCTTCATTGCCTCGTCGCTGGCAATAAAAATTTTACCATTTCCAATAATTTGTTTCCAAATCTGCAAAGATTTACCAAAATAGGCATCGTTAACATAATTTTCTAAATCTTTCAAATAGAATCCATCGACACTTTGGGCTCGAGACCAATAGGCTATAGCTGCTGAGGTTGGATCGTAAGTATTTTCCTGAGGATCTATAGAGAATACAAAAGTGTTGTTTATATTTGAATTTTGAGGTTCAACCATGCTTTTAACGGGTATATCCAAAATTATTCCCATTTCCTTTTTATGAGCGACATCTACTAATTCTTGAAAATCTTCCAAAACACCCAAACTTCTATCAATTGTCAGTAAAGAAGTTGTATTATAATAATGTTCAGGATAATCTATTGCTTGGAAAATATAATTAAGACGAATGGAGGAGGCGCCCAAATCTTTAATATAATCAAGTTTTTTTATAAGGCCTTTCAAATCCCCAATACCATCATTATTTGAATCTTTGAAACTGGCTGGAAAAACTTCATAAAATACTTTACCCTGGTACCAAGGTAAGTCCGGGTTGCATATTTTTGGTATGTTAATAACCATAGCAATAATGGCACCAACGCAAGCAACAAGTGCAGACAGCACAAACCATAACAAAACTTTTCTTATAAAACACCAATTCCAATTTACAAAACTTGGTAATTTTCTATTGTTGACATTCAGACTTCCATTCAATTTGCTTACTTCAGGCTGAAAAGTTATAATAAAGCTATTTATTTTAAGTCAATAATAAAAGAAATAATAATTATGATCATTGAGCTGCAGTGGGACAGTGTCTGACTAAAAAAACAACTAACAAGCTTGATTCCCACTCAGGGGAAGGAATTATTGTCATTTCCTTGCTGTGGTAATAATACAAAGTGCAGCATTAAGTTCAACCACTTAACTCAATGTCTGGAGAATTGGGCAGAGTAAGGAATGGACTGTCTAAGCACTAGGTTCATTTTCTAAATATAATATGTATTTTATACCTGTCCTAATATAATGTCCCCATTTTTACTAAGAGTTTGGTAGTCCAGCATGCTGATATTATTAATTAATTGTGCACTAACAGGGTCTTGTACAACGGAGTTTGAATCTGCTGATGAACTGGAATCCCCACCACAAGTTTCAGCTACAACAATATATTATTATATTAATAAAGAAAAATAGGAGCAAAAAGTTGAAATTGCAGTATTTTTAGGCATATCAATTTTATGCTGAATGTGAGTACAATGTGATGAAACATCTGACTTTAAATGTTGTGGTTGTAAATTCAATTCCCACTAGGGCATATATTTTTTTCCCCACCATTTCAAATAAAAAGAGGAGAATGGAAGGTCTTAACAATATGTTGTCTCTGCCTGTTCTGCTATCCGCGAAAAGCTTGAACTTGCTTTACCTGAATTTTCAAGTTCTGTTTTCTGGTCTCCATTGAGTGTTAGAAAGGGCTCTTCATTTATTTCTTCAGATAGAGGATGCTTAAAATCTAATGGTGTTGGACTTGGAGTCATTGGCAACAGCAAGCATGTAGATGATTTAACACCGTGAAGATAATCCAAAGTTTCAAGATCTGTAGTAACATTATTTGCACTTGTTTCTGGAAGATCATTCATTTTAATGCTTAACTTTAGTATTCAAAAAACAGATCTTTATTTAACCTCGATTTTTAGAAGTCTTGAAGAATTCAGATTAAAGAAGAAATGTATAAATAGGTTTGCTATAGATTAGTTAGCCGCATATCTCGCATTTTGCAAAATACAAATTGATTTGACTTTGTGTTGTACCTTGACAGTTAATTGAAAATATTAAATATAACGTGAAATGGAACGGCACTATATATGCAACGTAGTGTTTGCAATATATTTTATTCCTAACAGTATAATTCATTAATGAAATATTATTTCAATTTAACATCAGAAGCTCTCTTCACAATGCTTTTCTTACTAATTTGAACAGTATTTGATTGAATGGTCTTTATTAATTTGTTAAACTTTTCACTTTGCACCATTATGAATATATACAGAGGATATATTAGATATTAGAACTGAAAATGTTGTTTTATTGTTTTAATTCATTATGGCGCTTAGTTTCCTAATCACCTGAAACCATTTGGATTTTTATTTTATTTAAAAATAAACCATGTGGGCTTTGGGTGATTTGGTGACTTGGAACGTACGAGTTGAACAGAAAATAACATTTCTCATTTGACAAATGACAGATTCAATCAAAGTTCAAACTTCAAACTTCAATTAAGACATGTTATATACTTATGATTTTCGAATATAATTAATATTTTATAGCTACTGTCTTATATTAAGTAGCTTTTATATGCTTAGATAAATAACAAAGTGGACTTCGAACTGTCAAATATTTTTACTACGAAACAAGGCTACGAAAACTTTAACAATTAAGCAATTTAGAGCGTTAAGTGTTTTTTTCATATATTTAAAAAAATATATATATTTTTCTAAGATGCTCTCTGTGAACAAGTTTTTGGAACATAAACCGAATAGTTTCAAAGCAATATACAATGCAAATCAATTTAAAAAAATTACAAGTAGAGCGAAAAATGTAAAAGATATAAAATATCAATATTTACAAAGAAGTAAAGTGCCAACAATGCACTTTCAAAAATCCTTACCACGCTTACCAGTTCCGGATTTAAGTAATACAAGAGATAGATATTTAAATGCCTTGCGGCCGTTGTTAAGCCAAGAGAAATACACTGAAGCTGTAAAACGAACAGATACATTTGTAAATACTGATGGAAACATTTTACAATCAAAACTTATTGCAAAAGATAAAGCAAATAAACACACTAGTTATATATCGGATTATTGGTTTGACTTATACCTGAGGGAGCGTTCTCCTCTTCCCATTAATTACAATCCTTTATTAGTCTTTCAAAATGATGTTAGGCCAGAATATAATAACCAACTTTTACGAGCTACAAACTTACTAGTAAGTGCAGTCAGGTTTATTATGTCATTAAGAGAAGAAATCTTAGAACCTGAAGTATATCATTTACAACCTAAGAAGAGCAACACTCCATTTTTTAGATCTGTTACAAAGCTATTGCCAGAAAGCTTGTCTTGGTATGAATTGTATTAAAAAGTATAATATTGTTGTAGTTTCTTAATGTAATTTTTATTAAAAAATGGTTATTATTATTTTAGGTATGGTGCTTATTTGTTTAAAGCCTTCCCACTAGATATGAGCCAGTTCAATGGTCTATTTAATGCAACCAGAATACCATTGTTGAACAAAGATAAAATCTTTCGAGATCCCACATGCAATCATGTTGTTGTTCAAAAGGGTGGCAATTTTTTTATTTTTGATGTAGTAGATTCTGATGGTAATATAACATTTTTTTTAGCTTCATAAAATGCCTTTGTCACAAATCATACATCCATTCTACCCTTTTTTGTTCAGTAATGGAATTAAATGTCATGCTTGTCTTTCCAGAGCTAGAAAATGTTTAGGAATTGAACCCACAACCAGTAAACAGTGTAAAGAGTAGTTTACAAATACCACTGCACCACTGTGGCCTTAATAATTATTAACTTATAAGAATCTATTATATTTAGATATCTTTTTTATTTAAAAAAAATGTTATTTTTATTATATAGTATATTATTATTAAGTTATATATTATATTTTAGTACTTACATAATAAACTGGAATAATGTCATTTCTTTCAGGCAATCTCTTGTCCCCCTCTGAATTACTTGGTAACTTGTCTAAAATACTTACTGATAATTCCCCACCTGCGGAATACCCTCTAGGAGTATTAACATCTCAGAATAGAGATGTATGGGCGAATCAAAGAGCACATTTGGAAATACAAAATCGCGATGCATTAAAGAAAATTGACTCAGCTTTATTTAATTTAATTTTAGATGATGTTGTTATTGATGATAATAAACATAAAATACTAGGGGAATATTTGCACTCAGATGGCTTAAATAGGTAAGTTTATTATTTTAGTTCAAAGCTGTTGTGGGGCAGAGTGTGCGGATACAGTAGACATGATTCTTCTCTCTGATAACGAAACCAAATGCAGCCTTGAGTTCCTCCACTCAACACAAATAGAATGATATAGTGCAAAGCTTTAAAAAATATTTCAGTGTCCAATGTGAAACTAATGTGAACTAATGTGAAATATTTTAATTTATTTTTTTGACTTAACAGGTGGTTTGACAAATCGTTTAGCCTCATTGTAACTAAAGATGGTACTTCGGGTATTAATTTTGAGCATTCTTGGGGAGATGGTGTGGCTGTTTTAAGGTTTTTCCAAGATATATATGCAGAAACAACTACAAGACCATTTGTACATCCAGATAGTCAACCGTCAGAAAGTAATATAACAGTGCAAAGATTAGGTATGTATTAAAACTAGGGAGGTTTCGGATCTTTGGTTCGGCATTCAGGGGAATAAATTATCTTCATAAGAAAAGTACAACACTTTCAGATTAATAAAAGTGTTCTTATTAATAAACTATGTATAGATATGTGTGATATCATTTAGAAACTTATTGCTACAAAGCAATCTATGAGGAGATTGTAAAAAACAACCCTAAAAAATTATATTTTAATTAAGGTAAATGTACGGGGGTTCGGCAGTTTAAGGCTGTTATAACTTTAAACTATTGTAAATACATTATTAAAGGTTATATGAATTTGCAAATTTTAGTGTGATCGAAGTGGGTCTTTTGGCAGTAATTTAATGTGTGAAATGTGCAGTTTAACTTAAGCTTAATTTATATATTAATTTATTTGTGGACCTCTTGTTTGAGGTCCACAAATAAATTAATATACCCTACTTCGTGATAAAATTTAGCACTGTTTCTAACTTCGTGACTTTGTGGCCCCTATTTTGGGTCACAAGTTTTTACCCCGCGAGTAAGGTTTTATAAAAAAAAATCAAATTAAATCATCTTCACGCTGTAACCCGCTCACAGCAGGGTAGGCAAAGGGGACCTAGTGTTTTTAAGACACTCCGTTCCCCACTTTCTGCGGGATTCCGGACGCATTGCATGTTAAGTGGCAGAACTCAAACCCCGCTTTGACTGAAAAGTAATAATTATTTTCTATACTATTTTTATTTTCATCTCCTCGAATGGGGATCGAACCTACCACCAGTCGGTTTTACAGTCACACTTTGTACCCCTGCGCGACGACTGGCCTCAATTTTTATAATTTACAAATTATAAAAGCTCAGTTTTTAAAAAAAACTACATTTTTGAACTTTTATATACTTTTTTTATAAAAAAAATATAAAAAAGCTCAAAATTCAAGTAAATTTTTTTGAAGCTAGGTATGCCAGTTTATAGAACTATATATTTGGCTAATGGCTTTGATTTTCGCAACTAGTTTAGTATATTCTTGAAAATATAAAAAGATCTTTATTTAGACTTATAACAAGACTAGGATAAACAATATTAACAAAGACAGAGAAGTCAATGTGTTGATTTTACGTAGATTTATTTGTCACGAAGTTAGAGAAAATAATGAAATGTAGGGGATCTTGTTTCGTGTTACTGATTTTGGTAACTTCCGCACTTCTATTTATTCAGTATTTTTTACATTATGTAAAGTAGTCATTTTATATTATAAAGGTTGATTAAAAACAAAGTTGCATTGGCAGTACCTATACGAATTTAGCATAAAATTATCAATTCAAGTTACCTTTAAAATAGTAATATAGAAATTTAAGTGAACAAAATATATACCGAATTTCGATCACAAGAAACTAATAAATACAGTAACTGATTTTAAGCTTTAAATTTAAATTATCTCAATTATAACATCGATATAAATTTATTAAAAAATATCTAAGATATCCCTAATTCGGTAGTAACACGAAATAGCGGACACTTGATAAATAAAATGACTACTATTTCGTGAATCGATTTATTGCAATTTTAAAAGAATTTTATGCTTCCATCTATTTTTTTTTTCAATAAAATGTTTTTTTTATAAAATACAAAAAAGCATANGATCTCTCTAATTCGGTAGTAACACGAAATAGCGGACACTTGATAAATAAAATGACTGCTATTTCGTGAATCGATTTATTGCAATCTTAAAAGAATTTTATGCTTCCATCTATTTTTTTTTTCAATAAAATGTTTTTTTATAGAATACAAAAAAGCATATATTCAATGTTTTATTCGAATGACTTACCTTTGTCTTTCTACAACCTTAAGAAATTCTTACGCTAGTAAGCAACGCAGACACGTTACACTGGTGTTCGTAGCCAACTCTGCGATTAAAATGTCCCTATACCCTCAAGTATATCATTAAAATATTGTTACTTAGTTTTTAGACAGTTAAAAGTATAAAGATTATATACCAATATATAGTTTACGTAAATTATACTTGAATTGCTTATTATTTTTGTCAGAAGCAGAGAAGAACTCACGAAATGACGTACTAGCACGAAGTTACCGTCACTTACCTTATAATATTTTGTTTTATTCTTATCACATTACAATAAACGATTTTAAATTTGAAATGTATAGAAATTGTGACAACTGAAACGCGACTGTTGTGTGTTCGATTCCCATTTGGAGACCCATTAGGTTCTGGTAACGACGGAAAAGCAGGGTGTTGTATTCTGTCATTCAATATACCTTGAGAATACGGCGGAAAGTAGAACGGAGTGTCTTAATGGGGGCAGAGTGTCTTAGCACGAGGTGTCTCTGAATACCCTAAAAGCTAAACCCTACATGCTATATGCTAAAAGGGTGAAGCAAAAATGAAACAAATAAAACAAAAATAAATAATTAAGATTTTTTATTGACGTAATAATCGTTATCTTTTTTTTAGAGTTTAACATAGATGATAACACTAAAAACTTCATTGACAGCGCCAAGAAAGAATACAGCGATTGGTGTAATTCCCTTAGCATTGATTACATTTTATATGAAGAACTGACAAAGGAGGCTTGTAAAAAATTCAAAGTGAGCCCCGATTGTATAATGCAACTCGGTTTTCAGGTTTGTATTTTTTTATCACAAGTTGAAGTTGAAGGAACTTGGAATAAATATACAAGAAATATCAATGTTTATAGGAGCCATTTTGCAGTGTGGCAGCATCTGATTATTAACGCAATATTATATCATAGGAATATTTTTTTCCTTGGTATAAGACAAAGTGATGAATAACACTTTAAAAAAAAACTGTATTTTCAGATTTTTTTTAATTCGTGATAGAACTTAATAGTGAATTCACATACATAATAACTCTTGTATAAAATATTAAAAAAATGTTTGAATAAAGTTTGTATGTTAATTTTCAGGCTGCATATCATTTGTTGCATGGTAACTATGTGGGTACATATGAATCTTGCAGTACATCCGCCTTTAAACATGGCCGCACCGAAACCATGAGGCCGTGCACAGATAAAACTAAGGTATATTGCTATAAACACTATTGATATAATGGATAAGTGATTTTTTTAGGCTTACGCTGAACCTGGGATCCAAGTGTTAAGACACTAAAGACATTTCTATTCCCCACTTTTAGAATTCTCGGGGCATTGTGGGCTAAGTGGTGGTTAAATTCCGCCACCCACCAAAACAATACCCAATTATGTTTTAGTTATTCTGTGATTTGCTGCACTCAAACAAGTCATCAAAACAAGAACTTCGATCTATAATGCAAGAATGTTCCACCACACATTCGGAATTAGTGAAGCAAGCTGCAATGGGCCAAGGCTTCGACCGCCATTTGTTCGCTTTAATGAAAATGGCAGAAGAAAATAACATTAAAAGACCGGAACTATTTGATTCTTATGAATATAAGTATTTGAATAAGTCTGTGTTGAGTACAAGCACTCTGTCCTCGCCCAGTGTGTTGGCTGGTGGTTTTGGACCGGTCGCCAAAGAAGGTTTCGGTATTGGGTATGTATTTGTTTGTATATATTGCTTGTTCTTCATAATTGAGTGGGTCTTGGTAGCATTGATTCATATATAGGTTCATGCTGTATCCCATGAATAGCAGGGTAGGCAGAGAACCTAGAGTTGAGACACTCCATTCTCCACTTTCTGCGGAATTCTTAAGGCATTGGGCATTGCGTGTTGAGTGGCGGAACCAAGGCCGCGCTACAATACTTTTTTTCTATAATAGAAAAATTATACCGACTTGTAAACTATCAAATTTTGACACAAAGCTAGCTCTATAATTATTAACTTTTTTAGGAACCATTCTATCTTTAAATTTTATTTCTATATTATTAATAAATAATATGCTATACTATCATTAATATTAAACATTTTCAATACAGATATTCAGCGTTTGCGGATAAACTGGGCGCCGCCGTCACCAGTTACAAGTCCCACAACAACAGTACAGAGTTCGTCCAAGCCCTGCACAAATCATTTGTCGATATAACACATATTTTATCTGGTTAACGATATAATATGTAGTAACGTTAACATTTTTTATTTATGAAGTTATATGAACTGATTTTGTATTTGAACTACACGTCTCATGTTCATTCACTTCTCATTCAGTGAGAATAGAACCCACAACTGTTTCTTTGTTATACAGACTTAAATTGCAATTTTCAATTGTTTTATAGTGCCAGCTATGGTACGGTCAACAAGTCGTGATCGCTCTGAAGTTAGCTATAGATGCCTGCGTAGATTCGACTCTCACTTGAATATTTTTCACGTTTTCCCGAGCGAACAATGCGCAATAAGTTCACAAAACCTAACTTCAAGGCGGCCACCATTTTTTGACCGTATTGTAGTAGCGTTTAAAATACATACATACATACACACACACACACACACACACACACACACACACACACACATATATATATATATATATATGGAGCACAATTAATTAATAAATACCTACGTTTTTTATAAAATGTATTTTTATACTAAAGGCATTTAATAAACTTAAGAAAAAAATATTATTTATATCGTACTTAAAATATAAATGTTTTTTGTACTTGTTGTAATGTTCTTATTAATGTTATATTTCATAAATGAATTTTATTATACTTGTATGTTACTTGTAAAGGGTCGTAGATATATTGTTAAATCTAATTTTCAACTTGTAAATTTTAGGATTTATCAAATTATGTTGTTGTACGTATTTTATAAGAAAAATATATTTTTTCCGGAAATATCCGGAAATAACCTTAGTGACATATTCTAGGTCTCCGTAATGATTGTTAGGTTGGACATTTTATTTTTTTTAAAAAATATATTTTTTCTTTGATAAAAGTATAAATTAGTATCATTATCATTTCATATAAGTACCTATCGCACATAATTGTCACATTTATTATCTTATGTTGGTAACTTCTAAGATTTACTAGTAAAACCGTGCAGTAACGTAGGTATATTAGATTGAAAAAAAATATGAAAAATTTATATAATTATTTTTGTATACATAATAGTTTTTTTCATTGATTTATTATGCTTTTTCGGATTAAATGTTTAGTTTTCATGTCTATATTATTATAATGTTTACGCTTAAATATAAATAAATATAGTGCCTTAAATAGGAAATTGACTTTGAAAATTTTAGTTGTGGGATGTGGGACTAATAGTTATTGATAGATTCACTGGAAATAGCATTTAACAACATTTACTAACTATTTAACGTTTTTACGTTACTATGTATCCAGTGATCATACTAAGATTTTTATTAAGAGAAAGTGTTATTATTATATTATATTATTACTAGTAAATTAAGAGGAATATTTTATATGAACTATTTAAATTGTTTACATTTTAATAACAATAAACATACTTATGCACATTTTTTTTTTCATTTACGAATCAGTAAAATTATTAAATACAATTTTTCATAATTTTATTACAGCATATAATAAAGATATAATTCCATCCAAAATAAGTTTCCACTTTTAATTGGTTTGGAGCACACTAGGACTAAGTTCTCTCAGCATAGTACACACATATTAAGTGGGATACATATTTATAAGCGAAAAATAGTGAACAATTTCATCATAGAAAAGAAAAGTAGACAATCTCATCATAGATTTCTCATGAAAAGGTGTAAATTAAAATACGTGTGCCCCTCTATTCAATGTAAATAAGCGCGGAATGAGCAGTCACTATTTTTTATGGACCATGCGACCATTGCGACCTAAATATTTGATATAGATTTCAGCGTCAACGCGATCTTGAAATTAATGTCTTGATTCGGATAACAAAGTGATCCTATAAGAGTACCTACTGTCACTTTGGTATAATAATCAATTTAATTCATAATATTTTTGAACTATCATTGTACAAAAATTGGAAAAATGTATGCAACCACGTATTACATCAAAAATCACGCAGCATGGGCGTAATAATAGTGGGGTTGTACCGTACCCACCCCAAAATAGTCTTGTAATTTTAGAAACAGAAAAATTACACTGAAAAGAGCCTTACAAAAGACCTTTACACGAAAAGATTTGTGCAGAGCTCAAGTCCAAAACCCCTGGAAAATATAAGTAAATGGAATCGAACCCACAACCGGCGGGCGGAGTAATTTTTGATACAGAGTAATAGTTTTAGAGATATATATTAAATTTTAATATAGGTATTATACCTAATTATAAATAAAAGTTAAAATATTTTTATAATTGAATATAACTAAAACTAGATTAGCTATTTAGCGAATCAATGAAGACTTAACAAGTAACAGCGACTACTGATATCGATTTTCCTGTGTCCATCCTGTAAAGGACATCTATTCATAGTAAGAACTGTAAGGTTAAATAAATTGCAGCTATTTTTATTATTCTAGTAATATGATATTTAAAAGCGTTTGTTAAATATTTATCATAAAACTTGGGATTTGTGATAGTTCATTCCTATAAATGAGTAAGTATTTTGTGACCGGCCAATCAATTTAAAGCAAGCATTTGTATATTTTGGATATACATTTTAATATATTCGTCTAGATATTCGTATATATCTTTCAATTTGCTTGAAAGATAAAATTCTAATAATAGCTTTGTTTGAAAAATATAAATAAAAAATAATTCCTATTCAGCCATGAGTGCCTGTAGTATTATTAAAAAAAATAATAAACTTAGAAACAATAAAAATTACATTTACTTAGGTATATACACATACAAAGTGTGTTGAACTGGAAACAAAAAATACTATAATATATATCTATTTAGTATAGAGTAAAACAAGACCCATACTATGAATATTGCATCTTACTATACGATATTATAAAAGATATCAATAACGTTCCGATTCACGAATCTGTATAAGATGGATATTATTTTACACTAGTAATATTATTTTATTTTATTTATTTTCTTGGCTATTTTTACAATTTAATTATATTAATAGTAATATTTTATTGTATTGTAAATACTTAAATACAATATATAATATTTGATGTGAAAATTTTTGTAATTTATATAAATGGAATGGTGCGTGAACCGGTGTGGTATTGAAAATGTTAAATGTCAAAGTTCATTTGTATAGTAGAGTAGATATGGGTTTGTGAACGATTTTAATTATGTTTCTAATAAAATGCTTTGTTAATGAGTGAAAATATTCATATTGAAAAACCATGCCGCTGTAAAAACTTGAAACAAAGCTAAGGTAAGAGTTAAGCTAAGGTAAAGTGCACGAAAGACATACATTATATTGAATTATAGAATTGTGTTGCGTAGTTTTTTTTCAATTAAGCTAAAGCAATTGATTTTTTGTATTGAAAAAATACAAGTTAAACGAGAAAAATATTAATAACGCATTTATAAATTGAATTTTGTGTATAGCATAATTACTGATAAAATTATGAACTAACACTGTTTATGTGGTAAAATGAATGATATACAACGCTATTATCATAACTGCGGATTTTTAACTTAAGTTAATTTGATTAATTGAGGAGATATTTTAAAAATATATTCAATATTCATGCAAAATTCATCAAAATTATTTATTTTAATATTTATTACATGTAATTACCAGTAATAAAACATTTATAACTATACTAAAGAAAATCGTTATACATTGATTTTAGTTCTAAAAAAATATGATTTATTGTTTCAGAGCATATTACCCAAACAACACTAATTAGACAATCAAAATGTTGATAAAAGAATACAGAATACCTTTACCTCTGACTGTAGAAGAATACCGCATAGCTCAACTTTATATGATTGCAAAGAAAAGCAGAGAGGAAAGTTCAGGGGAAGGTAGCGGTGTGGAAATAATTGTTAATGAACCATATGAAAATGGACCTGGAGGACAAGGTCAATATACTCAAAAAATATACCATGTTGGTAGCCATTTACCTGGATGGTTCAAGAGTTTATTACCAAAATCAGCTTTGACAGTTTCTGAAGAGGCATGGAATGCTTATCCTTATACAAAGACTAGATACACTTGTCCATTTGTTGAAAAGTTTTCTTTGGAAATTGAAACCTACTACTTTGCTGACAATGGCCATCAAGATAATGTCTTCAAATTAACTGGGAGTGATTTAAAAAATAGAATAGTTGATATTATTGATGTTGTCAAAGACCAACTTTATGGAGCTGACTACATTAAGGAGGAAGATCCAAAACTTTTTGTTTCTCAAAAATGTAATAGAGGACCTCTAACTGATTCTTGGCTGGAGGAATATTGGCATGAAGTACAAGGCAAACAACAACCGTTACCAAATGGCAAGTCCTTAATGTGCGCATATAAGCTCTGTCGAGTAGAATTTAGGTACTGGGGTATGCAAACAAAATTAGAAAAATTTATACATGATGTGGCATTAAGAAAAACAATGTTACGAGCCCATAGACAGGCTTGGGCATGGCAAGATGAATGGCATGGCTTAACCATGGAAGATATAAGAGAAATAGAAAGACAGACACAGTTAGCCTTGCAAAAAAAGATGGCTGGTGAAGCTGGTGAAGATACAGACCTTTCAGAAGAAAATTCTAAATCACTTGCAGCTACTATGAGTAGTTTAGAAAAGAACGAAGATACAGCAAGTCCTGTAGTTGCTAAGAAAAGTAATGCTGAGAAGAGAATCCAAAAACAACTGAGCCCTGAAAGTACTCCTCCTTCTGAAGCTAAGTCGGCAAAATCAAACCTTAGGTCATCATCTTCAGGTTCCCTTAAGAGTTTGCAGACACAAGTTGCAAATTGGCGTATGGAGACATTAGTTAGAGAATCAGAAACAGAAACTGGGTCTGAAGACGAATTTTATGACTGTGAGTCCTCTTTTAATAAATGGTCATCTATGTGTTCTCTGGACGAAGCAGATATAGATATATCACCTACACTCGGTGATCAAACTCAAGATGATAGCATTTTTAATCCAACATTTTTAAAACGTGTCACCTCCGAAAGAGGTTCGCGCCGGGTAATGACTCTTCAAAGTCATCAAAGTATAGATGGGTGTCCTGATACTCCTGTCCATAGCTCTTGCCCCACAACAGTCTTAATTTTGGTATTCCATGCGGGTAGTGTACTTGATGCAAATATAGATATGACTGCAAAAAAATCTGATGTTACGACATTCAAAGGAGCTTTTGAGTCAGTTATGCGGCAACACTATCCTACATTAGTTGGTCATGTGACAATAAAATTAGTTTCGTGCCCGTCAATTTGTACGGAGGCACTTGGAGTATTGTCTACTTTAAGTCCTTATAGCTTTGACTGTTCACCCTCTACAGTCGAAACTCCTTCTTTGACTAATGATCTCATACCAATTGGCGCTATTCCACTTATAGCTGCATCTTCTCCTGAATATCATGAACATGTAACAAAAACAATAATATCTGCTAATATGGTTTATAATGAATTTGTTAGATCAGAAGACGGAAAAGGTTTTAATGGACAAGTTTGTATTGTAGGAGATAGTATGGGTTCAGTGCTTGCTTATGATGCCTTATGCCGAACTATGCAATACCAGTCACGACATGACAGTGAAAATAGTGTTCTCGATACGGAGATAATGATTCCGAATGAGCCGGTGGAATATTATTTGAACAAATCACACCTTCAAGCTCCTTCCCCCCGAAGAAGGTCTTCTACAACTAGTGAAAATCAAACAAAATTAGAATTTGACGTCAGTGATTTTTTTACATTCGGAAGTCCACTGTCGCTTATTTTGGCTTCAAGAAAAATATCAGACGATAAATATAAGGATATCGTAAAACCACCAGTACAGCAAATATTTAATTTATTTCATCCAACTGACCCCGTGGCGTCCCGGCTTGAACCGCTATTGTCAGCGCGATTCACAAATCTTCCACCGATAAACGTTGCCAGATATGCTAAATATCCTTTGGGAAATGGCCAGCCCTATCACTTAATGGAATTGATCCAAACCCATCCAACATTATTTGGAGATCATTTACAAATGCCACCCACTCCAGTCCTTAGAAGATTATCTGAAGCCTCGGTACAGAGTACAGTTAGTGGACTAGTTGATAACATTCCATTAATTACTATGAACGCACTTCAACAAAAATGGTGGGGTACGAAACGCTTAGATTATGCCCTTTATTGTCCTGAAGGATTAGCTAATTTTCCAACAAATGCACTTCCTCACTTGTTTCATGCCAGTTATTGGGAAAGTTCCGATGTAATCGCTTTTATATTACGACAAGTTGGGCATTTCGATTTAGCATTGTACAATCAGTCAGAAGATAAGGAGAGTGCAATGTTTAAGCCAGGTCAAGATAAGGAAAAGTGGATGAGAAAAAGAACTTCTGTTAAGTTAAAAAATGTTGCAGCTAACCATAGAGCCAACGACGTTATAGTGATGGAAGGCTGCCAACAAACATTTTCAGCAAGATTCATGTATGGGCCACTAGATATGATTACTTTAACAGGAGAAAAGGTCGATGTACACATGATTAAAGATCCACCTGCTGGAGAATGGACCTTGTTAGCTACGGTGGTTACTGACAAAACGGGGCGTATCGCTTATACATTGTCTGATAAGCAGAGTGTGGGTTGTGGGATATATCCAGTGAGAGTAGTGGTGCGAGGAGATCATACAAGTTGTAACTTCCATTTGGCGGTCGTCCCCCCACAAACAGAATGTGTTGTTTTTAGTATTGATGGGTCATTCACAGCCAGCGTATCGGTAACTGGCCGAGATCCTAAAGTTAGAGCCGGTGCTGTTGATGTAGTACGCTTTTGGCAAGACTTGGGATTTTTGATACTTTATATAACAGGGAGACCTGATATGCAGCAACGGAAAGTGGTGTCCTGGTTGGCCGAGCACAATTTCCCACATGGTTTAGTATTCTTTTCTGATGGATTTTCCACAGACCCTTTAGGACATAAAGCGGCGCATTTGAATAATTTAATAACAGAACATGGTGTGATTTTTCATGCAGCCTACGGTTCTGGTAAAGATATAAGCGTATATCACAATTGCGGATTGTCAGCGAAGCAAATCTACGCTATAGGGAAAATAAGTAAGAAGTATAGCAATATGGCTACAACACTGAGTGATGGTTACGCTTCTCACTTGGCCGACCTGAAACAACCTGGAGCAGTGCGACCGGCGAGGGGCAACGCGCGTCTGCTCGTCCCGCGGCGCCTGTTGGCGCCAGTCAGCGGTACTTCGTCACGAGGACGTCGATAAATTTTATTCACTTATCTCGTGTTTATGAGGTAAGAAACTAATTATTACATATAGGAATCTCCCTTTTCTTTACTACGATTATAAAATTATTTACATAAAATATTTAATACTAATATTTTCGTCCGTTTCAAGTCAAATGTCTATACTATATCAGAATTATATTTTTTCATGGCATATAATATGTATTAATGTTAGTGTAATAGAGAAAAAAAATTGTAAAAGATGTTTATAACGATTTACGGTCAACAAGTTGTGGCCGCCCCGAAATTAGCTGTAACCGGCAGCTCAGATTTTATGTCTTTCTTAAAAAAAAAAATTGAACATTTTCTTTCCGAGTGAACAATGTGCATAAGTTCAGAAAATCTAACTTCAGGAAGCCACGACTTGTTGGCCGTACTGTAAACAGTTAGTTTATTGTCACTGTGTACCTTACTAATTTATTATAGTATCGTCTATATTGAAGTTATGTATTTAAATTCGATTGAGCTAATCGTTATAGCATGTAAAACGTATTGTTAATCCATTGGTAAGGCTGGGATTCTCTTGTTCGGTGTTAAAATATTTGATACACACGACTACACGCTTATAACTCGTATAAACTTTTAATTCTATATATTTAACTATCTACAAAATTTCACGTTTATATCATGCGATTAGAGGTTTTTGCGGTTAAAATTTAGTAATTTTCTTTGTTGAGAGATCATCTCTCGTGATAAGTATATCAATATGTTTCATAGTTCAAGATATTTCTTAGATCCTGAATGTTACTATTTTTGGATTTCTTTTTACGTATAATACTTATATACCTACATTGTATTAGAACGTTAAAGTATATTCATAATATATATATATAAATGTAGCATTGGCTGGCTGTCATGGTGTTATTTCAATAACTTAAATTAATTTTAGTATTTATATTTTAATATTCTTGCGTTATATGTGTCGTCAACTAAGAAAATCCAATACAGTTTTGTTCCTTTTATTCTTTTAAAATATTTAAATTAAACTAAGAAAATTCAACGTTTGTGGAAACATTGATGCAGTATATCTCGTTATGAATGTATGTATTTTTTCAATTTGTAGTTTTAAGGAATTTTAAAAGTTGACCACGCTTAATTTCTAAATCAGCTCTCGTAAAAGTAATTTATGCGTGTAGAAACTACTATTTAAACCTTTTTTAAACACTTATTTAAAAATAAAGAACTTAAATCTTAGCTTTTTTCGAGAATAAAAACATAATGGATGGTGGGTGATAATATCATAAACTCAATATTTTTAAGAACATAAAAGTACCTATCTTGCTTATTATCTAAATAGCTATAAGATATATGCACTTTTATTATATTATTGGCTTTTAAGTTAAAATTCTTTTCTCTTGTTCGTGTAAATAAAACATTTTTTACGGTGTTATTCTGGCCGATACATATAATAAAATTGTAACTGATCGCTGTCTGTATATGGAAATTATATATTATTAGGGATATTTATCTATGTAATGGAACCCAAAACAATGATTTTTAAAATATTTCTTTGTCTGTGTTTGTACACGCTAATCTCATAAACGGCTTAACCAAATGTATTTTGGCAAATTTTCCTTAACATTGAGTTTTTTGTTTTATTTAAATTGGTTCATAAAAAAAACTTATATTAATATTAAATATTAAATTTGGCAAAATTAGTACAAAATACTGAAACGTTAGTTTTCAATGTAAGGATATTGTTTTTAAACGAAAGTAATTCAAATTAGTAAATAAATAGTTGTGTAGTCCAAGCGGGCGAAGCCGCGAGCAAGTCTAGTGTTCAATAAAATCAATATTTTATTAATCACGTTATAATATTCTAAAGTAAAAGAGACACTCTTCCCGTATGAAGTTAACTAATGTTTTAGTCAATTATATTATAAAGAAAAAGTACAAAAAGTTATCAATATATAATTTTGACATTATATTTAAAAAAAACTGCATTCAGATTACCCTAGTAATAAATAGATTGATATTTTAAAATTTACCTATACTTATGTTATTTTAATTGTCAGTTAAATAATAATATGTAATAATATATTATTGACATAATAACAATATGCTGTAAAAATCACAATATCTAATCCCGTGGGAACTGACGGCTTGAGTGTTCCGCACAGGACAATATAGATAACGACTGACGCTCATCACGATCAATAACTACATAGGTGGTAATAATAATAATAAAATAAAGTTGCGCAGGTATCAATTATTTTAGCTTCACTCTATATCCCCCATATAGTAGGGTAGACAGAGGGAACCTAGTGTTAAGACATTCCGTGTCTTAAAGTGCGAAGAAATAAGAAATTGGTCCTTCGAGTGGGATCGTATCAACAAACGTAGCTTTTAAAATCTGACTCGGGGCGAATGGAATATATTTTTATTAAGTTACACTGCTCTGATAGACAGGGCGGCGTTGAGTTGCGCAAGACGCAATGTCTCGGAAACTGAGCGGAAAATAATGATCGGAGTGTCTTAAAACTAGATTCCTTCTACGCTAATTAAGTTTTTAACTAGCTATGTATATCTGCTTGCCACCATCTGCTCATTTAATGCGACTAAAATAGTTCACGATGTAAAACTGTTTGTGTTACGGGCGCATCTGCTTAGTGTAGCATAACTTCCATGAATATTACAAGAGTATGTTTAGAATATTTATTGTAAACGATGCATTTTCATTGCGTTATAAATGGCATGAGTAAGAACACAACATGTGAATATTTTTTGTTGTTAAGAGAGCAATAATGTGTCTGTAGTTTATGGACTAGGTATGTACCTATAAATTCATTTATACAGTTGATAAAAATGAATATTCTGATAATCGATGTATTACAAGTTCTTTCGGTTAGGCATTCTTATTTTAGACATATAGGTACTTACGTTACCCTTCTGATATTAATTTACTATATCAGCAGTCGTTAAAGTCTCACACACCGATTTATTATAATTAAATTTATTATTAATTATTAGTATTTATAAATTTTACGCTTATTTATTAATAAAAATATATATTTATATCTAGATATAAGTGAACCTTGTATACCTATTGATCGTATTCCTTGTCCATTATTATCAGTATTCAAATCACTAATTCGCAACCAGTCAGTATTTAACTTCAAAGCCATACATAGTTATTTACACCTATATATATATAAATAGTTATTTCGTAGGTAACTTACCTATTTAGGTACAATTATATCATACAGGTAAACTGCAACTCGATAGAACAGCGGTATATTTTTTAATTAATTATTAAATTAATATTGAAATATGTTTACATACCAGCGCGTATAGTTAATTTTAAATTGCAATGTATTTTCAATTAGCATAATTTATATATTTTTAGCTTCATACTCCATCCCGTACATAGCGAGGAAGGCAGATGGGAACTTAGTATTAAAGCGTTTTGCCTCGACAACAGAGCGAAGTAATTAAAATAATAGAGTGGGAAGTGAACCCACAGCCTCTAGCGTCTACAATCACACTCTATTGTCATTACTAACTATTCTTATCCCATTTACTTCTATTCGCGTGTTGATAAGGAACTGTTGATCTGGGGAGCATACTCTTTATATGGCTTCCATAGTGAGGTCGGCTAACAAAATGTGGTATATACAACGGAATCCGATCAATAAAGATTTATAGTAGAAACCCTATGATGTACTTGTGATCTAAATTCTAAATTTAATATAGTTAGAAAAGTGTTCCGGCTTTACATTTCACTTTATAATATCGACTTAAAGTGTCAATGAACGAATTTGATATTACTTTAGTCCGTTTCACTTATTTTCAACGATACATTTTAAAGTATATTGTTGTTTAGCAGTTAGTCTAAATGTTTTGATTTCAAGTAGTTTTAGGATAATGGATATTATTTATTTAGATATTTGAATGTATTGGAATGTTGATAGTGAAATACATAACTAATGGTGACAGTCTGCTTGGAGAATTAAACCTGATTTCATTGCTTAATATACAAACGTTTGACAAAACCATTTATTATTAATATTAAAAAATAATAATAATAATTAAACATAATATTTTAAGAAGCAAGTCTAATTTTATTCTTACAGTTCAAATTATTCCACTATTATATGTATAATGTGTTTTAAAACAATAAACATTTTGGTCATAAAATTTTATAAATTACTAATTGTTGTTAGGCGAGATTAGTTATTAAATGTAGAAAATTTCTGATATATTTACTTTACATGTTTAACTTGTATGTTATTTTATTCTTCCGAAAAGTGCTGTGCTAGTTTGAATTCCTTTTATATTTAATATATTTAATGTAACTATGTGTGAATAAATAAATTATTGTTGTTGGCTCTTAACATTTTTTTCATTATTATCCATTATCATTAACCATCGAAGGAGAATTTAGAAGAGATATATATGGCACAAGCGTGTAAACAGGACGATTATGGTTTCGATTCCTGCTCTTGCTTATAAGGGAAAACTGTTTGAAAACTGTTGAAAACTGAAAGGATGCTTATAATTTATTTAAATCAATAAAATAAAATTAATTTCAACTAAAAATCAATTTCAAGATGACCAATAAAAATATTAAAGAACAATAAAAAGGGTAAAATAAAAATAATAATTTATTAACTAATAATTTATTTTAAACTAAAGTATCAATTCTACATACGCTTATTAATTAAAAAAAGTTGGAAAGTAATTGTTGACAATGATTTACAATTGATTTTAAAGCTTTATTGAATCTGTAGACCTAAATATATATGTATTGTATCTGTGTAGTTTCCTTACAATGTTTAATAAAAAGTTAAACCAAAGTTAATAATTATTAGAACACAACTCTATAAGTAATTTTAGAAAGAATAACCAATCATCATACATTAAATAACAATAAGAACATTATATTAAAAAATCTACATATATTAAAAGTTTACATCCTTCCCAGTATCTTGTAAGCTCTCTTTTAACCTTTTAATACTTGTCAAATTTAAATGCTCCTTAGAAATGCCACTCTCAATTGCTCTATCAAACGTCGCTTTTGCTTCGTCAATATTTTTATTAAGAATATACAAATTGATTAATCTCGAATAAGCATTGCCGAGTGACGCGTGTGAAATGGACAGATTTGTTTTTAATATATCAATCATTTTATTTATTGTTTCGGGTTGGTTTTTCAAATGGCACTCTTGCAATAACCTCCTGAATACGACAACGCTGGAGTTGATTAAGCAGTGTTGCCATAGTGAGTCCGCTTCTTTCTCTTTACCGACCAGTAAATATTCCATCCAAAGTAAGTTTGCTGGTAAATGGAAATCTTTCGATGCGGCTATTTCAGCGATTTTGTGACCTAGAAATGAATTACATACATATACAATGTGGTCTATTTTTTAATAAAAACCTAAGAATTGCTTTATTGGATAATTACCACTAGAATTTCAGTGATATCATACAACTAATTAAACTGAAATAATTTTGTAGGTAAAAATAAATGAATGTAAACTATGAGAGAAGAATTTATTTTTATTTCACCGCTCTGATGAAACAAAATAAGGTATTGAGTTACGCTAATCAGCACACATTTTATATAAGTTGGTGGAAAGCTCAGAACTGAGTGTCTTGACATGAGCATAGTATTTGTAGAGAGCCTCTCTGCCTACCCTACTATACTAAAATGTGAAATAAAAAATCAGTTTTAGGCCGTTGTGGTGCAGAGGCACAAGTGATGAAGTCAGCGATCGCTCAAGCCAAATGAAATATTTAATATTTTCATTTCCTCGCTGCGGTAACGAGGCAAAGGACGGCGTTGAGGTCTGCGACTCAACACGCAATGCCTCGAGATAACTACCGGAAAGTGTGGAAGAGAAGTGTCTTAATTGGTGCGGAGTGTGAAACCTGGAACTATAAGTATACGCGCGATACAGCGTGAATCTAAAATAGAAAATATTCAACTTACATTTATCAGTGAGCTCATTATTTTGTAAGGCCATAGCCAGCGCATTACTTCTCGGGTATTGTCTTAAAACCGCCTCAATTTCTTCATTACTATTGGCATTCTCTATTTTACTCAATATATTGTCCAAATGTTCTTTACCCGCGCCCCTGATAAAAATAGCTAAGGTTAATTTGTCATCATATGTCACATTACGTTTCATTGTCTCATTGATCATATCTCCTAAAGGTTGGATTTTCTCAATGTTGCCGTCCTCAGCCAAGTTTCTCAATAAATATTTTAAAACATTAGATCTAGGTAATACTCCGTTTTCTATCATATTTAAAGCATAGTCCATTGCTTGTGAAGTATTTCCTTCCTTTGTAAGTTTTTCAATTTGATCCGAAACACCTTTTTTAGTTGGTTTAACTTGGTCTTTAGCTTTAGGTTGGACATGTTTCGTGGTTTCCTTCTTTAGTTCTTGAATTGGTTCCGTAACAGGCATCACAAATGGCACATTTCTATTTTTAGATTTAAGATGGTTTCCAAGATGTATTAAGAATTCTTCACTTGGTATTTCACCTTCTTCTTGTAGCAACGTCCAAAGACCCAATGCCTTGTCAGTTTCATCAGATTTACAATAACTGACTAGTAAATGATAGAAAATGTTTGAGCGATCTATGTGGGATAACTCCTTTGTAGCTTCTAGAAGTCTCTCTAGGTATTCGGATTTTCCATCCTGCAAATACAGATATTTTATTATTTATACAGATACTTTAATACTTAACAATAATATATAAAAAAAATTGTGACACCTTTTGAACTTATTATTAATCAATTATTTACATACTTATATACAACAATCAATATAAAAAAATAATAGGCCAGTCGTGGCGAAGGGCGACAAAGTGCGACTGTAAAACCGACTGGTTGCGGGTTCTATCTCCACTTGAGGAGATGAAATGTTTTTTTAATTTGTTTCCATTTCTTCGCTCTGGTGTCGAGGAAAAAGCGCGGCGTTGACTTCCGCCACTCAACACGTTATGCCTCGATGCCTGATAATAGTGGAAGTGTGGAACGGAAGTGTCTTAATGCTAGGTTCCCTCTGCCTACCCTGCTGTTTGCGGGATACAGCGTGAAGCTTGGTAAATAAACTTTATTTAGTAGTTTGAAATTATTTTACCGCAACATATCGCTGGCAAGCGTCCTGTAATCGTTTCTGTCGTGTATGAAGTCCAGGAGTTTCTAAAATACGACGCGCCTGACGAAGCTTGCCGCATTCCACGAACGCTAGTACCAAATCGTGGAGAATATTCACTTCCCCATGAATCTGGAAAACATTTAAGCATTATATGTATATTTTATTCATTAAAATAACAAAACATATTGAATTTAGAAAATGAAAATAACCTATATTTTTCACCTTATAATATGCATTGTACAGGTTGTAAGTTCCAGCCTACTATGTAAGACGAAGTGTGAAGCTAAAATAAAATATAACATACCTGTGTACTAAGATCGGCCAGCCATTGTAATTTTGTCGCATCTTCCTTCAATATGAGAACTTTCATCAATTCCCCTTTCCACGGCGTACTGCGGTATTGTTTACAACAATTTTCAAATTCAGTCAGCGCCCCATCTACATCGTCGTTTAGCAAATGAACTTTTATCGACGGCCCGAGAACAACATTGTTTGGTTGTATGTAATTGTTCTCTATTAAGAGTTTCGTCAGTTCCTTTACCTGTTGATTGTAATGAATATTAAAAGACGATCATTAAAAAATACTGTGCATATAAAATTCTTAGCTCATATAACCTAATGAGACAGTCACTATGGGTGAATTATTTTTTCTTGCTCAGTCTGGGAATAAGACAAAGCAACGCTAGGTTCTGCCATTCAATATTTGCAAACAATAAACGAAAATTAGGCAGAAAGCAAGAAAAAGAGTGTCTTAACACTCTAATATATCCAACTATATGTGGGATACAACTGAAATAAATGAGTTTGAAATTTAGCTTTATTACTCTATTTTTCTCTTTACTCTGTTTAATTCCTACTCGAGGAAAAGACATATTTAGTATTTTCATTTCCTTGCTCTGGTTTATGTTTGTGTGTTAACACACTTTGCTTCCAGAAGTCGGTGGAATGTGGTGAACGAAAGTGTCATAATGGGAACGAGTGTCTTAACACTAACTTCCCAGGTTCACTACCTACTTTGATATATGCGGGATACAGAATGAAGAAAAAAAACTTACTCCATTAGCATCTTTCTTTTCCGCCAAAATGTTCAGCATTTGCCATGACCTCGAATTAGCAGGGAAGCTGTCGCTTTCGTAATTACCACTTGGCGTATTTTCTTTTAAATATTGTATTGCCTCATCATGTCTACTCGCACGGATTAACGCGTGAGCCATTGTTATTTTCTTATAAGGTGTCAATTCAAAATCTTGATATTTAACCTTTATTTCTTTTTGTATATCATTGGCCAGTTCAATTTTATCATTTTCACAATAGAACTCAAATAACTGCGCTAAAGTCGAAACATTGAACTCGAATCCAACATTTTTGAATTCTTCTGACAAACTTTTCACTTTGTCAGCATTATTTTCTTTTATGTAAGCCAGCAGAACTTGTTTTTTGAGGCGGTTGTTGTTTTCAGGGGTTTTGTTTTGTTTTAAAATGTTTTCCATGTCCGCCGCGCTTCGTACGCCTTGTGAGCGTGGAACAAATTCTAAAGGAGCCATTTCTAAGTCAGACGAGGTTAATTTCGACAGCAATTCAGATATTTGTGTTGTCATATTGTTCCCTAGATATTGTTCTATCGCTTGCGCAGATGTTGTGCTTATACGAATTCCTTTGGCAAGAACTGCTGATAAAAGTTCCACAGTTAAATTATCTCTCCATACATTTTTGATAGCTATTTTAACTATTCTACCGGCCTCGCTCCCATCATCTGTATGTACATCTTCATTTGTGTCCTCTTGAATAACTTGTGGGGAACTGATGACATGTAAAATTTTCACAAATGAATCAATATCTTTTGTTCTGACCAACGCATTGACTAATGGTCTAGAAAACAACGTGTATTGACCTCTCGGCCGATATGTAACAGCTATTTGTGCTGCTTTCTGAATGTCGCCATTTTCCAATAATTCGAGTATAACATTTCTTGCCGCGTGTATCGCTGGTATATTTGACAACTGCAATTTCACTATAACATCTTGAGGCGTGTTTTGCCCCAACAAGTACGGTATGATGTAGTCCCTTAAAGCTTCACCCGTTGGTGGTAACCCATTGCTATGCATATTTTTTACCACTTGTAAAAGACCTTCTTCATCCCTTTCTTTACCTTTTTGGACCAGAATGGGCCAATAGTAGTGTTGACGCAGTTCCATACCATCCTTTTTGAGTTCTTCAAATAATTTCTCAGCCAATTCAGCCCTCCCTTGGCTTAGTGCGGCATCAGTTGCTATATAAATAGCATTTTTAATAAGCCCTTCGCTTTGTAAATCTCTGCAGGACTTTACGATTGATTCAGCAGATTTGTTTAACTTTATTAAGTGTTTGATATAAAAAGCTCCTTTGAACATAGTGTCCTCTACATTGCTTGATTTTGGCATTGTGGCCATCATTTTCTTGGCAACTTCTTCTTGGCCTTTGTTAAGCAGCCTTAGTATGAGATTACATACCTCTTGATTGTAGCCTGCTGTTTTATTCAGATGGGGGAACAATTGTTCTACTTTGTCTCCGTGGCCACCAACTGCTAATTGTTCTATTATGTCTAGCAAATCCTGAAAATTATTTATTTAATTAATTCATATTTTTTTAGAAACATAAGTTTGTTAGTGATGGGAGTCGAAAGAACTAAATAGCATATCTAGAGATTTTTACAAATTTCCATAACCATTTTTTTAAAGTCACGGTCACATAAGAGGCAAAAGTTAGTTACACTTCATAACTTCTCTAATTTTAATGTTAACTTATAAATTTTCTTTACAATAAAATCCAATAAATAGAATTTTCCGCATGTACTTGAGGCAAGTTTACAGTTCTTAATGTTAATATGATCATCATTCTTTTTAATACACCAACACAAGCTATATATATTAACTATTACATCACTAACTTAATAACATATAACCCTTGACTGTGTTTAATTCTACTCTACACATTGAAGCCGCATAGGAAGCAATCAAGCCTTTAAAAATTGGTTTTAAAAAAGGCCTTAAAAAAAGGTTTCAGTAACGCATTTAATGAGGAAGAAGAAAATGTTAAACTGAACGGACAATGTGGCATTGCACTAAATCCTATTAATTGAAAATCTTATTAAAAATGTGAATAACACACAAAATAAAAAGTGGTAAAGAAGAAGACAAAAAGATGTTAAAATAAAAAGAAATATAAAAAGTAGAAATAGGCATTGTATTGCCGAAAGTAAATTTATTTTCATAAAATGTAATATAAAAATTTATAAAGGTACATAACATATACATTAGAACATTTCAGGTTTTATTTTTCCTATAGATTGGTTAGATATGGTTCTACAGTGTTTAATACAAAACGTTTATAATTGAATGATCCACTTTTTCCATAATATATAAATTATAATTATATAGTAGAAAATTT
Source organism: Heliconius nattereri (assembly GCA_013403645.1). Classification (NCBI taxonomy): domain Eukaryota; kingdom Metazoa; phylum Arthropoda; class Insecta; order Lepidoptera; family Nymphalidae; genus Heliconius; species Heliconius nattereri. Next base: position 9,169,173 of record JAAIXI010000248.1, on the reverse strand, counting down.
GCTTTATGTGAAGTGTTAGTTATTTATCAAATCTATAATAGTATTAAATATTTAACATTTTTTCATTTTTTTGTAAACTATTGTGAATTACATGTTATACTCACTTTGTCAGTTAAGTAATTGTCCTGATTATTTGCTGTATTGATTATATTTTCAATACCATCAACATCACCTTTCTTTGCGTGGCCACATGCTAACAAAGCGTAGCTTCGATTCGAAGGTTTCAAACCCGCACTTGCCATAGTGTCTAATACTGCTTTAGCTCCGTCCGTGTCTCCGTGGAATGCATGGCCCATTATTAGCGCATTTAATACAGGCTCCGATACAGGCATGCTTAGTTCCCTCATTTTTTCAAGTACTTTAGTAGCTCCATCTACGTCTCCCTCTTGGCAATAACGCCACATTAGTCTTTGGTAAGTAACCCTTAAAAGTATTTTTTTGTTTAAAAAGGTTACTTAAGCTAGATATTTAACAAAAATGGAATCTTTGAAAAATAAATAATAGAAATATTAAAGCAATGTATGTTCTATATAGAACATGCCATAGTGTCTAATGGCAGTGTGGTAGTATTTGACACACACATCCACACAGCCAGATGTTGAATTTTATGCAAATCTTGAATTATTTGCAATGCAATATTAAACAAAACTCTTAAACCAGATTAATTGTGTGTATTCTAGTATTATAATTTTTTTGAAATCTAATGTTTTAAACATTTTGTAATCTGTGGTGGGATAACATAATGGGAACAGTATGTTGTAACTCTAGATTCCCAGGTTCCCTCTACCTACTCAGCTTTATGTGGAATGCAGTGTGAAGTTTAATTTAAAATCTTTAAATATTTACCTATTTGGTTGTAATCCTTTTTTTTCCATTTCCTCAAGGAACTGAGCCGGTGAGAAGGAATGTTCATTTTCAATATAAACACGTAGCAAAGCATTATAATGTGACACATCCATAGGGACACCTCTCTCTGTTAATACATTCCATATCTTTTGGACCAGCAAAGTTCTCTGTTCAGGTAATTCCTCCGGTACAAGTTCCCCTAAAATATTAACAAAATTCTTTGTATAGTAAATTACAAATATATGTAAGTGAATAATAGTAATAAAGCAGTTGTTGCACATTGGGTCAGTCTGATATTAAATAATATGGTTGTAGGTACAATATCCATTCTGAGAACTTAATTATATTATTTATACTAGTAGGCAAGCAAATTGGGCAGATGGGGGATGGAGCGTCTTAACACTATTTTCCCTTGTCCTATTTTACCTAATTGAAATTGATTTAAATATATAAAACATACCACAACATCGGATAACCAATAGTGATTGTGAACTTGTGATATCATTTTTGGCTCTAAGCTCATCAAATACTTCATCTATATCCCTCTTTGTAATTCTACCAAATCGTCTTACTTCAGAATCTAACTTTTGTAGTAATGGTTCCAAGTTTTCACTCTTTTTAGTAGCATAATCTCGAAGATGTACACTGAAACAGAGGTGTAAATTATATCAATTGGAAATTTTGAAATATACTATAAATATATTAATGCATATAACGTATAGTCATATGACTACAGTCACAAATTCACTAATGTTTACTACTTACGAATTTGCTGCGGTTAAAGCTTTAGAATTAACTAATAATGTTGCTTCAGTAGTTTTGGCCGAATTTAAAATCAAAGTTCTCGCCGCACCAGTAAAGTATCGTACAAATTTAGTTGATCGTAATAGAGACGACATTTTTGACAGATTTTTTACTACAACAGGAATTAACCTTACTCAATTTTAAAATCGTTAGTTTACTGCATTGATATCTTAAAATATTGATCACAATTCACTTTCACACAACATTTAAAAAGAAACTTTTGAGGTTATCTTGTTATGTCATTCCAAAATCCATTTATACGAAGTGATAGCGATATCGAGAATCGAGATATCTGACGGTGCCGGACAATCGACTTTTTAACACTCTATGGTTTGTAATTCGTATTATAAAGTATAAAACAAAAAATAATGTTTAAATAAAAAAAAAATACATTTTTGCTTTACTCATTTTTATTTTATTTTTATAAAAATAAAAAGCAATTATTAAGATTAATATCTTGTGTATATATTAATAAATATTATATATTTGTTTATGTATCATTTTTTATTTCTCTAAATTTATTTCTAAACGTTAATTTCAAAATATTTATACCGTATAAGTTTTATTATTTAGATTATTTCTGACATATGCACATAAAAAATCTTCGTTTTACGTAACCTGTGTCGTGTGCAACTTTTATCATTGATGTATCTTACATAAGCTGCAAGGCATTATGTGACTTTAGTGTCTGTTAATAAGATGTATTTTTCTTTAAGCAACTTCAAATATTCTTCTATAGATCAGCGGCAGCATTATAATAAGTGTGGTACTTGTGTTGTATGTATTACGGTTACGTATACGTAGTATCAGCGAACCGAGGTATCAGCGATCCGCAATTTTACACTATTGGCTATAAAGTAGAACTTTGGACTACAAGAGGCGGCGATAAATAAGGAGGAACCGGTCCAGGCATTATATTTAATCAGTTGTACACATTTGTTCACCGGTATACATCGGGACAGGGACCCACCAATTTACAATCACCGGTTACTTCTTATAACCAACGTAATATCATCGTACAGTATCAACGTAGTTATCTAAAACACATAAAATGGTAAGTTTTAAAAATTTAATTACTTGCTCTGACATTCATTTGACCTTTATAAAAAAAACTGGAACTGGAATATATTAACTTTTTTTTAAGTTTAAAATTAAATAACTAAAGTAGACTTAACAAGAGGATTGATATTATATTTGTTTACTTCTCTTACTTAATAGTGTTTATCTATTATTGAAAACTATTTATTTGTTAAATGTTTATGTAGAATTAATAATGTTCTAGATTGCAAATACAACATTAGAAGTTCCTATTTGTTATTAAATTAGCGTTATTAAATTTTGAAAAAGAAAATCATTATAAAATAAATATTTAATTTCTTAAATTTTATAATTTTTAGCCTGCACCTATCAAAGTAGTTGTGACTGGAGCCGCTGGCCAAATTGCTTACTCCCTTCTGTATCAAATTGCATCTGGTGCAGTTTTTGGACCTGAACAGCCAGTGTACCTTCACCTTCTCGATATAACTCCTATGATGGGAGTCTTAGAAGGAGTTGTTATGGAATTGGCAGATTGTGCTTTACCACTGCTTGTTGGAGTTTTACCCACCGCCAGTCCCGAGGAAGCTTTTAAAGATGTAGCTGCTGCCTTCCTTGTGGGTTCTATGCCAAGAAGAGAAGGCATGGAACGGAAAGACCTCCTGTCTGCTAATGTACGCATATTCAAAGAGCAAGGCCAAGCTCTAGACAAAGTAGCACGGAAGGATGTGAAAGTTCTAGTTGTTGGTAATCCCGCTAATACTAATGCTTTTATTTGCTCCAAATATGCACCTTCAATTCCTAAAGAAAACTTCTCAGCTATGACTAGGTTAGATCAAAATCGCGCACAATCTCAGGTAGCAGCAAAGCTCGGAGTGCCGGTACAGGATGTAAAAAATGTTATTATTTGGGGCAACCACTCGTCCACACAGTTTCCAGATGCGTCTAACGCTGTAGTCAAAATAAGTGGAGTTGAAAAACCAGTGCCTGCAGCAATTAATGATGATGAATATTTGAAATCATTATTTGTGTCTACCGTACAAAAGAGAGGCGCTGCTGTCATTGCTGCTAGGAAAATGTCCTCCGCCTTGTCGGCTGCTAAAGCTGCATCAGACCATATGAGGGATTGGTTCTTGGGTTCGGGTGACCGCTGGGTCAGTATGGGTGTTGTATCAGATGGATCATATGGAACACCTAGAGACATTGTATACTCATTCCCAGTAAAAATTAGCAATGGAAAATGGCAAATTGTACAGGGCCTGACTATTTCAGACTTTGCCCGAGAGAAATTAGATGTAACTGGCAAGGAGTTATTGGAAGAAAAACAAGATGCCCTAGATGTTTGTAAAGATTAAATGTATTAGATGACATAAATACATATAGCATTATGTTGATATTACTGGCAATAAATTGTTGATTGTTATGCAGAAAAAAAAACTGGTAATTTTGGACTAAGCCTTATCAACTCAATAGATCAAATAGAAATCACATCACAGATGTATTGTTTTCTTATACTAAAATAAAGAAATAGTTTTTATTAATATATATTTTTTTAATCTCTTGCTTATTTATATTTGTTTTGCACTTCACACTGTATCCCACATATATCAGGGTAGGCAGAGGGAACCTAGTTTTGAGACATGGGGAACAGTCCCCACTTTCCTCTTAATTTTCGATGCATTGCGTGCATATTAAATAATTAATTTCATACACGCTTCTGCCCATGCGCCACGAAATTGAGCTATGAAAATAAAACTTAATACATTTAATAAACTTACTATTGACATTTCTCCTAAATTTTGTTAATGGCAACCAAATTTTGTTTATAATCCGAATCCTCTTGGGAAGTGTTTGCAGAAGAGGTAGGTAGTGCCTCGTTATGTGATATTTCTATTAGTAAGGTTTGTAACGAACATTCAGTTAACTTTATCTTTAAATATCAAAAGTAGCAGTATTCCGTATTCTCGTAACATTCACTGAGTACGGGACGTAGAAAAAATATAAATAATTAGTGGTTTTCATTATATATTCATTTATTACGTGATGTATAGTACTAGTTTTTGATGGAAAAACGCCACTATACTGTTAACAATAACTCTGTCTTCAAAGTCTATATCTCTGAATTTGTTAAAAAATAATTGACTAAGTATACACAATTTCGATTGGGATAATTTGAAAAACATAATCACTTCAAAACTAAAGTCTAACCACCCCCTTCTCCCCCTTATTTCTACGCTCATATGTAATGAGGTAATGAGGTATCAACATTATATTTAATTTTGAAAAGTTAATAATAAAACTCTTATTGCATTTCTAACACCTTTATTACTTCTATTCGATAATTATTTTAATATTAAGTAAATAAAATTGGATTTAACGATCAAATGATGTGGAGCCCAAGCTATGAATTATTAAAAAAAGAACAATATTAACAAATAAAAAATATAATACAATTCCTTGCTTCAGTGATACAAGGCACAGGCACATAGACTAGTGATTTAGTTGCGAAAATAAAAAAGATTATTGCCCAGCATAGTTCTAGCTGTTTAATTTTTGAAAATTGTTAATTCTATGTATCTTACAATAGTGAGTTTATTTTTAAGAAGAAACACAAAAATGATAAGTTATTAAAATATAGGTATTATACAAGTATTATTTATTCTATAGCCGTACAATGCTTCTGTGTACAAAATTAAGAAAGGTATATTAAAAAAAATATAAATCCATTTTATTACATAGTGTATCTTAAGTATTTTCTTTCAACAAACCTATAACGACATCACAGATTACAATTATTCAATACCTATCCGTTATTTACCTCTTCTAAACTATAAACTAAAATAAAAATATATACTTTCTTTTTATTTTGTATATAAAACAATTTGGTAAATCCAGCTATATTAGTTATTTTATCTGACATTTTCTGACAACTTTTTTTCACGTTTCGTATTTTAAATTAACGCCAGAGAATGGAAAAAATATTAGGAAATAAAAATGAAAATATGTTACCGTACCCGTAGATTATAAGTTAATGTCATTGAATATAAATGGTATTAATGTAATGTATTTTTAATTGTTTGATATCTTAAAAAATATATAATTTATCTGTATTTAAGGAGTTTGCTAATATAAGTCATAAATTTGCTGGTAAATTCAGTTGTCAAACGGTATCTTAAAGCAAAGTATGCAACTAGCCTATGTAATATTGTAAACAGTATTAAACCTAAGACTTGAGTTCCGTAAGTGTCGTTGGCCATTCCTATATCCCTTAACAGTATATTTGTATCTGAATATAGACAGAAGTCACTGTTACAGTCCATAAGCGGCCTCTTTTGGTACAACGCTAGGCAGAATCCTGTTAAGCCGTAGCGCAAGTACGATATTGACATTAAAAAGTGCATTATTTTTTCTATGAAGGCGCCAAAGCCCATTCCGTAACAGCATAATGCGAGTAATGGCGCTACTATTGCTGGGCCGACGATGGATCCGTTCTGTAATTCAACATGAAAAATTTTAATATAAGTTATGTAATATAATAACTAATGGAAGCGTCACATTTTTATTTTATAACTGAACTTATATTTCATGTTATTATTATTTATATATTATAATATATTTTCCAATGAATAAAATGAAATTACAGTAGATTCGTTATACAATGCGAATGCGATGTTTGTATATTTTATACGAATATCTCTCAAGTTCTGAGAGCTTCGAGACAAATAGATTTGTATAAATTAACTCATATATGTATGCATAGAATAACTTACAGTGACGTTAAATGTGCAACCCACAAGTAATCCAAGCCCTTCTGAACATATGGCTGTTAAAATTCCACTAACTGAGAACAGAATAAATCTGTCTATTTCTAGAAGTTGTCCAGACATTGTATAGCAGATGATTATAAATAGTGTTCCCAAACAAAGCTGAAAAAAATAAACATATGTATATTTATAATTCTTTTATAATGGATCCGTCGTTGCTCAGTGGCACAGGTGTGTGACTATAGGCGCGACGGTTGTGAGCTCGTTTTGACTTCGGAGCAGCGAAGGGGCGGCGGAAAGTGGAGGTTCTCGCTGCTGACCCAGCTATATGCAGGGTAGAACGCGAGAAGCGGAAAAAGAACTTAATATGTATATACTTTTATGTACATATAAACATGATAATATATGTATATGTATATACTTAGGAGATATTTTTAATTTATTTTTCTAGCGTCACGCGTCTACCTACAAACAGTAGAGTAGGGAGTGTTAAGACACTATTTTTAGTGGACACCAGAGCAAAGAAATGAAAATATTAAACATTTCCCCGATACGGAATAGCGAAGCGGGTATGTCTAGGAAACTCGCCTCAGTCATCCCTTATTATAAAAGTAATTTATTAGAAAGTTCAACATAATTCTCATTTTGTACTGCAAAAGGAAAGACGACAAAATAAGCTTCATCCATTCTTCTGTGTATCAAGTAGTACCTAACGTATTGTATTAGAAGTGTGCTTTATCGGTAGTATTCCAAAATGAAAAATGATTTTTATATTAATAGCAATATCCCAAACTGAAATTGAAATATCCCAAAGAAAAATCAAAAGTAAGAAAAATCTAAATATGTGCAGCCTTCTACAACTAACAGGGCGGCCAAGATTTATTGACCGCGCTGTACGGTTTACTAGTGTTTATGAAAAACTTAACTTACTAGTTAAAGACTTACTAGTGTTTATGAAAAACTTAACTGCAATATATAATGAAATAAAATGAAATTAACAGCAAAACAAAATGAACACGTAAATGAGCAAATATGGATACAAAACTATGTGCCTGCCAAAATTCTAATCATCGGCATTTAAATATTATTTGCATAAAAAGTGTAACTTTTAGCTGTCCAATTAAAATCCATTTCCATATTGAATAAAAATTCGGTGCAGCATTGCATAAAGGTGTATGAACTATCGCTGCAGGCTATGTCATATGTTTTTTAATAATATTTTTTTAAAAGGTATATTTTTTTGTATAACGTTATTTGTATTATTGTGTAAACATTTTTTTTAGAAATAAGAAACTATTTTGAATAAATAATTTAATAAAATGAATCAATTTATTAGAGAACTACAATAGAAAACTCAACGAAGAAACCATTTTCAATAAAATTGATTAATTTAGGTAAAGCGTGGCGTTGACTTCCACCGAGGAATCTGGCTTTGGCGGTGGAGGAATTTGGCGTAAACTGGGAATGAAAGTGTCTTAATGGGAACTGATTATCTTAACACTGGGTTCCCAGGTTGCCTCTGCCTAGCCTGCTATGGGAGGGATACTTCAAAAAAGTCTTAGTTATATACTTATACATACCATAATCGGTATCGTGGATAGTGTAAGAGCTGCGTAATAAGCCTTTAAACTATACCAATGATTGAAATATTCTCTCCTCAACATCCGGAGTTCCAAAGGAACTGAAACAATACATTCAGTTTTTAAGTCAATAAAAATAAATACACACAAATTTCATAGTCTAGGCATTTATTTACAGTTTATGTCAGTAATTATACCTACGTATACGTGTTTACTTTTATCGAAGAGATTTGGGATCAAAGTTTTTTCATCCCTATGCTGATTCCAATTTTATATTATTAAGCCTATGTTGATTTATAGTATGGTTGACGAGTCGTGGCCGTCTTTAAATTGGTTGTAGAATGACACGCAGATTTGATTATAGAAGTTTTCTTACTTTTCATTATGCGCAAAAGTCCCGAGACTGACTTCAGGTCGGCCACAATTCGTCGACCTTATCTAGAGTACCTATTTTCGTGATTGATTCGTTTATATATTTTATGTAATCATAGTGTGGATTCATATAAAATATATACATAAAAAACATACTTTGGAATAAACGATCAGAATGTATGTAGGAAGTTATTTTAAAGGAAATTGCTATCTTTAATATTTAGCGTCATGTCTTCTTCTTCTTCTTCCTGGCATTAATCCCGGCTATTACCAGGGTCTGCCTTCCTACTTAACCTACTCCACTTTGCACGATCTTTTGCGTCCTCGGTGGTTAGACCATTGGCTCTCATGTCCTGCATCACGACATCCAACCAGCGCTTCCTTGGGCGTCCAGGAGGTCGCGCCCCAGGAACTAGTATAGCAAGGCACTTGCGTCCGACATAGTTCTTAGGCCGGCGCGTAACGTGGCCAAACCATCTCAAGCGACGCTCTTGGAGCTTATCCGCTACGTCACGGACCCCAAGACTACCTCGAATGAATGTGTTGCGTATGCGGTCAGACCGCGTTACGCCGCACATCCACCTCAGCATCTTCATTTCCGTGACGTGAAGCTCCTGAGTGTGCCGAGATAGTGCTGGCCAACATTCGCTGCCGTATAAAAGAACCGGTCGGACGATGCTCTTGTATATCAGCCCCTTGAGCTTGGGCGGTATTCTGCGGTCGCAGACCACACCAGTGACCTCCCGCCATTTGGCCCAGGCAGCGCTTATCCGGCCATGGACATCGTGGTCGATGCCTCCAGACTCGTGCATAACGGATCCAAGGTACCTGAACTTCTCCGACTTAACGGCTGGTTCAGGACCTATAAGGATGGTGCTCGAGTCCCGGCTCCCGCAGGCCATGTACTCTGTCTTCGACACATTTAGTTTAAGGCCGCCGTTCTCAAGCGTACCCTTCCAGAGGTTCACTTTACGCTCCAGCGTCAGTCGGTTCTCGGCAATGAGTGCTATGTCGTCGGCATACATCATCAGCCATGGAGGCTGGTCCTGGATGTGAGCCGAGACAGTATCGAGCACTACATTGAACAAGAACGGACTAAGAGCCGAGCCCTGGTGAACCCCCACTGTAATCGGGAAGGGTCTAGTGTCGCCAACAGCAGTCCTAACCATAGAAGCGGAATCGTGGTACATGCCTCTGATAATCTCAATATAGGCCTCAGGGATCCCTTTGGATCGCAATGCCCACCAGATACACTGACGAGGCACACAGTCAAAGGCCTTCTGCAGATCTAAAAAGGCCACGTGCAGAGCTCTCCTTTTTTCCCTGTATGCCTCCATCAAAGTTCTGAGGGCGAAAATGGCGTCCATGGTGCCCGATCCTGGCTGAAATCCATATTGAGACTCAGAGACAGTACACTCTCGGCGGAGCCTGAAGTCGATCATGCGCTCGAAGAGCTTCATGGTATGACTCATAAGCTTAATGCCCCTATAACTACCACACACACATACACATATTTAGCGTCATGTGTACACTAATAACCGTCCATTAAATGTTAGGAAAATCTATCGATAAAAGTGGGTTACTCCTAAAATGATATCCATTAGGATAACATGAATTGTGAGAATTGGTATAAAAGGCTTCTATTGACCCTTCTATGTAAATAGAGTTCAAAGCTTCTGGGTTTTTACTTGGCGGGATGTATAGGCGCAAAGTTTTTGTCATGTATATTTTACCATGGCATACACTTCCGCGTTTTTGTATAGGAATGTAGAAAATTTACCATCATCCTTTTATCCAAAAATATTTTGAAAACCATAAATAGTTAACTATGGCTGGTTTCCTTTCATTTCAAAAGTTTATTTTTTTGGTGTAAATACAGAGAATTTTAATCAACTTTAGATACTATGTGTTTAGCGCGACACAATGGCGATTGTAAAATTTATTAATACGATCTATAAATACATTTTTTTTAGCTCTACGCTGTATCCCGCATGAAGCATGGTAGAGAGAGAAATCAACGAGAGTAGTGTAAAGACACTTTGCTCCTCACTTTCGACCTAATTCTGTTGAAGCCAAGAAAATGAAAATATTAAATTAATTCCCTCGAGTAGTTAATTCCCTCGAGTGGAAATCGAACTCACAACGTTTAGTCACGCTTGCGCATTTTTGTGCTTATAGCATTCTAATATGTTATCCTGAAAGTAACATAAAAGGCACTTCAATCAATTAAGTTTAAACTATACATACTCGTACATCTTCGAGTATAAATCTAACTATTTAAAAGTATTGCTTCTTCTCGACGAAAGAAGTTTACTAATAAATATTTAAATTACTACTTCAAATAATGACGCTTTAAATTCTTTATCACTTAAATACAAAGATTAGGACAAAAGTTTAATTTCTTTAAGTAAATAAAATTTTCGCCTCCTTCATCATTTTATAAGAGAGCTAAAAATGTTCTAATTTAGCTCACTTATAATAATAATAAAATGGAGGAATTTTGTTGAAGATTAATTCCATTGTGATTTTATATAAAAAATATTTTGGAACATAGCTATATTAAATTTCTATTTACAATTCAAGATTCTAATGAGATTTTATACCGATTTGTATTTATGAAAACTAGTCTTATTTCTCTAGAGACAAAAAGGCAATTTGGACTAAACTTACGATTCTATTAGGAGTGTAATATTAAAAGTTTAATTTGATAGCCTGTATGTTAAATTGTTTATGTATATTTTTAGTAAATTTGTAAATGGGAATGAGACTTATAAATACTGTGCTAAAAAATAAAATATATGTATGTTTACATATATTTTAAATGGCTTGTTACTCAGTTTCAAGCAATTAGTCCCAAAAAAATACGTAATATAAGTAATACGTGGTCGTTTTGTGTGTAAAATTTAATTTAATTTATTTTTTTCAGCTTCATGCTGCATGCCGCATATAACAGGATAGCAGACAAAACCCAGTATTAAGAGCGTCAGAAGATAGATTTCTCATCGTTGTATTTATTTATTAACCAACTTCAAAAAGAGGATGTTCCCTAGTATTAATACACTTTCGTTAGTTACTTAGTTAAATTTTATCATATATTACAATGGAACTACATAAATATTCTTTATAAGATATTGAAAATATAAAAAAATAGAAACTGAACTTACATATTAAAACAGGTATCATCACGTAAGTGTACATAAAGAACACAATGCAACTGAGACAAAATTTGAAGTTAGCAATGGGCAAGTTCCCGTCGTTGCCGATCAAAAAGAATATCCCACCTAGAAGTACGGCAGCACTGATATGGTGGAGTAATTGAATCCATAGGTTTAGCTGAAATATCAAAAGTATTTGTATTATTATATTAAATAATTATGGATGTTTGTTTGTTGAGGTCGACATGGCGGAGTGGTTAGACCTCTACTCGGCAGAATGATTATGTTGAAATTATTTTTTTTATTTTTCCGCTCTGGTAGGCGTAGCGTGGCATTTAGTTATGCTACTTAATATGCAAAATCTTTAAGACATTAACTAGGATTGTAAAGATAAATATACAAATTTGACGAACTTACTGAATTTCTTCTAGTCTGTAGGAACATTCGATTGCTCAATATAAGAAATTGAGTTAGGAAAGTGGTTGGAAAATCCATTTTCTGTAAATGTTCTCTCGCTACATGTTCGACAAATATCCTTTGTATTGATTCATCTGAATGTAGAACCGGTTTCCTAATGTAGCAATAAGAAAAATTATTGATTTTTTAAGTCATTAACTGAAACAATCTTATATACAAAACTATTTTAAAGCATTATTGAACAACTTGACTTTCTAAATTATTTTCAATGAATGATAAATAGCATTTTTGATTTACACTTTTGCCAAATTTTGTCAATTATTTAAAATGAAAAAGAAATCGTAGCAAATAAGTATTTTAAGTGGGTCAATTCGGAACGTTTTCGGGACAAGAGCGAAAACGTTTATTTGGGAACTTTGTAAATGATAACAATAAAAGTTAACTCACTGCCCGCCCCTTACGGTCATTCGATCAAGTTTTCTGCAAAGTTTTCCGTTTTGACATAATTCCGACATTTGGGCACTCGCTTCTGCGTTGCCATGGAGAGTTTCTAGTACAAAGTCTGCGGGATTGTGCGTGGTTGGACATATATGGCCGATCTCAGATAAGTATGGTACTAACATAGGAGCTGCACCCTGTAAAAAATAACTTATTTATTCTAAAATGATAAGGTAATGGGTTTGGAAATATATTCCAAATGCTATGAAATGGAATTGCGCTTTCAGTGAACTCAAAGAGTTTTAAGATTACAATTTTTACAAGTAACGAATTTTTTTATACATAAGAAACTGGATTTCTGAATGGATAAACGGAAAATTAAAATCTCTTTGCTTTAAAGCTCTGGAATGAAATATTTAACATTTTCATTTTCCTCGCTCTGGTAAAAACCTCGTATTAAGACACTCTATTCCCCACTTTCTGCCGAATTCTGGAGACATTGCGTGTTAAGTGGCGGAACTTAACACCGTGCAATTTTGCCTCGACACCAGAGCGAAGAAATGAAAACATAGATTTAAATAAATATTTCGTTTCCTCGAGTGGCGGTCGAACCCTTGTGCGGCTCCACGACTGGCCTCAAACGTAGGTGCGTGACGTAGATATTCCGTCTCCCGTTTGTCACCTTATTTTCGAAGTAGGTACTGCCTGCAAATGGCGGAACTCAATTGAGCAATGCTGATTGATAATAACACTCACAACAATATCATATAGACAAGTAACTATACAGTGCAGTGCAGTTTTTTATTAAATAACTGTGAAAAAAAAGTTAAGACTAGAGTTAAACAAATCATAGGTTTAAAGTTTTTGAGTATAGAAGTAAAAAAAAAAACGCTATTAAAGTAATCGAAAGTGCGGATTACTATTTCACAGAAGTTTTGAAAGCTTTATACACTTCGGGACTGCAGACCCAATAATAAAAGTCACAAACAAGATATATGACGAGGAAAGAAATATGAAAATTGCAAGAAGTTCGTGGGCACTCGGTAGTTTTATTTTACCAACTTTTCTCAGCGATGTGTAATTTAAAAAAACTTCTAAACGATAATTGCATAAATATTTTAAAATCATAATTGACGAAGCGAAGCAAATTGCTAAACTAAATAGCGAAGACGAGATTCATTAAAGGAATATACATAATACAATGCATAATATCATGATTAATTACAGCGAATGAAAGGGAGTGAGAGTGAAAGTTGGCAATGACTGAAGATTTTCACTATAATGTCAGTGATGTTCTCGGTCCAATTCTTGTATGAGAAATATTATTATACAAGCGGACACGTGCAGCTTCGCCCGCTTACTTGCACCCTTAGAAGTGAATTCTAATAAACGATGAAACACATGTTCAATGAAATATTTTTAAGAGTCTGAATTTAATTTTTTATTAAAATCGGTGCCCATTTAAAGATTTTGCCATACAAACTTTCAACCCCTATTTCAACCCTTCAGGATATTTTTTTTTTAAATCTCACTTAGTGGGTGTTATGGTATGTTAAATAAGGGGGCACGTAAGTTTTAGAAAGGCTAAGCTGGGCTGGACACAAACAAGATTGGGAAAACACTGGTTTCATTTAAGCCTAAAAATAATATTGTGATATCTGTTACCTATTTAGAATCATATAATATTGGCAGTTCAATCATTTGTTCCAGTAGATGAGATTGGATTTATCATCGAAATAGTGTGGACTTCATTCCCAAAACTTTTGAACTTAATAAAGTATCTGTTCTGTCTGTCTATCCATCTACCCACCCCTCAAGGGAAATAATCTGAACTATACAATATTCATGGCCGACGGGAGTTTGACCCAGTTTCCCAATATTTAAAAATTTAAGTAACTGATACTAACATTGACATTTGAAATGTATTTTCAATGATAGCGAATAGTATATAAATCTGTGTAATTTCTTTTATTTTTTACATATTTACCACATTTTGGCTGGTATTGGTAAGATTTTTGAGGTAAGGACCTTCTACCTATACCTAGACGGTACAATCTACGCTTGGTAGGCGCGCTTGTGAGTAAATTGTGAGTAAATACCTACCTACTTATTTAATAAAAAATATAAGTATTATATTTATTGATCAACTTACTCTCTGCCTGCCCTGCGGGATACAGCGTGAATTTAATTTTTTTACTAATTTAAATATAATAGAGCCCACGACCATCGCGTTTAAAGCCAATCGTTGTGCCATTGCGCCATTAAGGCCAATAACAAAATAAACGTCAATATTTTCGTGTTAATATAGATTTTCGTCACATGCCTTCAATCTTATCCAATCAACAATCGCGGCCGCTTTTAGAACTCCAAAATAGATGAAATTTACTCAAGAATTTTACTTCTGGCGAAGTCGAATTTTACTTTTGGCAAAGTCATCAAATAGGAACCTATAGATATACTAATGGAGTGTAACGTTCGGGAGTCAAGAACTTTGATTGTCTGGCACGAGGAGGTTAATTAACTGAACTGAAGTCGGCACCGAATGTGCCAAACGAAAATTTTAAACCCAAATCAAATGATTTATTCAATCCTTGAAATAATATTAAACTTATAAGATTAACATTTTATATATTTTAGAGGGAGTCAAATTATTGTTTCGTAGATATATTATGTATATGGAACCTACCAATAAGTATTAATATAAAAGAGTTTATTTATTATATGTTGTTATAGAGAAATAAAATAATCAAAGTTATTATTTGTAATTATGCCAATAGTGGCGCAGGGACACAAGCGTGCGACCGTAAACGCGACATATTGTGGGTTCGATTCCCACTCGAGGAAATGTAGTATTTAATATGTTAATTTCTTCACTCTGCTGACGAGACCAAAGCGCCGCACGGCGTTGGGTTTTGCCACTCAACACCCAGAATACGGCGGAAAGTGTGTGCGGGAGTGTCTTAATGGGAACAGAGTGTCTTACCACAAGGTGCCTTCCTTCTGCCAACCCTACTATATGCGTTTATTTAGCGTCAAGCTAGAAAAATAAATAAATATATAAATATTTTATTATAACTTATAATTCAGAATATTATTCCAAAAATCATAGTGTTGTGATAAACTGGATTTAATGTCTTAAAAAGATAAATTAATTGTTCGTTCTTAATGACATTTTACATTTAACGGTTAATGAACTTAATTCATTTAGCTTCTTAATATTCTTGAAATCACGAGAATTCGGAAGGTGGTTATAAAAATAAGTTAATTTACACTTGAGATTAAAACGATAACTAATAAAAAGTGATAAATTAAAGAAAATGTATAGGTACTAAAGATAATCTTTAATTACAATATTCATATTTTAATTTATTTTAGGACGTACCTAATCAATTACCATTTTTAGGGTTCCTTACCCAAAAGGTAAAATGGCAATGGTATTACTAAAACTCTGCTGTTCGTTCGTCTGTTTCCCTGGCAGTATCTCATGAACCGTAATAGTTAGAGACAGGTGAAATTTTCACAAACAAATGGGTACTAAACAATATTTCCATAAAATAAATATTTAAGGAGGATCTGATTTAACAAATGTGATTTTCTTGCCGCTTATATAGATATTGGAACCCTTTGTGCGAGTGTCCGACTCGCACTTGGCCGGTTTCTTTATTAATTTCTTGTTTACAAGTTAAAGTTCCTGACATTTCTTACCTGATAACAACAGAGTCCTCTAGCCAACACATACACGCGGTCAAACAGTGAAAATAGAGATGCTGACGGCTGATGTATAGTGCATATGATAGATCTTCCTTGACGGGAGAGCAAGCGCAGTAGAACTACAAGTTGACGAATGGATACTATATCGAGGCCTCTGAAACAAAATATATGTGTCTTTATTTTTCGTGTCTAATTCCTTTGATGTATATCCTCTTTGTAATTTGTGAGTCAAGCCACCGTTCTCCTCTTTGTATCTGAATTAGAGAGTCTGGAGGTTGGTGCGGAACTTTCACTGGGCACTTCGACTACCAGAGCGTAAAATAAAAAAATAACTAACTCTCCCAAGTGGGGATCAAACCCACAACCACCAACGTTTGTAATTAGACGATTCATTGCATCAGGTTAATTTACATTTTTTTAATTTAAAGCTGTATCCTGCACCTACATCAGGAAGTCATAGGGAATCTAGTGTTCTGTGCCCTATGTTCCGCTGAATTCTGAAGGCATTGCGTGTTGAGTGGCGGAACTCAACGCCGCGCTTTATTTCGACACTAGAACGAAGAAAATGAGAATATTAAATATTTCATTTCCTCGAGTGGGAATCAAACGCACAATCAGCCGCCTTTACAGCCACACTCTTGTATCCTGAGCCAATACTGGCCTCAATACAATAATATACATGTATGGCTGTATGTTTTTAATAAAAAAAACTTAATAAAGAAACTCTGTAAATATTTTGCGCTCTTACAAAGTTAACCAACAAGTAATATAAAATCTGCATTCAGCTTAAACTGAATAGACACCCTTTTATGAAGCTAATAACAGAAAACAAAACATTGGAATCGGAATAAAAGTTCGGCGCACCAAACTTTTTTCAATTTTGCGCGTAAAACTTTGTAATAGCAATTCAGTTCGCAATTTAAAAAGTAATTTGAAATCAGGGAATCAATTTGAAAATTTATTTGTAATTATTAAGATAACGTGTTCGTGTATAATATGTGATCATCATCATCATCATCATCATCAGCCTGTCCTCGTCCACTGCTGAACATAGGCCTCTCCAATAAATATATGTGATATAATACAATATACAATATGTGATAAATAATAATAATTAGTGTGTAAATGTATTTAAATTGTCTACATATATCTATCGCAAACGTAATTAGTCAATTACGTTACTTTGTAACGAAGTGACGTTATTACGTTATTGAAATATGTAGATCGACGATATTTGCTAGCTTTTACAAGTTTTGTGGGCTTATCTAGATATATTTTCTGGCTTTGAAGATTTGTCTAAACGTTAATTTTTAGAGGTTTTTTTATTAGTAAAATTTCTGGGGTGGGCACAGACCTACCGGCCCTTTCTATTCCTACGCCCTTGTTTGTTGTTGATACAAGTTTGTTTCGAGATTCGGGAGTCGCAAGTGTTTTATCATAACGCTAAACAAAAAACTAGTTTACAATATAATCGAAAATTAAAGATTTATTATCATAAACTACCCTGTAATAAAATAAAACAATTAAAACTACACTCTACAAAAACTATCAGATTTTAAAATGTCAGAATATTTGTAAAACGAAATGACGTGTGTAAATTGTTTTCTTTTATTTATAACAGTCACAAAATACAGACTGTAAAAGGAATGTTGAATTAATAAAACTAAAAAAAACCGACCCTAACAGCTATTTATAAAAGGAATAACCTCAACGGTTACCGGTAATCAATATCAGAAAAAAATAAAAATATTATATTTTATTAAACTCTACTTATTATATACGAATACGTCAATTTACAACGTAAAAGCATAAAAATATTTGCAAGGTCTTCGATCACTTGATTAAATTAATTAAAGAAAGTAAATGTGAACGACGACATAATACACATAATTATAAAAATAATATAATTATAAAAATAATATATATTTTTTTTCTATACGTATAAATGAATTAAATATTATTGAAGACTACACATACATAAGCGAATCTAGAGATATTTTCTGGGGGTCTGGACTCCGTGTAAATATTATTTTTTAAATATTTCGGGCCAATTTTTTTGTAATTAAAATTGCAAGTGGGCACCAGACTATTCAGGGATAGGCACAGACTAATCGACCGCCTTCCTACACCCATGTACACATATATTTTATATACTTTATATTTACTTTTCTTCTAATGAAAATTCATTTTGTAGTACAAAATGGATTGTTACTCTTGGGAGTTTGACATGTTACAATTTTCCAAACACGGCTCGGCTTTATGAGCAATAAAAAGTTACGACGGGCGCAGTGATTAAGCCAATTACTTCTTATTGTGTACATGTAATTTCATGTAATGCAAGAACGTATCTACTATTGTATTCGGATACAGGTAACCCCACGTAGAACCATCGGTAATAAGAATACCTTTTAATTTTATTGTCCATAAAATCTTTTGTTTGGATAAATATGTATACAATTATATACGTACAATGTACGTTTGAACTTATTTATTTAAAGTATTTTTTTTGTATTCATGGCATTTTGAAGTAAAATATGAGATATATTTAAGTTTTTTTTCGATTGCACCGATTTCTCTCGATTTTTATAAAAAATATCTAGCCAAATATCAGAAACTATTTTTAAGATTATTATTTTTTACACTATGAATGTTAGAATACATTTATTTACTATATATATTTTTTAGACATTACTTAAAATTAGATTCATGTGATTATATAGATCCTTGGCAGCTTTGGATCTCCAAGCTTTACTTCCAGGATCGAATATCGTTGGAAGGTAAGCATTGCAAGCAAGTCCGAAGATTTGAACCCATGTGTGATGTCGTGGTTAGTTAATTACATACATATTAATAAAAAATATCCACTTGACATTCTACCGCCAGTCACGTTTAATAAATGCCATATAGTATTATAATTTCAAGAAAATAACTTATAACATTTAATTGCTATTCATCCGCACGTTTGTTTTTACGCTGTTCCTCTTAAAATATGTATTATATTGTTTGAATCATAATGACATTAGCGTTTTATACAACAAAAAGACTTATTTACTGGTACTTACTCGTAAGTATAATTAATATAAAGTTTTATAATAAAAAAATAATAATTTGTTTCATTTAAAGTTACACGGAGTAATTATTATTAATAATATTTTTACCAATATAGTATGCATAAAAAATGGTGATGGTAGTTGTCAGATTAGTTTTTATCCTGTCGACGAAACGTATTTTACGACTTAATTTTTATATAATTAAATTGAAATCGCTGACTGACTGACCTTGTAGAAATACGTATTTATTTAAATTTTAAATATTAACAATGTTAACATTAAATTGATAAATATTTATGTGGAGTTCAAAATGTGAATATACAATGTTTAAATGCAGTGCATTCATATACCAACCATATACCATGTCGAAAATAATAACAATTTATTGCACAAAACTTTTTAGTTTTTTATTTATAACCTTAACTTTTTATGTGCTTCAAAGAGCCGTAGATCTCGATATTTGATATTAATTTCAGTTTGATACAATCTCGAGATAAATGGTCTTGACAGCCAGCCTACAACCTTTTGAGGCACGCAGTCCTAAAAATGTCTTTATTTTATACAAATATTTTAGATTTCATTGATATCAATCACAAATGCTATTCCAGGTTTAACGAATCAGATATTAATTGAAATAAATTCAAAGCAGTAATATTTATTTGTGAACATGCATATGTATTGGGCTTGATAATAAAATAGTACAGATTATGCTACTTCGTTATGAGGGATTTGATTTGCAAATAAAATTAACTTTGTTCGATTTTGTTGAGGGAATAAATAAATGTTATGATAATATTTGAATGAATTTGTTTACATTACAACTTGATACAAATTGTAATGAATAATTAAATATATAACAACCGGCTCTCTGGCTTTTATAAAAGACGCAAGCGACGCGCCTGAGGCTTCGCCCGTTTCAAGAAAATTATTTATTCAACAAGCTGTCTCGTCCGTGTTCTATTGTTACATGACATTTGTGACTTCAAATAAGAAAAAATGAATACCGCGGGTTACATTACGTAATTTCCATAAAGCTTTTGTTTAATTTTGTAAATAAATTTGCAATCTATATTGATCACTTACAATTATGCTTCTTTCAATATCATAGGTATTTTCATGCTTCTTTCTTACACTATCAACATTCTTAAGGAGAACGAATTAATTTCCCTGTAGCTTTAGATTGGTTAAGGAATTTTTGGAAGCATATAATATTTCAATGACATTCTTATCAATTTTGTTTTAGTTAATAGTGTAACTTATAACCTTTTGTGTTAAAGGTGTAAACCTTTTACTATAAAATTAATAGTTTTTATATTGATTATGTAAATAGCTACAAATTTATTTTATTAGTAACAGCTGTAAATAAAGCTTACGTTGTTGGTTCATCCAAAAAAATGATAGGTGGGTTGTTCACCAGCTCCAGGGCTACTGAAAGGCGTTTTGATTGACCTCCTGATAGGTTTTGTGACATGGTGTCTCTGTGCTCCCATAGACCAATTGTTTGTAGAATTTCTTCTACCTGTAGGAAAAACGAGATACATGGTAAATAAAAGTATATCCATCCATATACAATATGATATATTTAATTTGGTAAAAAGTAGACAAGTCAACTTTTGGTATTTAATTATTTCCCGTGAATCCCGTGAGTGAACACAGAACTCGAAACTCTTGTATCTTCTCTCTGATTCAACATTTATGGTTTTGATGGGATATCATTACTTTTTGTAAAGTAATAAAATGTAAAGGAAAGCTTGCCAAATACAATAGTGAAAACTGCAAATAAATTGGTTAGGCTGATTAAAAGATTGGCTCAAATAAAAACACAGACAAACATTTTTTTTTAATTCATTGTATTTGGATTTTTTTGGATTTGAAAAGTAAATATCTATCTATAACTATCTAAAATGTTGCTTTATTAAATAAATTTCTTTAAAAGAATTAAAATTTCTTTAAAATATTTACAAAACTGTCCATGGAGGTGCAAAAACATCAGAGTTTGAAAATGTATTATTTATACTTCTTTTACATTTCCATCGACGTTGTGAGATGATTTATAAGTACTTGTGGTACATTTCTATCTGAATGGAATAATACATGGGTGTTTCAAATGTATAAGTAATGACTTTCAGAGTTATTCAGAAAGTAAGTAGAACGTTGTTTCAAAATATTATTTTATGGTACGCTTACACGCTTGGCAAGCATCGGCCAGCATCCGCCAGCATCCACGTACACAAGGGTGTAAACTGGCTGTTTGGCTTGCCATGTAAGAACTTGCAAGAGCTCGTTGCCGATCCTGATCAGTGACGGTTTTTGAATACAAATCAAAGGAAGCTTGCGGCAAGCGCTTGCGACTTGTTTACACGTTGGCTCGTATGCCATATTTACTAGGTGTGTTCGCAAGTGTTCTATTTTGTGAACGTGAATGAACGATATGCTCTTTTTAAAGAACCTATTCTTTTTACGCTATATTCTCTTTATTATGCATAACTTAAATATACACAAGTATATTCTGTGTATACATACATATTGCACATAAATTTGTTTGGTAGTAAGCAAGGTTTTACATTATAATAACATTTTTATTAGCAACTATTAATATACTTGATATATGCAAAAGATTTTCTTGTGGTAAGTTTAACTTGCAGCTGCAAAAAAAAAACAATTAAAAGGCAGTGTTGCTTAGCCAAATTTTCTGTTATTCTATGTAATTAGTATAATTAGCTGTACAAAATTACATAAATAGTGGTTTTTATGTTCAAGGTTCTATGTCATTGGCGTGTCATTTACATATCAAGATACTTTCAAATGGAATATTATATGATTACGGCACTGACGCAGGCAGACTCATAGTTAAACTTGCCATACAATTGCAATAAACTCGTTTTTAACTGCCGGGATACAGCGTGGAACTGAAAAAAATATATACATGGACAAATTCTAATAATTTTGTATAATAATGTCCACTGGTTTCACAAGCTCCAAGAGCGTCGTCTGAGATAGTTTGGCCACATTACGCGCCGGCCTAAGAACTATGTCGGATGCAAGTGCCTTGCTATATCAGTTCCTGGAGTGAGACCTCCCGGACGCCCGAGGAAGCGCTGGTTGGATGTCGTGATGCAGGACATGAGAGCCAATGGTCTATCCACCGAGGACGCAAAAGACCGTGCAAAGTGGAGTAGGTTGAATAGGAGGGCAGACCCTGGCAATAGCCGGGATTAATGCCAAGAGGAAGAATGTCCACTGGTATAATAGGCATCCATAGAAAGGGGTTGTTGGATAATTTACGAAAATACTTACAATAAGTTTTTTTTCAGATTTTCCTAGTTCATGTCCAAGCTTGAGATCGGCAGCTATCATCATAGACTCGCTGACAGTGAGTCGCGCTTGTAGTAAATCATCTTGCATTATATAACAACTCAATTTTTTGAAAACTCGCATATCTCGAGCTTGTCCGTTGACTGTGATTCTTCCGTTTACTCCGTTAGATCTAATAAATAAAATTAGATATATCAAAATTTTTTTATTGTTATTATAATTTGTTGGTCAGAAGTTTCGTTGCTTTTACGCGATGCCTGTGGGTTCTATTAACAATCGGTGCTCTCGAGTTTTCATGTATTTCAAATAAAAATATTTAAATCTAAACAATATTTAATTATTTTTTTTTGTAGCGTCATTTTTTGTCGTCAACGCTAATAAAAAAATTCTAGAAATAAAATAATAATAGTAATGATAGTCTGTAGAGAAACTGATAAAGATTTTAAATAATTAATAAAAAAATTACAATAAATATTTTTACGGTTTTGTTCTAGGTTTTATTAATATAAAAATACATTTTAAAAAACGCAACAAATAGTTGTACCTAAAGTAAAGTAAATAAATATAAAAGAACCTAAAAAGAAAATATCTTTTAAGTTTATTTAACACTTGTTATTATAATTTTTTGCTTTATTAAATAACCTTGAGGCAACGAAATTGTAATAAAAATTATATATAAAGCTATTATTATAGACGGAAGCTGGAGAACGTAAAATTTTATTATGAGATTGTGTTCACCATGCATTCACATTTTCTTAATGTTTGTTCCCTCAGAACTTTTGAAAACTAGTGCTTCACGTGTGGTCCCATTTTAATTTGGTCCATTTCTAACAAAAGAATCTGTGAGAAAATGTGTACGCGCAACAAATAGACGAATAACTCAATATCTCGCCAAACGATTCTGAAGTTTCTTTTTTTATTTGAAAAGACAGCCTTCAGGGATACTTTGGTTAGGTTCTGATTTTGGAATCCGGTGAAATTAAGGAAACCATTGTTAAAATTGGCGAACCACGGTGGAAAGTGCATTAGAAGTGATCGTTGCATTTATTTTCAACCATTTTTAAAAAAAAGGATGTTCTCATTTACAACTGACTTCAAAAAAGGGAGAGGTTCCCAATTCGCCCGAATATTTTTATGTATTTTCTTGTCAATAAACTTGTTACTTTGCGCAAAAATAATATCTAATTAAGATTGAAGTCATACATACACTACTCGTTTGAGAAGCATCTTTTTAAGGTCTACCTTTTTTACCTTTTTTAATCAATCGCAAAATTCATTGATTTACTAATAAATTAAGTAAAACGGACTTTGATTTTATTTAATAAATATAATTAATGAACGATTGTATAATTTTGAAGTTCGTGCAAGTAAAACAAACAGGCTTAGTAATTTGGTATTATAGTAAGGTTGTTGTAGCATTAGCTTGACATCGACTTTAAAATTATAAAATCTTTCTTTAATTATTTTAGTACCAAGGCAAAGTCCGGCGTTGAGTTCCGCCACTCAACAGGGAAAAAGATAATAGGGACCGGAGTCTCTTGTAAAATAGGTTCCCTCTGTTTACCCTGCTTTATACGGGATACAGCGTGACTCTGATCAGTTAGAAAATAATATATTTATAATAATAATACATGTATTTCATACTAACGTATATCCGGCTAATATATTGAGGAGTGTGGATTTTCCAGCACCGGATGGTCCGAGGATACAGGTTAGTTCGCCTGATCGGAACTCGCCAGAAACATTGTGCAAAATACGACGTTCACCTGTGGACAAAATATACAATATTAAGTATACGACAAATTTGAGTATTAATATGTGAAAATAAATCAGCTTCACGCTGTATCCCGCACACAGCTGGGTAGGCAGAGGGGACCTAGTGTTAAGACACTCCGTTCTCCACTTTCCGCTGCCAGTGCGAGGGAATGGAAATATAAATAAATATTTCATTCCCTCGAGTGGGAATCAAACCCACACCCACGACTGGTCTCAACCGAAGTGTCGATTTGATATAAATATTTACCTACGACGGAACGAAGACGGTTGAGGGCTGCCAATAATATTTCAAATATCAACAAAAATATAAAAAAAACATAGCAATAAAATATCCTCCTATCTTCAAAATTAGTTCATTTAATGGCAGCCCCGGACGGATTTTCTTGCGTTTCTTATAAAGTTGGAACATATAGGCTATTTGCCCTGCGCGCGTACTTATCGTCTACATAAACAGATGTGAAATTCGTTTTTTTTGTAAATACCTATAAATTACCAAAGTATTTTAAATAACGATTGAGTTAGTGCATTACAGTATAGATAACCATACTAAAACAATTAATATTTTTTCTACAATACACTTAAACAAATATTCGTATAGCTCAAGCGGGCGAAGCCGCGCGGGGGTCGCTAGTAATGCATATAAACAAAACAAGTCAGTAATTATACTAGGTATCTAAGAGGAATAGAACTTATATGTAGATAATGTTACTGAGTACTCATAGTCATTTTATTAATAATCAGTTTTAGTTCCTTAATAGTTTCTAAGGTGCGGTTTTGCATGTCAGATAATTTGAAGCAGTCAATTTTAATAATGTAGTGTGACGAGTTTACCTTTAAAATATATTTATCTATATATATATTCGAGGCCAATAGTGGCGCAAGGCACAAGTGTGTGACTGTCAACGCCACTGGTTGCGGGTTCGATTCCTACTCTAAAAAATGAAATATTTAATATTTTCATTTCTTCGCTCTCTTGTCGAGGCTAAGCGTGGCGTTGAGATCTGCCACTCAATGCTAAGCTCGCAATGCCTCCAGAATTCTTAACACTACAGGTTCTCTATCTACCTGATATGTGCGGGATACAGCGTGAAGCTTTTTTTTAAATAAAATAATGATCATAAACATTTTATATTTATGTGTGATGCGTGCAACCTCTTATGTTAAACACGTGGAATACTGCTATAGCAGTAAAATAAAATGGTTTTAATACAATAGAATTGTAATAGGTGTCATGATCATCAATTATCATTAATTTGTTCTATTATCCAACTTAACGATATATAAAATATTTTCGAATTAAATATTTTTTATATTTTTCCCTCCCTCCTCCTCCTTTCTAAATGAAAACCCATCTTTTAATCTAATCTCTTTAATACCCATATTTTTAACTGTAACTTTAGAAATATAGAAACCCGACGTTTCGAACACTTTGCAGTAGTCCGTGGTCACGGGTAGTCTACCCGTTTAATAGTTTCATTTTAAATATGTAATAATCGTGAATAGTCATCTGTTTATCACTCTATATGATTATTTAAATGAGGCTATGTAGACCAAACGAATTGATAAAACTTTATAATTCTTACGTCAACCAATCCGACCTCGCAGTCGTCACTACAGAAATTACTATTAAATAATAATAATATACCACACACACACAATAGTGACAACTGGATGCCATACTTATTGTCAAAATATATGAGAATAAAAATTCTCGAATTATGTCAATTGGAGTAACCTTGAATGGGTATTCAATAATAATTGTTAGGTTCCTCTGTCATTGTAAGTACCTATCAGTTTACTTGTATTACGATTTAAAGTTGTTTTAACAATCATTCTGGCTATTTTTCATATTTATAGCAGGTATACTTTAGTTTTATTTTAGGATCACGATTTTAGGATTTTAGGATCAAGGAAAAATTATTGCAAAATTTGCCGTCTTATAATATTACTAACGAAGCTAATAAATTCTAACAAAAAATATATATAAAAAAACACAAAACCTGTCTGCATACAAATATTAAATTTTAATATTTATTTATGCAGCTATATTCCGTATGTTTACGATCCGTCCAGGTAGGTGAAGGATCCGATCGGTGCGGTGGTAGGCATCGGTCAATGTACCTAATTTTGAATAAATTAAAGCATTACATTTTATTTTTATATGGGCACTTCAACTAATACCCGAACGAGGGTTATTGATTTTTTAACATCGTCCCCATGTTTTTGTTATTTTTATAAGCGTTTATCGTAAAATTTTGTCTATTAAATGTTAATTTATATTTCAAGTTAAAAAATGTTAGAAAATTTAACTAAAGTTATATAATAAGCTACTGTATTAATAGTGTAATTTAGAGTTGTTATTTAACAAATAATGAAATATTATATTTAACTTTCCACGATATATTCATACAATACAAAAACAATCAATGTTATTTTTAAGAATTGACAAACATAGGTAGACAAAATTTTAAATTTATTTTCACAACAAATTATTTTTTTTTTAACTAAATTTAATTTAACTAAAAAATTAAATTTCTACAATCATTATAAATACTTAAATCTAAGTATAACGCTTTGCAAATGATATTTTAATATATCTTCTTAAAATAAAAATCAAAATTTAGCCCATAGATAGATGCTGCTCATAAAAGCTGCAAAAATGAAGACTAAAAATGTATACCGCAAACCACTTCAAAGACTGTTTATGTAAGTAGAAATTAAGGCTAGATTTACATTACTCTTGCATTTCTGAACCTTGTGGTTCGCTAATGAATTTTTTTACCGCAACGTAGCATAAAAAGTATGCCGCATTTATATCCAACACTATTTTTTAAAATTCCAAAGAAATGTACATATTTTCTTATTAATAAAATCAGCTTCACGCTGTATCACGCACACAGCAGGGTAGGCAGAGGGAACCTTAGGACACTACATTCTGGAATTCTGGAAAACCGCGCTTTGCCTCGACACCAGAACATAGAAATGAAAATATTAATTTAAATAAATGTTTTAATATTAATTTATTAAAAGAATTCTTGACTTGACTTTACTTGCTGACTTGACTTTTTAATAAGAGGTAAAATCTGTCATCCATAAGTTCGCGCATACAGTCCACGAGGACACTATCATTGTACAAGAATGGAAAAATATGTATATGGGACCAAGCAGTTGCCTCGCGAACCCTAAGTACATTACTTATGTATTAAGCTTAGTATTTTTATCAAATGGTTAATTATTAAATAGTGGGTGTTAATTAATTAATTAATTTAATAAAAATTTTGATTAATTAAAATTTTTTAAGTAAATTATTTGGTATAGTTAAACAAAGGAAGTTTGAACGTTAATCTAAAATCTTAAGCGTGTGAATGCGTACCTATTCATTTTTGTTTATATTTTGTAACTATTAATTTAATTAATCAGTATTAGAACATTTATTTTAAATGTCAGGTATTAAATGCTTACATTAATCAAGTTATAAAGGTATATTTGTTATTTTATAACCTTATAATCTCTTATACTAAGGCTTATACAAGATTTTTCTTGTGGCCTTTGCCTGGTACGTTTCTAATGGGTCCTTTATATATATATATATATATTTATATATATTATTTATATTTACTTTTAACGAAAACATGAAGAAAAACAAGGCCATCGCTTGGTCAGTTTTCTACTAATTTTAGAGTATTTAACATATTTGGTTTTAGCTAATACCGCGCTTTAGATCTTACCCAAAAAATATATATTTAAAAATATAAAACTTTTTCGTTTACTGTATATATTAAAAAATGAAGGTCAAGTGCGTTCTATATACTGAATGAAACCTAAACATTTAAATTTTAATATATATTTTGCAATAGCTTCTTTGATTTATGATCATTCAATGCACTTGAATGAATGTTAATTGGAAAATTATACAGTCGTCTTTTCTGTCACAAGGTAATATTTCTCGCCTTTAAGTATGGCTTACTAATAAGAATAATAAAATACCTTTATTAAGTCCATAATAATGGGAGAAAAGAACAATTAATATACTTTATCATTGATTTAGATGCCATCGATATAATTTTCTTGGTTATTTTTACATAATTGTAGGTATTATTTATTTTCATAATTTTCTTTTATCAGGAAAAAAAATCCATCTAATACATTTCAGACCGCTTTTCTCTCAATAGGCACAATGTTTTGAATAGATTTCAATCAGACGTTTCATAAAAATGACTTTTGTTTTTATGTCAGCGTGACTAACAAAATTTGAAAAAAAAAACCTTGATTATTCATTTGTGACAGACATGTTAACGACAAATAATGTTAGCCTAGCATTAAAATGATTACACTTTAGAAGCCATTGTTAGAATGTATTACAGGAAGTTCTTGATTTTGAAATGTACAGTAATTTTCTTTAATTTCGTGCTTAGCTGCTTGCTTAATTCAATTATACAATACTATAGCAACGCTTGAGTGATTTTGTTTATCCATACCTATATTATAAATTCGAAAGTAACTCTGTCTGTCTGTCTGTCGTATAGTTTAAGCGGGCATAGCCGCGTTCGGGTCCACTAGTTTTATATAAATATAAGTGTATTTTATTTTAATTCCAAGATATCCTCTCTGTATTGTCGTTCTTGTTTCATTGAGGTGATAACGTCTTATAAATCTAATGTCACATGCTGCACAAATAAAATATTTGTATTGCGATTGCAAATAAATGTTTAATTTACAATTAACTATTTTTTTTGTGTTATACAAAATAAATAATTCAGTGATAATTATTCAATTTAGTTCATAAAAGTACGCATGCAATATTTTCTTATGACGTTAACACGTAAAATTATCGTCCGTAAACCAGACATTACCAGTTTTTTTTATAGTATTTTTTTTTGGATATTATATTTTTATTTTAAAGGGTCTTATTTCTTTATGTCACATGTTAATATAACTGCACATAGTATATTAGCAATAATTAAATTTAGGAAATCCTTGTACGTCAATTAGCTAAAAATAGCAAGAAGACAAGTTGTCATAATAAAATTTGCTTAGATATCACATAAACATTTTCACATTAAGATTTATATAAATGCATTTTTATAGGAAACGTACAGTCGTTTCGAATATTAATTAACATACTCGTTATGCTAATCAACACATATGTTATTGTAAAAAATATGCAGATATAAGGCAAAAACAAATATTTTTAAATGAAATTAAAAAATGAGATTCTCAGATTGTTTTTTATGTGTTCATGTATGTGTCAGCTTCACGCTGTATCCCGCACACAGCGGGGTAGGCAGAGGGAAACTAGTGCTAAGAGTTAAGACACTCTGTTCATCGTTCAGTGCATGTTGAGTGGCGGAACTTAATGCCGCGCTTTACTTTGTTACTATAGCCAGGAAATGATAATATTAAATATCTCATTACCTTGAATGGGAATCGAATCCAGAACCTGACGCGTTGTACATCTGCGCCACGACCGGCCTCTAATGATATAGTAACTTGAGGCCAGTATTTTAACTTGACGGAACGAGGCAAAGGCGGGAAACGTCGCTTAATTCCGCCACACAACACGCAGTGCCTCTAGAATTAGGTTCCCAGATTCCCTCTGCCTACCGAGAAAGTGAGGGACGGAAGTGTCTTAATGGGAAAATGAAAATGTTTCATATCATAAACGATGCATAATGATAAAGTAAATACAAAATGAAACAAGCTATGGATTCAAGGATTCTGTACAGATTGTCTGCATTCAGATAACCACCAGTTTTAGGGATAAGGGATCTTCGGTTTTACTTAATACTCAATCTACTAAAAGCCCACGAAAAGAAAGCATTTTATTTTATTTATGGCGGACCTTCTTTCTCCAATTAGAGGTTTTTTGTATAGCGAACTCTTAAGAATGTTTTAGGAATATCTTTTATGTTTTTTCGGACGTGACGGTTTAAGGGTTAGAGTTATTATTATTATCTCGACTAGATAAGTAGCTTTTCGTTTTTTTTTTCAGTTACTTTGTTTTCTGTTGCTTAAGCATCTTTGACAAATGTAGTAGCACAACAATATTAATTAAATTACGTATTGGATACTAATATGGTTTTACGGTAAATACCTGAAGTATTTAAGTACCTGAGTACCCTAAGAGTACCCTAAGATATATACCTAAAGTATATAATAATTAAACAGATATACAAGCCATAGTCTTTATCTATTTTTTTAAGTGTTGTACCGTTTGAATTGAACATAGCGCATGTTGAATGGTACAGAAATTAATTGCATTTTACAAAACCTAAACAAAAATATATATATTATCAATAAAGCCGGACTGAACGAGCCGGGTGGTGGCTTTGTGTTCATTTGACGATTCAAAAGTGCTTGTAAAATTCTATTTCAATAAAAAATATTTTGAATTTGAATTTGAAAAAATGTAAATAATTATGAAGCGTATGTAATCCTTTTCTAAAAACACATTATTTACAATTGTTTCCAAAATTTCAATTGAAATATTCGCACACAAATTTTAAATGTTTTGTAATTAAGGCACAATTTATATAGAGGAGCTGTGGGATACAGTTCAGGATTATTCATAATTTATATTAATTGAAGCTAAGAAACTTCTTAGCTAACTTTTGAGATAGGAGACACTCGTTTAAAAGAACAATTTGTAACAACTGTGCGCGGTTGCTCGCTATAAGACTTGGTTCCTATATGCTAAGTAGGCTGATGACTTAAGATACCAATGTAAATAAATAAATAAATCAGCTTCACGCTGTATCCTGCACACAGCAGGGTAGGCAGAGGGAACCTATTACAACACTTCGTTCCCCATTTTCTGCCAAATTTTGGAGCGTGTTGAGTGGTAGAACTCAACGCTGCGCTTTGCTTCTACACCAGAGCGAAGAAATGGAAATATAAATTTAAATAAATATTTTATCTCCTCGAGTGGGAATCGAACCCACGACAAAGTCGTGTTACAGACACATTTTGTGCCGCTACGCCATGACTGGATTTAGGTGAACAGAAATAATTTTAAAATATAAAAAGAAAACGTAATTAAGTTTTTTAAATTGTTACAATTTTATTTACTTGTGTAAATGCCCTTAAAATAACCTTAATATAATATAAACTAATAAATAAATTATAAATAAATTATAAATAAATTATCAAAAAATAATTAATATAAGCCCATGAAGTAAGAGCAGGTTCAGGATTCCTTGTCTTGTTAACTATTTTAAATGTAAAAGGACAATGTATAAATTTTTTGTATTTTAATATTGTAATTTTATAATTAATCGCTTGAACTGCATCCATTGTGACTTTAGTTTAATTGGTATTACTTTTGTAACTGCCTAACCTTTAAAGATGGAACGTTCGCAACAATTATATCACGTTATATTCCTATTACGTTAAACAAGTACAGTGGGCAAAGTTATTATTATTTTTTATTTAAGTTAATGTAACGATAAAAAATTTAAATTAATTAATTTTATTATTTGCTAACAAATTTAATTTAAATAATTTTATTATTTAAGCTAAATTCGTTACTATAGAAACGAGAAAAAAATAATTTTGGGCGTCAAATGTAAATTGTCAGCAGTTTCATATATAGTTCTGTTAAATAAGACCACTGGGAAGGGTATGGTTGGAATTGGATCGGTACGAATAACGGCCGAGAATTTGTGACAGGCTCCCTTTTACGAAATACCTAACTTTTTTGCTAATATCTGCGGATCTCAAACGACTTTAGACTTTAATAAATTGCATTGAAACATTCAGAGTTTTGGTCGGATAGTTTTCTATATAGCAGAATAAGATTTCTGCAAAGAAAAAAATATAGTAGAATTTTTCAGACAATTTTTAAGTTCATACATAAATTAATGTGTAGTACTCATTTTTAGGAATACACGCATATTTTAATAAATAATTAAAATTTAAGAAATTAATCTAATGGAACAGCTCTTGGGATAAGCAAAAATGACTTGAATAACAATACAGAATTATACTAAGTTGCTATAAGATCTCCTTGAGGTCTAATTCTTGGTTAGTTTCGACTTTCGGAGAACTCTGGGGATAGATTCGACAGATAAGGCGGTGTGTCTAGTCAGCCTTATTAACAAGTGAGCTTAATTGGTTGGTTTGAAAGGAATCTATGATAACAATGTGTATTGCTTTATTGTCATACTTTAAGCAAATAATAATGAAATATTTAACAACGTTTCGTCGCTGTGGTGTCGAGGCAAAGCGCGGGGCTGAGTTACTACATTGAACCCACAATCTATCGTGCTTACAGTCATACGCATGTGGCCTTAATAAAAAAGTTACAACAATATAAATTATTTTATACTTGCAAATTGCTTTAAAATACCAATTTTATTAGAATACGAAAACAATTCAGATAAGTAAATACAGACAAAATTATTTATTTTAAGCGGGCGGAGTAGTCAGCGGCTTGTCATTTTGTAATATCATAACTGTTACTAATTTAAATTTTCAATATAAATAATAAAAAAATGGAATAAATCCTAAAATATAGTTAACATAAAACGAATGTTTATATTACCCACATGTTTTTTAACAATAAAATGCAAAAAAGGAGTCAGTATGTAGCCTAATAAAAGAGATAAAGAGGGTTCCCGTAGGCTGGTCATGTGTCTTTCCAGACATTGCCGGTAATACGCGCAGTATATTCCAGAGGCGGAAACTCTACTGCCGTGAATGCTATATACGTATCTATAAGTTATATGAACTCGATAGATGTGTTATCGCAAACGATTCCATTGATTTATGTACTTTGGAACTTGTTACCGCCATTTTTATATACAATACTTTCTTTTTTTTTCAGGGTTAAGAACCTGTGCTCCCAATTATCCGCTGAATTCATAGTGTGACTTAACGCAGCGCTTTGCCTCGACGCCAGCGATGACCGAAGAAATGAAAATATTAAATATTTCATTCCCTACAGTGGGAATCGAACTCACACCCTGTCACGCTTTGTACCCCTGCGCCACAAGTGGCCCCGAACTGTCTTTTCTCGCTTATTTGCATTTATATTTGTTGTAATCCTCGGCCATCATATAAATATAGATACATATTATACGATTGTTCTTTTACTTAATTAAGACGTAAAGTTAATTTTGTAACTTGTATTTCAAGATTAATGTAGGAGTTGACATTAGTAAATGTGTTTTGAAGAGGATATTTATCATAAAGCATTATCAAGATATTAATCATAATTTATTCATCCTATCAGGATATTTAGCTTATACAGGGAAAAGTACAATAAAATACATACAAATATGTTTATTTTAAATACATACAAATAAATATATATATTCATATTTAAGATTAGAAACTCAGTTAGTTCTTTTATTACTTTGTCTCCTTATGAATACTACTGTCATTGACTATTAATACGTATAATTAATACAAACATAATTATAAAAATAATATATCATCTATAAAAATGTCATCTAAGTCTTTGAGAATATTTAGTTGATATGTGTATATTTTTGATGTCTTGTTATTGTTAGACAATTTTTATAGACTTTCTTAATTAGTAATTATGAAACAAATTATTAAAAATTACATATGCACGTACGATTTTCAAGGTATAACCTTGGATAAGTGGTTTTTAAAGTTAAAGTCACGACTGACACGATTTCTTATCTTAATTTGATGATCTTCATAGAGGAAACGTGATGTATATGTATTTACGCTAAGGGCAACGTTACTTCTTCTGACATTTCATATGAAAAAAAATAGCGTTTAATAAAAATATAACATTCCCTTCATAGTAATTGGGTAAGAATTTAACACGATTCACCAAAAAGCGTTGGCAAACTGAATCGATATTACAAATAGTCCACAGGAAATTGGTGATCCGCACTGGGCACAACAAATTACAGCAATTTCCATTCTTCGACGTTTTTGCGATTTCGTCCCCACCCTTCGCATTTACGTACCATGACTCTACCGTATTATGTATTACTTTGGCACATTCATAAACATTTCCATGATGTATGTATGTCTCCTTTTTCCTAGCGATTTGGCTTTCAGGGGTACAAAATTCTATAGATGTTCTTCAAATTATTATAAATATCAGGGGCTATTAATATATTCCCATAGTTTTTTTTATAATATGCCTACTTTTTTAGATATTATGAATGTTTAAAATCTTAAAAAAAATTGTATCGCTCTGCATTTGTAGAGCCTAATGGGAAGTAAACGATTTTGTTAATCATTTATAGTATAGATAAGAGTATAATATTGCTTTAAGCAATTAACAAATCTACGAACAAATTTATCGTTTGTGCAACAAATTTGTCTCATGTTATTTTCCTCATATTCTATAATATGCCCACATTTTTGGAAAAACATTTGAAACATTGTAGATGTAAATATTATTACCGTAGCATTTGGCGCTCCGTTCTCTCAGGTAATAATAATAAATAATTATTATTATTGAATCAGTGCAAAGATTGGTGTAGCATAAATATTTAATTAAAAAACATTTTAATTGATATATACATATTATTATATAAACATACTAGTGGACTTTGACGGCTTCGCCCGCTAAAATTATACGAACCTTTTATTAAATATAAAATATTGTCAGTTTACAGGGCGAATCCTGATAAACCATGAAACACGTATTCAATGAAATATTTTTAAGAGTCTAAATTTCGAATCTTATAAAAATCGGGGGCGATTTAAATTTTTTCCCATATAAACTTTCAACTCCTATTTCATCCTTTCAGGAAAAGAATATTGCAAATTCTCATCTTAGTAAGCACTTGTGTTGTATAAGAAATGCCCATGCAAAATTTTACACTCCTAGCACCTGTAGTAACAAAGTATCATACAAACTATCAACCCCAAAAACGAACCATTAGGAGTTGAATATTGCAAATTCCGGTCTTAGCGAGCACCTACGTCCTATAAATAACTCCTATGCAAAATTTGAGATTCCTAGCACATGTAGTTTCTGACATCTCGTGATGAGTGAGTGACCTTTCGATTTTATATATATAGATGAAGTAGTGGCCGTACTGGCTTAGGGTCATAAGCGTGCGAAATGCGTGTTGTGAAGAAAAAATCTTTTGTGGTAAATAGTCCATTTGTTAAGGCTGTAGGCTATACCGGCGGTAGCGGTGTCGTGGTGAGAATTGGGGAAGGCCTATGTCCAGTAGTGGACAAGAGATGACTGTTGATGACGATGATGATAGGCTATACCTATGTATAGCTATGACTATTTCATAAGAGTAAAAAACAAATATTAATATATATTTCAATATTAATAAATTAAATACGTGTTGCGAGGCAATGCTTGAAGGCACGTCGCACACACAAAGGAACCGCTCATTTTGGCTTTTCCGTAAGTATATTTTATTAAAAAGCAAACAGGCCATCCTGGCGTAATTATACAGCGTTTGACTGTAAACGCCATGGCCGCCATTTAACACGGAATGTCTCTAGTATATGTCTAATAAACATAAAAGGTATAACAAGATAATAAAAGAATATTTATATGTAGATAATTAATGGTAGTTAATGTAAAAAAAAAGTAAAACATTTGGAATATGTTACAATAAGTACTTAGCGTTAATGTTCTAAATATATAAAAAAATTGAGAACTTTATAAATCAAGCTGTTGATTGGTATGGGATACCGTATGCAGTTTTTTTTAAATATTTGATAAAATTATAGAACAGAGAGTTCTGTCACAATGCAATGTCTCGAAAATTGTGCTAAAAATAATTACTATTAATTGAAAATAATATTTTTTTCAGTACATCTTATTTTCGTCAAATATATGAATTAATTATCTTGAAAGTCAAGTCTCTTAAATTAATAATACAACTTACTCGTAAGGAGCTTATATATTTTCAAAATTCTAAAACAATAAACAAAGTTTTGTAACTTGGTCTATTCCCACAAAGATTAGCTTCAATAGTAATTTATTGTCCATTCGACTCTATTTTTAACTTCACACATTTCACACTGGTTTAGGCGTCGCCGGCTTGCCGGATGTCTATTTTCCGGAGTTAGCATATATTTACCTTGGACGCTATTTGAAGCTATTTGAAGCTTATAAAATGAATTCTTAATACAATTTTCACATCTAGAACTTTATCATACAAAAACATTTTTACGTCAACCAGGAATCTAACTTATGACCTCTGTCTCCATAAACAATGGGGTAAGAAGCATATGGTAATAGTTAGCATGTTTTTTAATACTTTTTTCTAGTATAACAAAGGAAAAAAAACATCTTGTCAAATTTGACAAAAACATTTATTTAAAGGCATGACAGTATATTTTTTTTACCTTAACATTTAAAGTACGAAGTTAGTGAGTAAATAAATTCTACACTTATACAAATAGATTTAAGTAATTATAATATTAAACGACGTACGTAACAAATAAAATACTTATATTAAAATTAATATTTAGTTTCAGTGGATTCTGAATGCATACAATTGATTAAAATTTTTAAGGAGCGAGTACATTGGGTAGTATTTATATAATAAATTAAGTCTTGTCTGCGGCTTCGTTTGCCGTTGTTTAATGGAAATAAATAGGAAATGTGTGGTAGGTATTGTGGATTTCAACTAAACAATAATCGTGATTAATTATTTGTGCCAAATTCTGAAGGCATTTCGTGTTGAGCGGGATTTAACGCCGCGCTTTGGCTCGACACTAGAGCGAAGAAATAAATATATTGAATATTTCAATATTTCCTCGAGTATGAATCGAATTCACAACCAGTCGCAATTACAGTCACAAGTTACACCCCTGCGCCACGATTGGCCTCAATGAATGTAGGTACTTCAATTCAATATAAAAATAAATCATCAATATGAACCATTACTTACAGAGATTAGTGCGTTCTACCAAATAAACACTTCAGCGCTATAATATTTATTATAGACTATTTAGTATGAGCGGCGTTGAGTTACGCAATAAGAAGTTAAACAAAAATTTAGTATTGAGCAATAGATATCGTGAAAGAACCTAGTGAGCAGTTCGCTTTAGATGTGACCTCAAATGAATAGCTTAATATTATTTAAGCCATAATATTTACGCACAGGAAGGTCAGATGTTTACGACACTAGTCCATTATAAATTCAAAACATAATTAATTTATATATCATGTTGTAATTGATATGAGCTAATGTTGCAAAAATTTAATTACACTTAGAATATATTCATAATTAATGTCAACGAGTTGATTTATATTATAGAAGTAGGTTCAAATCCTTATCAGGGAAATGTTTATACTATATTATTGTTGGTTTTGGTTCTTCTTGTTATTATTTAGGCAGACGATATCTACATATTAAAAGATGTATGAAAGTAGATAAAGAAAAATAGATAATGTGATTTACATATATGTTTTGTTCATTCATTGATAAATTAACACACAAATCTTTGCATGGTTTAAAATATTTTTTAATCGACTTCTGTAAGAAAAGGAGGTTATATGTTTATTTTACTTGGCATCGACTTCAAATTTGTAGAATTTTTGTAAAATTATTTTTCACTTTTTTAGTTCGTTGTTAGAAGTCGGTTTTTCTTTTTGCTTCAAATTAATTTATTACTTGTTAATAAATTACATATGTTTTTTGATATAAATTACGCAACAAACGTAAAGGTAGTCGACTTCAAACCTATGACGAATGTATATAATAATTTTTATTTACACATTGATTATAGGTATATAAATATATTATACAAAAGGTCGAAAGTCAAGTATTTTAAGAATTTAAAAAGTATATAAGTATATTATCCATATGAACGTGTATAATAACAGAGGAAACAAATATTACTGAAAATATCAATTGTTTCAAAAAAATATATCCAAGTTTTTCTTTTTTCGAGATTCGAGACATTACGCGTTGAGTTGCGGAACTCTACGCTGCGCTTTGTCTTATAAAAGTGAACGAGCCCACAATACTGGCATTCACAGTCAAACGCAGTTCCACTGTGCCACAATGGTTTCATATTTATATTTGCTGTGTACAGTCACAGTCTTTAAGGATTAAATCAAATAAGTTTCACAACCAGTAAGTTTTGAGAGTTGACGCTAACGTCAGAGAAGTTGCGTGGTCGTCATCGTAGTAGCATAAACGACAGACGGCGTGGGCAATGTCATTATGATATATTTATTAGTCCTCAAATGTAATAAATTATAAAAAAAACAACATTATTTTGAGCATACAAGGCCGTTTTAAGTAATCCATATCTATAATATAAATTCGAAAGTAACTCTGTCTGTCTGTCTGTCTGTCTGTCTTTTACGCAATCAGGGTCAAACCGCAAATATAATTGTGATAAAATACTTGAGGGTCTCGGGATGAACATAGGATACTTTTTTTCTCATATTTGTAATATTTTCGAAATATACCAATATATTAAAATACTTATAAATTTGACATGCAATTTATTCCGCCATGTTTATAACAACCGCCGTTGCTAAGCAACGATTTGCAGAGTTTCTTGTTAGAAAACGTCACCCAAAATGAGCTTGCTTAACGCATCCCTCCCTCTATTGAAAACAGAAAATAATTTCATAAATATTCGAAGGTATAGTTCAAGCGGGCGTAGCCGCGTTTGGGTCCACTAGTAACAATATATATTTCCTAATTTAGTAAATAAAAATCAGCTTCACCTGTATCCCCCATGCAGCAGGGTAGGCAGAGAAAACCTAGTGTTAAGACACTCCGTTACCTACTTCTTCACTTCACTGTGGCAGAACTGAACGCCGCGCTTTACCTCGATACCAGAGCGAAGACATGGAAATGTAAATGTAAATAAATATTTCACATCCTCGAGTGGGGATCAAACCCACGACTGAATAATCAATAACTGAAGCTAGTATAGGTAAATAGGTATTATATTTGTACATTTAGGTACTAATTATTGCCTGGATACTTAAACTACAATCAAAATGAACGTACAAAATTACGCCTGTAAAAATGCTTTGTATGGATTTCAGAATATAAAATATTCTCGATATACACAGGCTCGTTGCTGAATGTAAAATTTATAGGATGCACGAATTTCAACTGGTAAAGCTCTCACAAATATCGTGTGTTCTTTTGCATCAACGGTACTGCCAAATTGCATACCAATGAAGATAGTTTAAAAGACAGAATGGGATGAAAACCAAATGAATTTATCTACTGAATTTTTGTATTGGTTTTTTTTGTATTTAGTAAGGGAACTGGGAACTTCTCGAACTTCCGGTTTCCACATAATTTTATAACTTAACATAGCTTCACGCTTTATCCCTAGCGGGATAGTCAGAGAGGGAGAACGTAGCGCCAAACTATAATGTACATAATTTGTAAGCTTAATTTTACTCTTTAACTAAAAACCATAGTTGTAGAATAGACAAAAAAAATGATTATTTTATGTCTATGAAAGTTACAAAGGGAAAAAAATGGTCTAAAAATAGATTAACATAATCAGAATAATAATGAATACGAAAATTGCTGCTACAATGTCAGAAAGATATAAATTTTAAAAATATTAATTTGGAACTCCATATACTAAGAACAAAATATAACAGAAAAATATTAAGCAATTCTATGTCTTTAAACAATTAATTAATTTTGTACTAAATTTCTTTATATAATTTTAAGGTAAGTTAAATATTTAATAAATTTTTTAAGCAGTGAAAACTGCCAATTTTTATTTTTGGCTATCCCCGTGCCTAGAACATATTCGCAGCTGGAAATGTACGTGGACTGGTTCTGTTAATTTTCCTTTTCCATATTTAACGAGGTGCGAGTGTGGCGTCTCTTTTCATTATAGCTAGTGGAATCTTTTGTATTCGTAATTAAAATTTTCAATTTTTTAATATACAAAGACTATAATCTCCAAGTTTTTTATTTTTTTTAATTTCACAGCCAGGGTGAACTTAGTGTTAGGGCACTCCGTTTACTACTTTCTTTGAAATTAATATATTAAATAATTTAT
Source organism: Heliconius nattereri (assembly GCA_013403645.1). NCBI lineage: Eukaryota > Metazoa > Arthropoda > Insecta > Lepidoptera > Nymphalidae > Heliconius > Heliconius nattereri. The sequence goes on along the minus strand of JAAIXI010000248.1, from coordinate 9,128,944 downwards.
TGAGGCCAGTCGTGGTCCAGGGGCACAAGCATGTGACTGTGACCGTGACAGGTTGTGTGTTCGATTCTCACTTGTGGAAATTAAATAAAAATTAAGTAAATTGAATTACGTAAAACGCTAATATTCTGATATGAAAATAATTCATTACCCCGAAAGGGGACCGAAGACACAACCTATATTTACTCATAGCACGTCAGACTAGCTCACGATAGCTACAATTAAGTGTCTGGTGATTAGACTATTAGACGCAGATAAAAACAAAGTAAACATAATGAATGACCTACATAATTAAACATGACCTACATAAATAAATACAATTAGAAAATTAAACATTGGCAGTAATGGAAATTTCAATAATACTTCTATAGCAAGGAATAGAACTTGATTTGATTTTTATTATTTTTTTCTTATTAAAATAAATATTAAGAAACCCAATTCCGAAAGTTAACGCCAGGCTTTTGTCTTGGTGTCAGTGATAGAATAACTTATTCCCCCGAGGAGGGATCGAACCCAAAACCTTCGCGTTACAGTCATTTATTCTACAAACCTTAAGCTCTTTTACAGATCTCTATTTAGAATATAAATGTTAAAGTTGGCGAATATATTAAGATAATGTCTACGCACTGAAAGCATTGTTAACGTTATAAAAGTTTCTCGTCACATTTTAGTGTCGGGCGAATTCGAGAACATTTATTATCACTTGAGTTTAGTTTCTTGCGGAGTTGGTATTTCGTGGATGACTTTTCTTTTGCTTACCAACTTACGCTTTAACGTAACGTAATATTGAAATTTAATATGTTGAATGATGTTCATAATAAATGATTTTGTTTGAAAAAATAACTTTTTCATTTTTGGGTATTATTTTTTTTTCCGTATTATATTAGGCTTTTTTTAATAAAGTAGTTAAAACTGTGGTTTCATTTAAAGTGGTGCTGACAATTTTATCCTGTTTATAAGTCTGTTGAACTATTAAAAATGTTTAGATATATTATATAGTGGACACTACACGGAAATGTATATGAAAATAAATATTTACTTGATATATAATTATTTCTTTTAAATATAAATAATCGCTCAAGGATATTAAATATTGAATCTGAGATAAATTTTTAATATATATACAGTTATCGCACAGTTGATTTATTTGATTAAGTACAGTATAAAACTTTCAATAAGTACCTACTAATGTATAAATCAAATATGGAAAACTAGGCCCCCATCTGCCTGTTGCCTGCCAGAAAATTTTCCTAATCCTGTTATTCAAGAATCAGATTTATGGCAAATTTTTATAAAATAGATGATAATTGATTGATAAATATGATAATACTAATATCTCTAGCGAGGTAGTCAGTCAGTCAGAACGGAGCACCAATCGCTACGGTACTAATATTGAACTATTACTAGTAATTCTCATATTGAAATATCAAATTCGGAAGATTTCCTCTCTTGTTATCTTGAATTTCTGATCTTGTTATTTTGAACCGGGTCAAAACCAGCCCCAAGTTTGTCGCCTTATGTTTTGCTGCGTCACAATAGGGAGGACAATAACACACCTACAATATGACTTCCTTGATCGCCATGTGTTATGCGGCCCAGAAAGCAACGCGGATGACTCAGTCATCTTCAGTTCCATTCCTCCTCTTATATTTCACGCAGCTATTTGTACCCTATCATGCGCATGGAATGTTGCAGCCCTCGAAAGGCCGGCAGGGGCTGCCGCGAAAAAGCCTTTAATCGTCAACACCCTTACCATTTTAATATCGATTTATTAATGACATTCATACCTACTTTATTAACGATATTTATTTTTATTTCATTTAAACATATTACAACACAATATAATAGATTACATTAAAATATAGTTTAAGTAATAAGTTTATTTACCCCTTTGTTTACTTCGTTTCAATGTTAGAGTCAGAAAATTGTTAATATTAACCAGAATATTATTATTCGAGTTAAGCGCTTAGTAGTGACGTAACAGTTGTTGACGAAGGTTGCAATAGCTACGCTCTATTTGCAACTAGACATTAGTGCTGTACTAAAAAAGTATATAAGGTAAACAACATACAATTGCGTAAAAGGCGTGCGTGTCATACATACCTACTTCAGGCTACCGATTAGATTCTTCCATACATACGATTCCGATAAAATTTAAACGTATTTTTTAAGTTAATATATATCTGTTAATTTAATATATACCTGTATTTAGTATATACTACGTGTGAGTGTGCTGATTAAATTTAAATTGATTCTATATTATTAGAGTAGAGAGATTATAATATTAGTAGAGTAGAGAGTAGAGATATCCAAGTAACATATACATTAAAAATATTTTTGTAGACTTGAGTAGATCTTAGATCCGTCGTAAAATTTTAATAAATATATTTCCTTGCTTAATAAGTTATTTAATTATAAATCAAATGACTCATATATTATTCTAGTATATCATTTTCAGAACTTTATATTAGAATACACAGACATATTGATTATGAATACAATGAAACTTATTGAGCTTCTTATGTCAAGCTTGTGTGTAATTCTTTGTGGTTTAATATTTCTTGATTGTTTAAGAAATATTATAATAAGAATTATCAGTTTGTATTCATACATTTCAATTGTGTAGTGATTGTATGGAGTGATTTTACCAGTAAACCAATATAAATGAAACATAGACTGTTTTTAACAAGACAATAGTATTGAACAATCGTGTTTTATCTCAAAATACTTTGAAGTGTACAAATGGATTCGCTGAAACAGGCCTCGACAATGGATTTTGTGGGACGATGTCGACTTGATTACACTCCAACTGAATGAACATCCGTATAAATCAATTGTTTACACTTAAAACATATTATTAAGGAATTGAACATATATTTAGAAGTATGTTCTGGTAAGTTCGAAAATTATTTGGTTTTTAAGATTCTGGTAAAGAAAAGCCCCATGTTGGTTATATTAATATTGTTTTCTTATAAAATTAATGTTATTTTAAGAAACAAGTATACTTTTATGCAATTAAACTCAACCCTTTTCTTATTTTTTGACGTTTGACATAAGAATCATAAAAATCGGTCAATTTGTTTAGTCTACGACGCCACATGTAATCAACAACATATAGTATATACATGCATTACCCTCCTTTGCGTCGCGTAATTCGGTAAAAATACGGAAATTGTATTTAATAACTACGTTTTAAATGTCAATATAAATGCGGATGGTACTTAAATATATTTTCTTAAAAAGGCAAGAGGACAATTATTATATTATCTATATCTTTTTTATTTTAATATAAGTGTTGATGCTTTCTTTTTTTTTCGTTAACATTAACTGAATAAGGTATGTTAAATTAATATTTTTAATATCAGTATCACAAATAAGCATAAAGTTATTAATTATGTCTGCACGAGTATAATTAATGTCAACAAAGAAAAAAATATTTTCAGATAGTAAATGCGGAAGAGGTGTACCGCTTATATGTCAACTTGTGACTAATTTGGATAATAAATTAATACATAATAAAGAAACGTTAATTCATATGAAGTATATTTTTTCCGTGCTTTAGTAAGTAGTGTTAATTTTTTTATTTTTTTATTAAAGTTTTAAATACAATGCTTGTAGTATTTCGGACAAATTCTCATTTGGATTTTGGAAATAGGAAATGTATGTAATATATATTCACGTTTCTTTTCTGTGACTGACTCACTCACTGACTAAGTGTGACCAATAATGCCTCTCCCTGAGTGAAAATCAAACTCACTACCTTCGCGTAAACAGTCAGTCACTGCTGCTCTCGCTGCGCCACGATGTTCTAGCTTTTTATGGAAAAAACAATAGAAGCATATACTTTAAATTGTTTTGCCGTATCAGTGATAACCTTTGATTATATATCTAAACTTTACGCTTGAAGGTGAAATAATTAAATTTATTGATTATTTATTACCAATACAGTAAGTATATAATACTAGTGGACCCGGAAGTGGCTACGCCTGCTTGAACTATAAGAATATTTATTAAATATATTTATGAAATTATTTTCAATTTTTAATAGAATTAGGAAGAAAATATAAGCCTAAATAATCAAAAAGAATAATAAGTAGAGTCATATTATTAGAAATAATATCTGAGTTATTGAAATGAATCAATAAAAGAAGTAAAAGTAACTAAAGGATATTCTTAATATTAGAAGAAGTACCTAAAGGTTTCCGTGCGTTCGTACATACTCGTAGATATCGATTCTATGATATAACTAAACATTTTATCAAATAAAATAAGAAGAGAACCAAAGTGTATTTTAAATAAATTATAAACAGCAAATAATACATAAAAAATAACAATAGTTCGATAATGTATGAAAATTTATACAACCGTCAATCGTCATCTGCCCGTTCGCGTCGGTCATACTATGCCGCCCGAAGGCTAGGTTATTTCGAATCAGTGACATCTTAATTATTTTTTAGAATGTTAAACAGTAAACTATAATTTCAATCTAGATAAAATGCTGAAAGTGACTTTTATATTTATTTTTATAAGGATGAATTTTAAAATATAAGTTCATTTTGGGTGACGTTTTTTTATAACAACAAACAAACTTTGCAAGCCGTTTCTTAGTAACGACGGTTGTTATTAACATGGCAGAATAAATTGCATGTCAAATTAGAAAGTATTTTAATTTATTAGTACATGTGTGTAATGTAATGTTATATAACCTATAGCACTTCTGAAAATGCAGCTTTCATACAAATCAAAAGTAAATCGGACCAGTAGAACCAGAGATCTTAGCGTTCAAACAAACAAACTCTTCCGCTTTATTATATTAGTATAGATTATAATTATATGGATAGCGTACTTTGATTTTTCATTATTTTTTTTATCATTTAAAGTATCAAGAATCTTTCATACAAATATGTAATGACTTTAGTTTTATAAGACGTTATAGGAGATTGTAATTATGTACTATATTAAAGCTAAAGTAATTATAAATACAACAAGAGTTTACTGTATCTTATTTTTTTAATTTGACATTATGACATATAATAATTTAAACAAATATGCAAATAAGAACAATCTAGAATCGATAATTTATTTAAGCCGAAAATTTTTTTTATTAGCTCAACTGAGATGTCCCGACAGATGGACAAGACGCTGTATTACTTTACTCTGTACGCTGTATTAAAATTTTACTCTGTGGAACGCATTCTTGCATAAAGATGAAATATATTCTCATAAAAAAATAAGAATCTTGGATTTGTTGCGATAAACCATAGGTATTTGCTAAAATGTCGCTATTTCCAAATAACTGGTAGCTAAGGTAAGCGAGTGTGGAAATAGCGACAGTGGTGGACATTTTATTCCGTTGCGTGTAATACCTATGTATTTCGTTGAGGTTACCAAGCAAATGTATTAAATGTTAAACGAAGAACTCTATATAAAATTAACTATATTTTTAGAGAACATTTATTATATATTAATATATTTTTTCTAATATTTGCGCATAGCAGGGACTTCAGTGTTAAGTCCGTCCCATCCGTTCCCATTAAGATACTTCCGAGTTTTGGAGGCATTGCTTGTTAAGTGGCGGAACTCAACACCGAAAACTTAAAAAATAGTCATTGCTATAGTTATGAATTGTATAAAAAATAATAATTATTATTATAGCAAAATCTTTTTTGTGTTTTTGTCTATAATAGCCATAAAACAAGTCTGGAATGTTAATTGGAAGGATTTATTTATAGGTTACAGTATATACTGGAAACTTAAAATAAATTAAGAAATAACAAGGTCGAATTAGGTCACGTGTTGATGCACGACAGTGCCAATTAAAAACTTATACTGCTTTTTGATTTTTAAATAAAACTGATTTTTTTATTATTTGCTTCATATTATATTTTTCTGATTTTATTTCTTATCTTATATTTATATTCCTTAAATTTTTATATTACCTATAGATATAAAAATTATAAAATAATGTAGGGTTTATACAGTACTGTAAGAGATTTTTGGGTGTATTAGACTTGCCAAGCGTTGTCTTTCCATAAAAGCGAAGCGAATAAAATGCGAGGTCTGATACAATTTCAATGTTTTTTTATTTTAAAAAAATACAAGACATATATAAATAAAATATAGGCCTATTTATATCTATGGGCATAAATTAGACAACAGACACAGACAAAGATATATTACCGTACTATAATTAGAGTGTAAATAGAATACATAATTATAAAACGTTAATTAAAATTCCATAAACATGAATTTAATAAATATTTAACGCATGCGTTCTTAGAAAGTTTATAACATGTCTTATCATTTGCTTTAAAGAGGGTGCTTTCAATACAAATATAGATATAGAAACAATAATAACGGCTTGTATGTGTTTTTAAGCCGTTCCAACTCAAACAATACGGCCCACACGGTAAGGTTGAATAGGAAAACTTTATCCATTAGTTATGTTAGAAGGAAAAGGTGGGCCCATTTGTAAAAGGGTAATACTAGCAGTACTAACAACTTATAATTATAACACTTTGTGAACTTAAAATAGTATTTGGTTTAAAAAAGTGAGTGTTGGCTTCTGTTTCTATATCGTTTTTTTTTATTAAATAGCATTAAATACTTAATTTCCTCGAGTGGAAATCGAACTCACAACATGTCGTGTCGTTTTTTTTTTCAATTTTTTTCAACTTTAATATTTCTTTTATTAATGTTCAATGCCAGTGATACAGTGTGACATTTTACTGTTTAAGAAGGATAAGCATTCTATTCACTCTCCGAAGCTTGATCGTTTTTTTTTGTTTTATGCTGTATTCCACATAAAGCAGAGAGGTAGAGTGACCCCAGTCAACTTTTCACTGTCCGCCTGCCGTCTCATTTCGAGTTTAGTGAAGGTACTTTACGAGACTTACTCAACGTCTCGATTTTACCAGAGTTAAAAAAAAATATATTTTTTACCATCACGGTGAGAGTTCTACTGGCATCATGATGACTAATGCACCTATTATTACAAAGATTCTCTTTGTTTCCCCTACAATGTGTTAAAACACTCGTTATTGTAAGTGGATGACAATAGTCCAATCGCATTTTTCAAAATGCTCAGACTAAGCTAATTTCTCAAAGTATTATAAGATATTTTAAGAATTTAATGAATTAAGTCCATTTTAAGTATGTTCCTTATAGGTTGTTTGTTTGACTAACAGCGATAATGAAATCTGGGGAAATGGTAACATTTTTTTTTGTTTTAAATATAGTGCAGTAGATAACACCAATTGATACGAAATCTTATTAACTGAACTTCTGAAGAATGTTATGATATTAAAATCCTATTCATTATTTAGCGATATCAATAATTAAAGAGTTTAAAGTACGTTTTTTATCTATAGTTATCTGTGACATGAAGAAGCAATAACATTTTTTAGTTCGGTTAATATGATTTTGCCACAGATAGATAAAAAATGTATTTGAAACCCTTTAATTATTAATATCTGTAAATAATAAATAGGTCTTGGACATCGGAATATCGAATATGATACATATCAGACAGAATATAGGGACAATTTCTTCCGCAAAATATAGATATAAAATTTGTTAAAAACAGAATTTATTGATTGTATCAACATTATATCAAATAATAAAAAAAATATATATTTTTTAATTTATTAATAAGTGATATTTATAATATACTTATTGCTTAATACTTTTGCCCGAAATCCACCACTTTTAACACTTTACCGCTAAAATCACTTAGTAATATTGTATGTTCTACACATAAAAGAAAGTACAATTATGTACATACTGATGTACTGACATATTTTTACTAACTTATCTACTAAAGAAAAGGAATTTAATAGTGAAGTTCAATGTTATTTTTAATTATTAGGAAATAACATAAATTCGATAATGAATAACTTTTATTAATCATTATCGAATGACGTTATTCCTTAGCAAACCGGTTAAGTTTTAATTGCTTGCTGCATTGTTTACGTACCAAAAATATATATTTTATATTTCTTTGTATGTTATAATAGAGTTATAGGTAACTGGGTGGGTGTTAAATATATATATATATATATATATATATATATATATATATATATATATATTTTAAATTGCTTGTTATAATAACATGTTATATAAATAGAAATATATTTTTCGCGAATATTACGTGGTAGAGTAATATTCGCCAATTATTCACAACATATTTTTATAAACGTAATTTCAATATTGATATAAAATAACCATAAATATTATATCTATCGTGTATATGTTAAAATATGACTAAATATCAAAAATGTATATAAAAACAAGATTCAGTAAGGTCAATGGCATTGGATCGAGAAGCGATATATCATTTTATCGCAATTTCATTCTTTTCCTTTATTTTGCTGGGTAAAAATCACTTCGAGTCTGCTTAAGCTTAGAGTGTTTCCAAACTCAACTCTCTCAAACAGAAGCTTCGAAGCTAGAACTTCCTCTACAAATATAAAGACGTTTATCTATTAGGTCACATACAAACATTGAGACCCAAATACAAACACGTGTACATAAATAAATAAATAAATATTTAAAAAAAACCTGCAAGACGAAATGGAATGCTGTCTTTGAATATACCTGATCTTGTAGGTATAATAATACCAAAACGAGACTCAGATTTGGCTTAAAAATGTATGGTGTTTTTACAGCTATTATTTATAGTAAAATGATTCAGTCGGAAAAGTTTTCTTAAAATTGAGAATGAGAATAGAATGTCAAGACTTCCTTTCCAATTCGAAAGATTGTGTGTACAGTGTTACATTGTATACTGTCGGATCTTAACGCCGCGCTTTGTCTTGCCAGGACAGTTATGTCATTCTTTTGAATGAGATTCGAATCTAAAACGTGTCAATGACCTGAATTCACGTTATAAAAATATTTTTTAGAGTAGAATTAGAAACTCGAACCATTAGAAACAATAGCAACTGTGCCTTTAAGTCGTTAATGAATTTAAATATAACATACATAGCTTTACTAATATAACATTTAGCGTGGGAGAATTTCTTTTTATTATTTTATGTTATTTATTTTTTAAAGATATAATATAAAATAATTGAGGACAGTTGTAGCGCAGGGGCACAAAGTGTGGCTGTAAACGCCACTGGTAGTGGGTTCGATCCCCACTCGAAGAAATGAAATATTTATGTAAATTTAAATTTTCATTTCTTCACTTTTGTATCGAGGCGAAGCGCCGCGTTGAGTTCCGTCACTTAGCAATGCCGCGAAAATTCGGAAAATTCGAAAGTGAAGACGAAGTGTCTTTACACTAGGTTCCCTCTGCCTACCCTGCTGTGCGATGAGGATACAGCGTGAAGCTGATTGTTTTTTAAGACATGGAAATTTTGAAAATTTGATTGTTAATAAACTATGGCCGAACACCATGAGCTTTGAACACCTTGACTATTGTATTATCAGTGATTTGACATGTCGAGGTCATTAAAACAGAATAGAATAATCAATATTCATTTTATTACACTCGTGCTTGTTTTTTAAATCCTTTATGTATATATTTTAATAGGAAATATATTTTAATAAACATGTCTATATTTAAGATATTTTATGGTAATAAGGAAAAATATCTGGATATAAAAATAAAATTAAAATACAAATGTCTATTAACCATTAGAAACAATTGTACTTCATTAGTTATTTTGACGTTATCGTTTTTAATCCCATAAATTATTTATACACATAGTAATTAAAGCATATAATTAAAATCTACATGTCTCGTTTCCTGATAAAATATATTTAAAGGAATGGATATTATACTTTTGAATAGTTATAATTGTTATTATAATATGTCTTTTGCTTCTATTTATTATATCAATAATAATAATATATAAGCACGTCGGCCTAGAAATGTTATCATAATTACGTTAATATCACTAGATATTTTTTTATATCTGACATAAAAAGAAAACGGGTCGCGCTACTCGTCATAGCGTGAAACTTTAAGTGCGATGGTTGTGAATTCGATTCCCATTCGGGGACATACGTTACGTGTGCGAATTGTTCACTCGGGAACAAGAGAAAAATCTTAAAAGCAAATCTGCGCAGCCATCTACAGCTAACGTCAGGGCGGCCGCGACTTATTAAGTTATTTGCTATAAACATTAGGTTCCCTCTGCCTACCCTGCTATTTGCGGGATAAAGCGTGAAGCTAAAAAGCTAAAAACTTTTTACACATAATAGAGCCCCCGTTACACAGTAACGAGAAATATCTAGTTTCTTTACTGTTACAATAGTGGTTTTAGCACACGAATGACAGTTTATTATTACAGGGTTTTATTCTCTGTAAACTTAAAAAACACATAAATAAACATAAACATACACAAAATACTCAACGCAGTGTTTTGTCTTTTTACCAGAGACATGGAAATAGTATAAAATTCGTTCCCTAGAGTACAAATTAAACCCACAACCGTCATGTTAACAGATACACGCCACTGAGCCATGGCTACCTTAAAAATATTTAAAATATAAAAATTTTCAAAGAACTACCCACTTATAACAATATTTAACCTAGCAAACGTGTCGATCTAGGTACATTAGCAAGTCATTGCTCCAAATAAATATTTTTATCATCTTAGCCGGAATTATGTTTAGATAATAATACAACAAATAACAAAATATAAAAATAACAGACTTAAATAAATATTTAAGGATAAAATAATTGTAAAGTAAACCTTAAGAGGTTAAGACAGGTCAAGGTAGTTAAGACTAATGTAACGAAAATTACAAAGTAAATATACATAATGTCATTTTTAGCAAACTTTTTGAAAACATTGCATACATAAAAATAAACACGTTATAATAAAAAATCTTAATTTATATTTTAATATATTATCTGTATTTTTGAAGTATAAATATTTAAAAACAAAAAACCGTTATTTCACTTACCCTTTCTTGAGCTGACAGTAAATCCGACATCCTCAAATAAAATATGAACGGGGGGTCGTTTTGCCATACGATTAAGTGCTTTTAGAGTGGAGCCAGCCCTTTCTAAAGCTGCAGGGGTCCACTGACTTCCTTCGCTGGAATTTATAGGTGAAGATTCAACTTCGTTACTCGTTGAAGTATGGGCTAAAGCTGCTCCCGCGATCGCACGACGTACCAACGGAACATTTTTTTCCACTGTCGACATTTTTTCCAAATTTTAAATGTTCTCAATAATATTTTTATTTAACACATATCAATTTTATATTTTGTAAATCTAATTTTAAATAGGCGTATATATCCTACATAGCTGCGCAAGCGACACGCGCATTCTATACAGAAGTTTCCGTTTGACTGAACACCCTGTTTAACCAGACTTGCGGTTGCGTCAGGTGAACTATTTAGCGTGTAATAGGTCATTTTTAAAAATGTATTTATTAATAGTATATTATGTGGACGATCGCTATTTTGCAAACAAAATAGATATAAAAATAACATTTTTTAACTTTTTTATGCAATTTAAATGCATTTCTTATTCGGTGTAATTTTTCATTGATAATAATGGGGAGGTCAAAAACATTATTTGTTACGGAAATATCATTTTAATTTTAATTACATAATAATTTTATTTAGAGGCCAGTCGTGGCGTAGGGGTCAAGCGTGCGAATGCAGGAGTGGAGTGTCTTAGCACTAGGTGCCCAGGTTCCCTCTGCCTAATGTCCGGGATACATACGATAAAAATATTCTCTGCTTATAATTTAAAAAAAACCAGTCAAGTGCGAGTCAAACAAGACCACCAAGGATTCCGTATCATTCTTAGAATTGTAGGTCAACGGGAAGTGCAACTTATAAAACTTGTCAAAATTAGTCCCACTCAACGAAAACGATGTGTCAATTTCCAGTCTTCATCACGAAATGTTTAGAATATGCAGAGTGTCTTGTCACTCAGTTTTTCTCTGTCTACCCTGCTAAATGCGAGATACATCGTGAATATGTGATGTATAACACTGTAATTTTTGACCTCGAGATCGTTCTTTATTAAATAATTTATTCTTAGAAATATACCGTGAATAATTACATAAATATTATAAATATATCTCATTTCCTTTATTAGTGTGGCTTGTGAAACACAAAGTAATTCGAACCCAATATCCGCGATTGCACGAAAAATGGAGAATTTTTTCGAATGTGGACACTTTATCTATATAGGAAAGAGAATATCAGTCACAATATTTACAGCCAAATGCTATATGCTATAAATCGATTGGTCCAACAGATCAGCCTCAGCGACGCCCTATAATATTCCGTTCGTTCACCGACATCAGTTATCAACACGCCGTATACTGACAAAACCTGATAGTCTTGTGAAACATGTTATCTGCTTGTCTAAACTAGGGTCGGACACTTTGTAGTAATACCTCAGTTCTGTTTTTTATTGAAGAATTATCTATATATTTTTTGATATTCCGTATATATATATATTTGATACCGCTGTATACTTCTACTACATTAATATTATAAACCTCTGTCCTGCAGTCTTAACTACTACAGCACAAGTTGGTAGTCACGCGGCAGTGTGGCTGTACTGGGGCCCAGGGTGGACGACGGGAGCGTAGATGGCTCGGACTGGCTGAGGCTCTGCCTATTCGTGCCCTTCTATTGAAGCTGCAGAAAACCACTCCGTATTTGATAGAAAGTCCGACTTACTCATCAGCGCTTCCCATTGGGGATATACGTGAGTCGGAGTGAGTGGGATTGTCCTAGGTACTATAGAGACTACACCATCCATGAACGGTCTTTGAGAAGTGTTTTCATTGAATATTAGTTTTTCTTATGTTTTAAAGTATATTTATCTTTCTTAAATGTCAACATTAAACTCTTGAAAAATATTGAAATGCAAGGCAACCTGTCCTTAAAAAAGTTGTCTTTTAAAATATTTTGTATGAACAGAACCCACATAATAAGCACATTGCAGCAGTTTTCAATAAGAACACTATATAAACGATATATAAACAAGCACCAATTTCAAACATATCTATTGCTACCAGATTGTCTTACCAGATGACAAACGACGACAGTGGAAAGTGATTGTGAACGTCAGTAATAAAAGAACACTATTTTGTCTCAAAAAACCTTCAAAAAGTGAATGGGAATTGGTGGAAATATATGTCACTGACGTAGAACCTCTCAATCTATAATGAGAAGGTCACTTCCTTGTCATATTACAATTCCATAATTTTAAAAGGGGCAATTACACTAAGTTAAATAAATAAATACCTTCTATATAGAAACAGAAATAGTGCTTGATAAAAACAAAATACACATTGCGTATTGAAATAAAAATAATAATTTTGAATTGTATTATTTTGTAGCTCGCAAATTCTTTCGTTTTCTAATATTAATATAATTCTATATTCATTACTATATTGAAAAGTAATGTTTCAGACAATTCAATAAAACAGTTATTTATAGCAATTTTGTACAACAAAGAACATTATTTAAAATGGTATAACTTTTTTATTTATATGAGTATTAAAAAAAGACAAACACTAAATGTAAAGAGAAGCTAGCCAAAATATAATAGTGAAAATTGTAATTAAATCGCCATTTCTGAGATTAGTGTAAACAAACGCGTAGATAAATTTTAAAAGACGAAAATTTTAAAATCCCTGTCGTGGTTCTGTTACGTTATTAAATGGTGATTGCACACTCGGACAAATATTATTTTATATTTTCTCTAAAAAAAATAGTGTGAAATAACTCCTCACAAATGTTAAAAGTACTTATTTAATAAATAATCTTCTAGAATAAGCTCTTGCCAAATGATAATTTTTAATTACCAATATTTGTAAAAATCTCCCATCTGAGATGTTACCATAAGCTACGCAGGAATTCCGTATAAACATACACAAAATACTTCATAGCTTGATAAATACGTATACTGTATATATTTATAAACAATTCTTAAACCTGTTTATTTAACGATTTTATTAATAACTAAAATTACATGTTGTAAAGGGGAATTATGATCTATAATAAATCCATAACTTTTCTAAGGGACTTAATTAGAGAAGTATTAATATTATATAGTTTAGATTTGTATTTTTGTTATAATTCTTTATTTTTTTTGTAATATGTAAAAGAAAAGTGGTTATTGTGGGTTTTTTCTGTACATTTTTTATCATATAATGTTTTGTAGTACATAATATTAATTTAAATTGTATGGCTTAACCAGTCAGATCATCGGAATTGACTGGAATAAAATATAGTCCATGTTTTTTCTCAAGGTCAAATATCATTTACATTGCGTGAAAATAATATTAATTAAATTTTAATATTAATAAAATTATATATTCTTTACAAGCCCTTGAGTCATTAATAAAAGTACCTTTAGTGAAAAATATTTTGAAGTGGTTCGTGTGAAATTCGCGCGTATCAATTCTTTTATTTTATTATTATATTTAACTTGGCTGGACCTGCTGCCGTGTGTCTTAGACAAGTGCCTAAGTAAGACAAGAAGAAGACAGAAACTCCATAGACATTATAGTGATATACCTACGACCAAATCGTCGTTTTTATACGGACAATGGAATATATTTATATTTAAATTCATAAACGATTAACGATTTAAATTCAACAACGTATTCGCTACCGAAATGCTTTATATCTTTAATGAGGTGTCAGCGGGTCTCTAAGTACGTATCTTAAATGCGCATTCTGCGCAGGTGTCCGGGAGTACTTCCGAAAATTCATTAAGTTCTTGTCGGTCCATTTTACATACTATAGTATTTGCATAATATATAATCATGTTTACAAGGTACGCCCGGTTGTTAATAAATCAAATTATAAAAATACGAATATAATGACTTTTGGCCATTATTTTAATTCGACTCGAAGAATCTAGTGACCTTTACTTGTAATCGAGCGTATTTAAATAGTCGTTTAGATTTTTTTATTTTTTATATATCAGCTTTTTCTTTATCGAATTTAATGATTATATTCTATTTGTATTTGGAATGTTTTATATAAATTAAAATATTATTACGTATTTCTTGAAATACCGTCAAATATTTTTTTCTGATATTTCGTTATCTCTAACCTAACGAAATTACTGCCACAAAAAGTTATTTTTAATTTTCAGGTTAAATTTATTGTTAGTAAAATTTTGTGAAGTTGGCACCATTCTTTTCTGAGATGGGCACGGACCACCCGTCCACTCCTACACCCATGGACATTAGGTTCTTAGGATTTCTCTTGCCTTTACGACTGGACGAAAAATGTAAAATAAAAATATAAAATGTTTTTATGTACTTTTTTATGTCTGTTTTTATCAGTATTTTTTAATTACATTTGCTTTTGTATTTTATAAGCTTTTACTTAATTATGACTGTCCACTTAACTACTTCTTTTGCCCAAATGACGCTGCAAATTTTTTCCACAATGTATTTATCATAAAAATAATCGCATTCAGTACATATTACTTAATAAACATTTAGCACTGTGCTTAAAGAAAGTTTTAGAAAAAGTCTATTCGTTGTTTACTAAAAACTGTCTGGACTTTTTACGTCCTATGTAGCGCTTTTCATCCAATTCCTGTATGTTAGTGCATTCGTCCATTCTAACGTTTAAGGGTATTGTGATCATATTCCCATCTATAGAAGTACTCCATCGATGGGCTGACAGGATTTGTTCACACCAGTTTGCGCTTTTTCCAATTAGTTCTATTGTTCTGTTCAGCTTGTGTTGACGGTGATTACGTTTGATTGTTACAGACTTAACAATGGGATGGTGAGTTACACGCTTTGGTGGTTGTTCACCAATTTTATGTGTAGTTTTTGTGCACAGTGGGTATGCGTAGAGCATGTAAAATAAATACCGGCTTTATTTATATATGATGAATAAATAGATATATGCATGCAGCAAAGGTAGGCAGAGGAAGAATTTTGGTGGCATTGAGTGGCGGAACTCAACGCCATGCTTTGCGTCGACACCAGAGCGAAGAAACGAAAATATTACATATTTTATCGAGTGAGAATCGATCCCACAACCTGTCGCATCTACGGCCACACTTTGTGCACCTGCGCCCCTTCGGTCCGTTTCATAATTGCACAATACAATTTCATAATTGAAAATATATTTACATTTATATGACATAGTAATTTGTACATATTTTAATTACGTTTTAAATGGCATATGATGAAATAATTTTATAGTTTCCGCTTATAACTGCTTCCGTGAACGTCTATTGATTGTTGTATAGAAACAGGCAACTTGTGCTCAATTCTATAATCTTAGTGTAATTCTAAAGAAAATTAATTTTAAAGTTTATGAAGGATACGACATTTTGTCAAAATCATGTAAAAAGCAGGCCTGCCAGCCGTCACAGGACAAAATAGCTTTAATTTAAATTTGATAATTTTTTGAGAAAAAATATTCTGTACTTCTTTTATACTGTTTATTCTACAAACCTAGAAGCTAACATATTCTGAGAAGTTTCTGGACATACGAATCTTAACCGCTTATATCTCAGGTTTACGAGCGCGGTGAAGCAAGCACCAGATACTTATAACTATAATGTGGTCGGCCGAGTTATAAACTGTATAAAATTTGCTTCAAACAATGAAAAATTAAAGTATTCATATGTATGTCTTGTGTTATTAGTGGTCCAATAAAATAATAAAATAGTCCTTATTTTCTACAAATACACAGTCGACGCAAAAATTTCAACATTGTGAAACAATTATTATTAACATTAGTAATTACTATTTATTACTTACTTTTGAACGAAGCAAAGTACGGCGTTGAGTTCTATCACTAAATTCACAAAGCCTCAAGAATTCGGTAGAAGTTGGGGAACGAAAGTGGAGAAGTGGAATCTTAATGGATAAGAGAGTGTCTTAATATTAGGTTCGACAGGTTCCATCTGTCTACCCTGTTATATAAGGAAGATAAGAAATACTACACTGCTGTTGGTATTAT
Organism: Heliconius nattereri; assembly: GCA_013403645.1. NCBI lineage: Eukaryota > Metazoa > Arthropoda > Insecta > Lepidoptera > Nymphalidae > Heliconius > Heliconius nattereri. The sequence continues at coordinate 9,112,012 of JAAIXI010000248.1, read as the reverse complement.
ATATACATATATTTTAAACACAGTTAAGACAAAACTTAGCACTGCATCCATTTAGATCAATGCTACAAATCCCAATAACACATTTTAAAAGAGCAGTTTCATTACTAAAATAAATTTATTTATATTAAATTTAAAACGAATGAAAACATTACAGTATAATGGTGCGTGTATTCTATAACATTTATATTAATTAAAGTTCCACACAGAAACGTGATGTGGTGAGTAATTCATTTAAACTTGCGTAATGTCGCTGATATATCGTATACTCGTACCTATTCGTATGTCATGGGCCGACTGTTGAATTGGCCACATAGTGGTTTACTTGGCTTATACTACTTGAATTATATAGCCTTTTTTTACCACATTTACGCAGCCGCTCATCCGTAAGGCACTGGCCACTGGTACTGTGGAACTCACCAGTGAAACCGATCCTACCCACTAAAACCCAGCGGAAACGCTTTCCACCAAAATGACTTTACTAAACTACTAAGACACCTCGGTGGAAGGCCCGCCTATTGCGGGCCACCGTCACCTTCAGGGTGCCCTGGGGTTTCTCCTAGGGCACCTGCAACCTCAATGACTTGCAGGAGGAGGGAGGAGTTTGCGTTCGAGCCGGACTCACGCAACCGCTCCGCGGCCTCTTTCAGTGCGATATGAATTATATAGCTTATAGCACTCCTGAAGAAAAAAAAGTAAATCTGACCTGTAGTTCCAGAGATCTTAGCTTTTAAACAAACAAACAACTTCTGCCGCTTTATCGTGATATGCTTGGCACATCATGATCTCGACATCTTATACCAGCCTTGTCGCTCAATGCTTAATGTTTAACGATTCTGCCGAAGACACTAAGGCATTATCATTTGTGTAGGATATTAGATTATAATGATGCTTTTAGATAAAACTAATTGTAAGCTGAGAATCGATAAATTATTTTAAAAAATACAGTTTATATATTCGAAGTTACACCCTATTGAACTTATATTTATATGTTAAATTTATGCAATATATAAAGTAAATGTATTTACTCGTTCACAATTCACAAATAAAAGTGTCATTAATTAATAATGTATAATTAAATTGAGAATAATATATTTCTCCGATGTTTTAAAATAATTAATATACAATATAGTAGATGATGCTAGGGCTATTCAACAAATTTTATTTAATCATTTGTAAATCTATTTTAAGCCCTGAATGTTATAAGTTCACTTTCACTATGTATCCCGCACATAGCAGGGTAGGCATAGGGAACCTAGTGTTAAGACACTCCGGTCCCCACTTTTTACCGAATTCTGAAGGCATTGCGTGTTGAGTGGCAGAAATCAAAATTGTGGCATATTAAAAGTAAAATATTCCAAGTTTTCCAAATTCTAGAGGAGGAGAACTGTAATAAATTACGATTAATGTGTAAGAAATGTCAAGATGGATTTACTGAAACTCGCCGGCGGATGAAGGAATGAAATCTTTGTATTCATATTCAAAAATAAACGTACTTTCGCTTTCGCTGATTTGATAATTTACGATGTTTGCCTTCTGTTGCAGCAGTAAATCAACCAGAGTTTGCCCTGTAATTTATTTCTCGTGTATATGTTTATCACATTGTGTTAATTTCAATATTCATATATTATATGTACTCATTATGTTTGATATGGAATTATATTTTTTAATAATCTATATCTATATATCTATATATATATAATAAAACTGTAAAGGGGGTAAAATCTGTACACTGCATATAAACTAAAAAAAATACTTCAGGGGGACTCAATACAACTAATAGAAGGTAAAAATATGATTTTTGGAATTCTTGTCTGTCTGTCTGTCTGTTGTGGCTCTTTAACGCAAAAATTACTGGACGGATTTAAATGAAACTTCTTTTGTTGCGTAGCTATTTGTCTTCGCCTACATATAGGCTATAATTTATTTTGATTGCCCGAATACCTGATGTGAGACCCTAGCAGCCCGTCTAATCTATAAGAGATATCAATACAACGCTTTAAGAAAAGTTATTGAACATGATGAGCATTTTCTGTTGACATAAAAAAAATTGATCCAATGTGGAACCCCAGTCACCCAGCTAAACTTTATAACATATAATAATCAGTCGTCTTAAAATAAATTATTCTACGTAATAAACATTTGTTTTGACGTTTTTTAATACCATAATTATTATTTAAAATGGTTCAACACAAATGATATAAATTTAAGTAAATATATTAAGTAAATATATACAATTTAAATAAAATTTTAAAAAAATCCGGTAACATATATGTGTATCACTGAAAAAAAATATTACATTCTTATAATTTTGAGGCCCGTTGTGGCGCAGTGGCACAAGCACGCGACTATAAACACGACAGGTTTTGGGTTCGATTCCTGCTCTAAGAAATTAAATAAAAATATTTTCATTACCTAACTCAGGAACGAGGCAAAAGTAATTTTATAATATCTAAAAAATATACGAAATATCTTCTTTTTTATAAAAATTAATCGCTGAATGTGTTGCTAAGCGCAAATCTCGAGAGCAGCTGAACCGATTTCGCTAATTCTTTTTTTATAATATTCCTTGAAGTACCTTTTTTTATAATATTAAAAAATAAAAAAATACCAGAAAAGGTCCAAAAACAATACTTTTCTATATTACCATATAAAAGATTCGTATTAATATCTACTTAAAAGGCAATTTGGACTTTAATACCCTACTATAAAGTTTAAATATTAGTAGCTGGATTCCTAGAAGGCAAAACAATTGAGTGACGTTAGTATCGTATAAATATTATAGTCCAAGATCCCAGAGCCGCCAGACCGACGTCATTTTGGCAAAGGTGAAATTTTGCAGACTATTAGTCTTACACGTAGTTAAGACAGTATGCTTACTCACTAACCTGAAAATGGAATTCTTTCAGAGGTAACGAAAAATAATGTTATATCTCTTTCTGAGAAGATGATAAAGCCATCGGATTGGTCTGGTTGCTTATGAGGGGTCTTGAAATAGTCCGTAAATAATATATTTAAAGTTTAAGATTGATAGTTTAATGTAATTTGCCCCAATTTAAAACAACCTTTAGTACGTCTGGCAGGAGTAGAGGCCCACGTGAAGGGTCTGATAATAATAAATATATATTTTTTTACTTTAAAACATATATATAAAAACGAGAATTTCTACTTTAACGCAGCTGGACGTGTGCTTTAAGTTGGCACTATCTCTGAAAGGTTTTTAAAGTTAGAGAGTATGCATACAGTCTGAACTATATATTAGACTATCGATCCTCAAAATTTCAGCTTTGCTAAAATGATGTAGGTCTGGGGGCCCTGGGATCTGAGTCTATTAATGTCAATATTTGTCAATATTTCTATGGCAAAATGTCACTTGAAATGTAAACGTCTCTTTGTGCATCTATATTATTAAATCTAAAAGCCACAAATTTCTATAATATTAATAAAGTGTTGTGTATTTGTGACTTACTTCTAACTAAAAGCTTCTACAGGTTAATAATAGAAACAACCATTCGGTTCCAACACTTTATTGATAGATACCACTGTGCCGTAAAGTAAGCGTATTTGCCGAGGCTCAGGCAAGGAATGAATCCCGAAAACTTAAGGTGTTTTCTTCCTTCTTGCTCACACTGCGGGAGCGAGGGGAGCGGCGTCAGGGAGAGTCTCTATTGCCGGGTATCACTCTGCACCTATTAAAATAGGTGCGTCTTCGGGTTATGGCTGTGAAGGCGCTACTTGTCCGAGAGGGGAGTAATTTTAGGAAAGAGGGAGGCTAGGAGGGGGAGGATGAGCCAGAGTCGCCTGGGCGGTCAGCCCAGCCGGGTGAGACCCGAGGGAGGCCCAGCTTAGGCGACCAGCGACCGAGGCGACAGCTCAGGAATCGGATGTTGGGGGGGGGGGGGGGGGGGNTGTCGTCCGCATACAAAGCCAGCGTGGTGTCCTTAATCGTCGGAACGTCATCAGTGTAGCTGGAGTAAAGCGCCGGGGACCAGGTGCTGCCCTGCGGCACGCCTGCTGTGGCTGGGTGACTCCTGGAGGTGCTTCCTTCAACTCTCACACGAAAGGTCCTGCCACGGAGGAAGGCGGCTAGGACGAGAGCGAGGTGGTGAGGCATGCCGGCATTGAGGATCTTGAGGAGCAGTCCAGGGTGCCAAACGCGGTCGAAGGCGCTGGCCACATCCAGGAATGCTGCTGCTGGGCTCTCCTTCCGGTTGAAGGTAGCGGCGGCGAAGTGGAGGACCCTTGCCACTTGTAGCGTGGTTGAGTGTCCACTGCGGAAGCCAAACTGTTCGGGCCGCGGCTGTAGGTGCGGCATGAGAAGCGGGAGGGTAAGCTTCTCGAACAGTTTGGCTGTAGAACTCAATAAGGTGATAGGGCGGTAGCTCTTTGGGTGTCGCGTGTTCTTCCCGGGCTTAGGGATCGTGATCACCAGACCCTCTTTCCACGCCTGAGGGAAGTAACCCAGGCGCGGAATGGCGCTAAAGAGTCTGGTGAGGCTGGCGATGTACTTTGGCGGGAGGTGTCGGAGAGCCCCGTTGGTAACCCCGTCCTTGCCAGGGGCTTTCTTCGGTTTCAAGCGTAGGATCTCCTTCTTTACAGATGAAGGTGAGAAGAAGGGTGGTGGCGGCAATGGTAGAAGAGGAGAGCGCAGGCGATTTTCAACCTCGGCTTCTATAGCCGCATGGCGCTCCGGACGCTCGCTGGGGTTGGGTCTGAACTGCGTTGACAGGTAGTCCGCCATGATCTCCGCTCTGTCGCTCGCCGAGTAGCGGAGGGTCCCGTCCGGGTGGAGAAGAGGTCTCACCGGAGGTTTCTTCTTAGTTATCTGGCGGCATAGTTTGTTGAGCGAGGGCTGGTCGTCGTGCGCCTCCGCAATTCGCCGGTCCCACGCGTCGCTCGCCGTGTCTTCAAGGGCGGCCCTTATGTCTTCAATGAGTTTATTGAGCTTTCGTTTGAGGCTAGGGTCCCTGGACACCTGCCAGTCGGCGCGAATCCTCCTTTTGCGCTCGACTAGCACCTGTACCCGCCGTGGGATTGGCGGACGTGCATGAGAAGTGACGGGAAAAGTGGCGTCGCGCATTGCTGTCTGGATTGAGGACGTGAGCTCGTGTTCCAGGCGGTCTATGCTCTCGACGCTGTTGAGAGGCTCTACGCTTGGAGGCTTTTGATTGAGGAGGGCCTCGAATTTCTCCCAGCAGATTCTTCTGGAGGAAGGTGGGCCACCGGCCAACGTCATCCTGCCCGAGAGTAGAACGAGGACGGGTAGGTGGTCGGAGCCGAAGGCGTCTGAGAGGGTCTCTAGGTCCAAAGCTGCGATCCCCCTGTGAACCACCAGATCAATGGTGGAAGGCAAATGGGAGGCGGTGTTCGAGTAGTGGGTCGGTTCGTCGGGACCCACCACCTCGTAGCCATGCCGTATGGAGTCGTTGTATAGGCGGCGACCAGTGGTACAGGCCGTCGGGCACCTCCAGGCGGGGTGCTTGGCGTTCCAGTCCCCAGCGGCGAGGGTGGGGGTGGAACTGCCAAGCAAGCGTTGAACTTCACTGGTGCGCAAGACAAGAGGGCATGGGCGGTAGACGGCGTAGAGTCTAATGGCACAGGAGCCTAGCTGTACTTCGATACCCAGAGACTGGAACGACTGGGCATCGAGGTCTGGAAGCTGGTCAAACACCAGGCTGCGGCGCACGGCAATTAGCAGCCCGCGCATGGGCTTCTCTGGAGTGGCATCCAGCCGCAGGACATGGTAGCCCGGCAGATGGGCGGAGAGCGACGAGTGGAGATGCGTTTCATTGACGAGTGCCACGTCGACTCGATGTTCACGAAGGATAAAGCGGAGGAAGGGCAGGCGACGTCGCAGGCCTGCGGCGTTCCAGTATACCAGGCGAAGTGCTCAGCCATTGAGAAGAAGATTGGTCATTCCATTTATAACACACTGGACAGGGTAACGGCCCTCCTTCAAGGCAAGGAGGACCTCCTTTAGGGTGTCGATGGCCCTGTCGATAGTAGTGTGTGTCGGCTGATGGGTTGTAGCCGGGCGAGTTGCGCGAGTGGCATCAGGGCCCACGGAAGAGGTTCTCCGAGAGGCTTGCCGAGTAGTAGTGGGGGCCGTGGCGGCGGCAGCGATGGCGGCGGGCGGGACTGCCTCGTTTGCCTTCTGCCTCCTTGTCCTTTTGTCGCCTCTTTTCCTGTATCTCCTGCCTGCATTCTCCGTCGGAGGGTTTGCGGAGGCCATCAGATTGGAGGCGGTGCCCTCGGCTTCAATCGTATTGATGGTGACTCGGGGGGCGGCGGTTCTTGGTTTGGAGCAGTCTACGCGAGAGAGAGCCACTGTGCCGGCCCTCTTGTTTCTTATCTCGCGCTTAAATTGTGGGCAAGCGGTGTAGTTTGCCGGGTGTGCACCTTTACAATTGGCGCAGGTGGCGGCGACGTCTAGGGGCCTCGGGCAGTCGCGCGCGAGGTGCTCTTCGCCGCACCTCACGCATGCCAGCCGCCGATGGCACCCGTGGCTGGAGTGCCGAAATGCCTGGCAGCGGTGACACTGCGCCGGGCCCCTCTTGCTCCTCCAAGCTTCTATTTTCATACCTGGCATAAATAGCAACTCCGTCACGTTGTAGATGCCAGGTATCAGGTCCGGGGTGTTAGACAGGATGGCGAAGAAGATGCACCCCAGCCTCCCCTTCCTTGCTTTGATTGGGCGGACATACTCGGCGGTGAAGCCGAGGCCCGCCAGGGCATCAGTAATTTCCTCAGGGGTAGTAGAGACAGGTAGCCCCCTGATGGCTACCTTCTTGCTTTTTTCCGCCGGGAGGGCGTAGGAGAACCTGGATAAGGCCTCGCTCTTCTCAAGCTCGGAGAGGTACCGCTGTATTACGCGGTACTCTTCCTCCGAGCTAGGTGAAAATCTGACGCCTCGTCCGAATGGTCGTGCGCTGGGTGCCTGGCCAATCCTGTCCCTGAGCGTCTTGAAGTGCGACGCCCAGTTGGGTAGATTCTCCACAATTAGAGGCGGAAGTCTAGGTTTCTTCGGTGCAGTAGGTGCGGTAGTAGATGGGGGAGCGGCAGGAAGCTGCACTGGGAGGCTCGTACCGGCTGCCCGGAGCGCGTCGGCAAAGGTTCCCGTGCTCGTGCTGTCAGTGGAGTAAGCTGAGGCTGCGGCGTCGGCTGAAGTGCCAGCGGTGAAGGCAAACGGTTGACCTTTTTGAGGAGCCGGGAGGCGGAGGCGCGGATCGTGGGTGTTCGCGAGTCGCGAGTGGTCGCGAGGGGGGAGGGGTTGAGCGCACAGCCTCTTCGGCGTCGTCCATACGGGTTCGGAGGCGCCATCGGAAGTGCGTGGGCGTCTTGCGGGAGTCTGGATTAGTGGAGCGATGTCAATAGCGTCGCGGGCCCCTCCTAGCCCCGTTGCTGTGGTTGGGCCAATGCCGGCGCTTGCGCGGTCTAGCTCCCTACCTTTATCGTTGAGGTACATGGCAATATGTGCCATCAACGAATGGGAGAGAACCCCACGCTTCTGCAACTCGGCTATGGCAATCATGTCCGATTGCAGAGTGGATAGCTCCAAATCCATGCGCGGGGGTGCGGAAGGAGAGCGGCGAGGTCGAGGGGCATCCCGGGCAACAGGTCTGCACCGTTGCAGAGTCATTTCATATTCGGCGACCGACGCGGCGGGCGCGGCGGCGGCGGCAGGGCCAGCGGCGCCAGTGGCGCGCACGTGGGCGGCGGCAACGGAGCCAGCGGCAAACACGGCGGGCGCGGCGGCGGCGGAGATGGTTACACCCGATGGTTTACGAGCGGTGGTTACACTCGATGGTTTATCTTTACTCCGATGCCGGAGGCGTCTCCACGCTGGGGAGCGCAGGCGAAACTTGTAGGTATATTTCACCAGAAATAATTACAAGTTATAATGAGTGTTGATTGTTGGACTCGGGCCGATGTAGTGAGAGGTCTTCTGAGGTGTTCACTCTTCGACGGACGTGCGAATCCTGAATCCCGACCACTAATTCCATGCCTTTTATATTACTAGTCAAATCAACAACTATCTTGACAAATACAATTATAACAAAATTGTGTCATTTGACTTCACAAAATATTATTTAAAAATTTAAGCCAAAGAAAATAACAACTTTATTAGAATTATTATACCATAATTCTAATAAAGTTTAACAACAAAATACTAATAAAAATAACTTTACATTATAATAAATTCACAACGCTATCAAATCAATCTCTATACAACTCATTGATATTGGTATTGGCAAATTTCCTATAGATGCGCTGACTGGCTGCATCACCTTTTCCTGATCATTTTTGTCAGTTAACGTAATCAAAAGATGAACTCATTCATAAAGTGCTTCCGAATGTTGCTGAAAATTATTTATTCCATGATTGGTTGAGCGAAAGAGCTTTACTGGCTGCCAAACACACTGATGTAAATTAATTAAATTTCAATTTCCAAGATGGCATTCCTGGCGTAATGAGGACATATTATCATCAGTTGATACGGCAACTAAATAAGATGACGTCGTAAACTTTCCACCGGAATTTTTAAACTCACTTGATTTGCCAGGATTACCGCCTCACAACCATCGATTAAAACTTGGATGTGTAGTTATAATGTTGCGAAATATCAACCAACCAACAAAAAAAAATTAATAACATAATAGAAACAATCATATTGAAAGGAAAGTAAAAAGGAGAAGATGTTTTGATACCCCGCATCCCAATGATTTCGATTGACATACCATTCGAGCTTTAAAGACTACAGTTTCCAGTACGGCTTGCTTTCGCAATGACTATAAACAAATCCCAGGTGCAGTTATTAAGTGTTTGTGGTATTAATATAGAAAACTAATGTTTCTCGCATGGTCTGTTGTATGTTGCCTTTTCCCGTGTTGGAAAACCATCTGCTCTGTTTGTTTACGCGCCAGATAACCAAAAAAAAATAACGCGTACCATAAAGTGCTACAATGAAAATGAAACTGAATTTAGAATAAGTAAAAATGAAATAAAATATGTACATGAAATAAAGTAGGTATCATAATAAGATAAGAAATTGTTATTTTTATTGTCGTTTTTAATGAATATTACAAGAATTTAAAGTGATTTAATTTTTTTTTGGCATTATATAATTGTTAAATTATCAACTTTCTTTATTTTTTTATCTTACTAGCTGACCCGGTGTCCCGGGCCCCGAATAGCAGAATACATATTTAAAAAAAAAGAATCGACTGTAAGGCGATACGAAGTTCGCGGGTCTGCTAGTTTAAAACATATATTAAGATTCATTTATTTTCAATAATTAATTGTTCTTTGATGTCTAGAAACGATCACCAAAACTAGTTATTTATACCAAAGTTTACAACTTATATGGTAAGTCTTGGAACAATTTGGTAAAATAGGAAAATAAAAAAAATGCTCACAGTAGGTATGCCTTCCATTTTAGGAGCACACAACTTTTACCGGATTTTACAATACGTTGCTATTGATATCTACGAGTATATCCTATTCTTTTTGACATGAGACAAAATGTAAAAAAAAAATACTGTTCCTAAAACTTTTATGTAACTTTTTAATTTACTCCAGGTTTACTCGTGTTTTAAAATACAAAAAAAAATTTATATAACTTTTTTGTTATATTGATAAAAATGTCATATTTTGTTATCGGTCAGATTATATCCGCCATTTTTTCGTAATTCCTCCATTATAATCTTACGTGTAATAGGTTTCATATTATTTTATGTAACAGTCTATAGATGAGTAAACATTTCCCCCGAAATTAACAGTGGATTATTAAATTTATAAAACACCAGTGAACATCCTCAACATTTTCTTACTGATAACAATGTAGTAGTCAACATTTTTTTTGTTTCACGCTATAGCTCGTGGAGCAAGGTAAGGCAGAGGAAACCTAGAGTTAAGAGACTCCGTTCCCTATTTTTCCCTAATTTTCGAAACGTAACTCAACGCCGCGCTTTGTCTTGTTACCAGAGTTACCAGAGTTACTCTTGTTGCTTTGTTCTGTTACGACGGCGTTCAAGAAAAAGAAAAATAACTGAAAATAAAATTAATAATATTTATATAATATTATTATTACTTTTGTCATTCACAAGTGATAATTGAAATTCATGGCCCGATTGAGAGGTGACGAGGTATTTATTGATGCCGGTATTTTAATGAAGTTCCGACATTTATCAGATGATATTATAATTAAAATTTTAATTAAAATAACGGTGACAGCTACCCTCCAGATATTGCATAATATTTACTCCCAATATGCTTATAATATTCAAATATATTTATTATGTAAATATGTAGACGTATAATATCGTTATAGAAAATAAAAATAAGTAGTGAGTTTGTGGCCGTCGATTCGAGGGGTTCGATTCCCGATAGGAAACAAACCCATAATAATGAATTATTATTTATTAATATTTTCATTTATTTGTTCTGGTAACACAGAAATATGGGTTGTGTAAAATACACATTGCGCATTTTTAACTTGGCTGGAGACGCAGGCGCGTGCCTTGTTCCTAAAACGATTTTTTTTGGTTAGGACCAGGGTTTATGGCTTAATAAATCTGTATTTTTAAAGAAATTCAGTATGTGAGTCATAAAATCCCCTTGTTTTATGTCACAGTGCGACATTAGGTTTGCTATGTAAATTACATGCGGGACATCTCGTGGGAAATAAATCTGATACTAGGTGGAATGACTTACACACAGGCTTTACTTATTACTACGAGTTTGAACCTGATTTATTTGACACTGGTGACTGCTGATTACAACTGGTATATTAGATAAATAATATAATTTTTACCTTCACGCTGTTTCCAGCGCATAGCAGGGTAGACACAAGGACTTGGGAACTTGGTATTAAGAGACTCCGTTCCCATTAAAAATGCCCGTCCCCAGTTTCTGCCGAAGGATTGTGTGTTGAGTGGCAGAACTCAACGCCGCGCTTCACCCCGTTACCAGAGCGAGGAAATGACAATATTAAATATTTCATTTCCTCGTTAACAGTCACACGCTTGTGCCTCTGCTCCAGCACCGCCTTAAATAATAATGATTTCGTCCCGTTCCGTTCCGTTCCGATGATAAATAGGTATCACTCACGGAATTATTTAATTTTGACTTAATGAAACTTTTAACGTTGTTAATTAAATTCAAATCCGATGACATATCTTTTGTAAAGGACTATCTAATCGTCAAAGTCAGTGAGCGCCAACTGAATGTCAAACATAATTTCTAGATAGACGAAGCTCCAAGGATTAAACGGTTGCTTTATCTGGGAGTCAGATAGCTCCCGGGGGCTTGGTGTCAGCACGCTTTGTACGCTAGTACTTTGTGCCATCGATTAACAGTCGTGAAAATTAAATTGTATTAGGAATTTCGAGAAAATGTTTCAATGCCAAAAATTTTAAGTATCACATATGAATTTTCTTACATAAGAATATAATTTTACTAGTTATGTAATATACATATAGTCATTATATTTTTTTACATTTGTAATTAATTTAAAGAATAAACAAAACAGGTTCACGTAGTGTTAAGATAATGCAAAAGCCCGGCGTTGAGTTCCACCACTAACAGTGTCTTAATAATATATTTCCTCTGCCTACCCTGTTATATACGAGATACAGCGTAAAGCTGAAAAAAAAACAATATTAATTTTCATTTAATGCCGTTTTAGCGGTCTAATTTTCCTTTACAGTTTGTAGTTATCAGATAAACGTCGGAATTTCATCAATTAATTCGTCACAGCTGATCGCAGGTGTCAAAGCCAGAAATCTTGGTTTAAGAGTTCAGAATGCCTTAAAATAGAAGACAAAGGGCTGTTTCGAAGTTATATTTTAATTAGGGAAAAGCGTCGGAATTAAAATTAGTAAAGGGTGGAAGCCGGGCAAGATGTTTTACCACAAGTGAGAAATTTCAACGAAATTACTAAATTAAATTCTTATAACGACGTCGTTTATTTTAAATAGGACCCGTGAGATTGGAGAAGCTTCTTCTTTAAACGATGTTTATTACTGTATAAGTTTTAAACATTTATACTTAGTAGTTTTATATGGCAGCGGAGTGTCTTAACACTGTGTTCCCTCTGTCAGCTTGCTGTGTATGGGGTAAAGCGTGTGAAAGTAAAAAAGTTATACAATAATTATACATAGTGTTAGTTTTAGTAATGTTTCTATTTTTGTTTTAATAGCCTATTTATTGTTTCTTTCTTAAAAATCAGCTTCACGCTATATCCCGAACGTAGCAGGGTAGCAGAAGGAATTTAGTATTAAGACACTCCTCACTCACTTTCTACCGAATTCTGGAGGCATTGCGGAACACAACGCCGCCTTTTGCCTCGACACCTTCCAGTGAAAGTCTCATAAAATCCATATAGTTCCGGAGATAAGTCCGGACAAACAGAAAAACAGATAGACAAAATTTAAAAAAACAGTTGTTTATGTATCGTGCAAATCTATATCCACTCGAAAAGCACATTTATTTTGAAATCACAGACATACATCACTTATATATAAGTACCTATAGATATAGATAATTACTCCTACATAATTTGTAGGTATCGCTTCACAGTGTAACATCATCTATTTGTAAGCGTGAATTCGTTCATTCGTTCGCTCGTTCGTTCGGGAAAATAATAATATTTTTTACATTAGTATTTCAACATTCTAGAAGAAAGAACCGCAATAACAAGTCACGAATGCAGAAGCAATATCATAACACGATTTTTTCTAAAACTATTTTCTTTTCGAGATAAAAATGGGTTTTTATTAATCATTTCGTAAAAGTAAAAAAAAGTATACATTCTCTGGAAAAATTGCACAAAATAGAGATTTTCTCTGAATTAAAACGCATCGAACGCTACATTTTCTATTACTTTTCCAGTTTTATAAAATTGTACGTACTTGTAGCGTCTTACAATAGAATATTGGAATGGCATTATTGAAAAGGAACATAATACTAAATTCTGTATCCCTTAAGGCAAAATCAATGTTTTTGTACTTTACTTGTAAAACACTTTATTACAAATTTCCCTAGAGATTTTTAGGATAAAAATTTACATGAAATAACGTGTAAGAAAAATCTTTTGGGAGTGTGGACTAAAAGGAAATACTACCCAAAATAACCACATAGTTGAATATCGATGTATGTATACTACTTAGTAAGGCCATTTAGTGCATTGCTGAAGGTTTAATTGTAAATGTAATTCAATTTCAATTTGCGGGTTCGATTCCCACTGGGGGGAATAAATTATTTTCGTTACTCCGCTCTGGTTAGAGGCGATGAGTCTCACTAAAAAAACAGTATTAAATTACGAGATAATTTTTCAAATAGAGGAAAAAGGTTGACAAACTCTATAACGATATTAGAACCAGATTCTGCTACTAATGTGCTTTACTTTTGCAACGTTTTTCATTGACATTATATAGATAGAAGGATTCTTATACTTATTGTCCAAAATTATTATTATATAAAATTTCGAAAATAACGTCAACTAGTTTACATTGGCAGCTTATCTTCACGAGTTACAACACAGAAATATTCGTAGGCAATAAAAACAGACGTTAGTCTAAATTCTAAAACGAGCTTTCGTTTTTTGTACTTTAATTTGAACTATTAAGCTCTGTAGTTCATATTAATATACCTATTTTATATTTATTTTATTAGAGGCCGTTATGGTGCAGGAGCAGAAGTGTGTGACTGTAACGTGACGACTGTGGGTTAGATTCCCAATTGTGGGAATGAATTAATATTTACTAGCGACCCCCTCGCGGCTTCGCCCGCTTTAACTACTAAATTATTCATATAATATATGTTTGCAAAGCACTTAAGATAATGTGTAAATTAATTTAACCCTAATGCAACCCGCATTTTCGTAGTTCCAATAAGGATTTTCCAATTGTTTTAAAATAAACACAAATAAATAACACAAACAACAGAAAACATAAACGAAAGAAATTATAAACAATAGACTATCTACTATTCTCTTACACAAAAATACTTAAACGAAAGATGTAACCAACTATGTCGCGTGGAAATACATTATAATTATTGGATAACTCCAAAGTACGTGCAACCACTTCTAAATTTACTTTTCCAGTAGTAGCTCCGAACGACATCAGGGCCTTGGTTCTCTGACTATCGGCTTTTACAGCGACACCGGTTGGGTAGGGAAGAGGGTACTCTGTCCCTGATGAAAAGCAAGCACTATGTGGCTGCCTGTGAGGAAAATTAAATAGAATGCATCGGCCGGAAATCGAACCTGGGCCGGCCGTGTGGCGGCCGAGCATTTTACCACTGAACCACCGATGCGTGTAAGGTAGGCGGGCGCGGCGGACGCAAAACGTCGCGGGGGGCGGAGGGACGAATGGCGAGTGGCGAGCCGTTTCGCAGCAAGGATTTTTTGATATTGTAACAACTTCTAAAGTACTTATTAAAATGAAAAACAGTAAAAGACAGTTTTGATCTACATTAAATGGCCAACGTAACTAATATACTTATTTATATGCTGAGAGCATTTCTCTAAAACTATTCGCAGCTTCGAAATAGTGTAAAAAGCAAATTGTATCTTCGTTTAACGTTAAAAAATAATAAAGTATTTTAAAGGATAAAGATTAATACCATTATGGAAAAATATCCCTCACATTAAAAAATATATTGAAATTATTATTTTTTAGACAGAAATATGATCACTACACGTTATCCTTAAAAGATACGAATATGCTGTCGCGGACTTTTTTGTAGATCTTATTAAGAGAAATAATACTCCAGTACATTATTTTCATGTAGTACTTACCATTAAAGCAGCGCATGCGCGAAAGTGTATCAACGGGTAGGACTTTATACACATTTATCTTATTTATGTTAACTTACATAAGAATGTACAAATAATAAACTATATATAAACCTTCCCTGAGAAATACTCGACCTAATGGTGAAAACCGCATCAAAATCCGTTGGGTGGTTTAGAAGAAGAAGAGTTAGAAAGTTCAGACAGACACGAAAAGCGACTTTGTTTTATAAGAAATAGGATAATTATTGCAATGCAATGCCTTGAAAAGTTAGAAGTTAGAAGGCGAAAAGTAGAGGACGGCGTGAACCCTAGTTCCCTTTGCTTACTCTGCTATATGCTGAAGCAGCGTTAAGTTGAAAAAAAAAGTTCAAAAATAAAATATAAATTACATTATGTTTTCAGATGTTCTTCATCTGGTCTGGAATTTTCGAGAATAATAAAACAAATAATAAAATATTAATAATTAATAATTCATTCCCTCGAGGGGGGATCCAATCTCTTTAATTTCGCGGGTCGCTATTGTTAGATAAATATATATTTTCCATAAAACAACAATCATAATATTTAGAAAAAAAACTAAATACTTGAAACGAGTAGGTACACTGAGCGGTGTTCCTTATAATTCGAATACGAAATGACGCCTGCCTTTAATCAAGCTGGAAAGCTTCAGTTATTTTGTTTTAAAAAAATGAGTGATCTTTACTGGTCATACTTCTATAAAATATTTCCAATATTATACATATATATTTTACTCATAATTGTTTTTTTTTCAGCCCACGCTGTATCCCGCATATTGCAAGGTAGGGAGCCCAGTAAGACACTCCGCCCCCCACTTTCCTCTGAATCCTAGAGGCATCGTGTGTTGAGTGGCGGAATTCAACGCTGCGCTTAGCCTCGTCACCGTAGTGAATAAAAGAAAATATTAAATATTTCAAATATTAAATTTCTTCCAAAACCTATCGCGTTAATAGCCACACGCTCGGGCCCCTGCGCCTTATGATTTTATATATAGATTTTCTCTAATTAAAAATATAACTCGCACCATTGTAAATTGTTCATATCTGTCAAAGAAATCGTATTTAAAAGTCCCACGAGAACAAGAAAGTACTTATCGTAAAGAAGGCGAGGAGGTTCCATACAGCCAGCATTATTTTTACGTTAGCATGTGATGTAAATTACATCGTGTTACCTTATTTCCCCCTTGCTGATAAGCTCGTATATCGCCGTGTAGATTACATGTTTTTGCATACTGGTTAACTTCTGAAATATTTATTTTGCGAATTTTTTGTTTATTTTAATTTCACATGTATAGATTTTTTTTATCATCACACGTTTATTATATTTACTATTTTTTGAGATATATTGTCTTTATTAACTGACCCGCAAAGCGAAATTATATATAGAAAACAATAATACTTTTAATTAATACAAAACATATAAGTGCCTCTAAATAAGATTTGAACGCATAAATTTGTTAAATAGTAATATGTAAGCTATATAATTGCTAATTAATTGATATAAGGGGTGGCCAGAAGTATTTTTAATTAAAATTAAACGTTCGGGGTAAAGATGTATAAGATTCGTATAACACACCTTTTGTGTACGTAATAATGTTAGTTGACTTAAAATCAAAATTTTAATGTACTTTTCATTTTTACTTTTTGAGGCTACTCGTAGCGCCTTTGCACTTGTGCCCTTGCACAAAGTGTGCTGCAAAATCGAATGGTTATGGGTTCGATCCCTACTCGAAGAGAGGAAATATTTATTTAAATTTATATTTTCATTTCTTCGCTCTGGTATCGGGCTCGGGCTCGCAATGCCTCCAGAATTCTGCGGAAAGTGGGGAACGGAGTGTTTTAACACTAGGTCACCTCTGCCTATCCTGCTGTGTGCGGGATACAGCGTGGAGCTGATTAAATTAAATTTAATTTTAACTATTTAAATTCCCTTAGTTTATATTTTATGGCCCAACAATAATATGAAGCGTAGGAAAATGTTGACAGTGCTACTTGAAACTTGCGCATTTACATAGCAATCGAGGTGGCTGAAGTGTTATATGGAGACTGCATTTATCTTTCAACTCAAAGAAAATATTTCTACGGGACTCAAAAGAGCAAACTTAAAATGAGAATCACGAGCTTTTAAGATAAGTTTAAATTACACTTTGAATGAGTAGATAAAATGTAGTGAAGCAATTATTGTTAGAACTGTCGTTTGAAATAATTTTAATATTACAAATGTTAAATACAGTATAACATTATTTTTTAATTTTTAAATTTCATTTGTACGTGTTCATTGGTTTTTGCAGAGTGAGCAAGAAAAAACATTTACTATATTTTAAAGGTAAGTCTGTTACGTTTAATAATATAATATTAACCTAATAATATTCCATCACGATGCAGGTACCTACACAGAAAGATTTTATTTTTATTTTCAAGAATTGAATTTCATATTTTCATTTCATAATTATAAATGGATTGATTTATTTTTTAAAGCAGGTTCTTTTAGCCTACGCAGCATATCATACAAAAAAAATCCTTCATTCATTCTACAAGCAAATGATATACTGTCAAAAAAGAAGGTCCATTTGATTAAATATTCCCACAGGTCACTTATTGTAATTGTAATATATTCAAATGCTGTCGGCCGCTCTTAAATCGTACTTAATCCGATTGGGTTTACATCGCTGTGAAACAGCTCTTATAGATTAAAATTTATTTGACATAGTTATAGATTTTTTTAATTTAAAAGTCGGGAAAGGTCTTGTATATTTGAATACTTTTAATTTATTTGGTCCGAACTCACAACCTGTCGTGTTTACTATTGCACGCTTGTGGCGCAGGGGCCTAAGGGGCCTTAATTAATAAATTTCTAGAGTATATTTTGAAATTAACTTAGACAAGAGAAGAGAAGACAGAGAACCTTGGACAGTGGAGGTAAATATTCATAAGTATTGCAAAGAGGCTTCAAATGAATCGCAATCTCCAAAATGCTGTCGCAACCCGCATAGTGAATGAAAACTTGAGATGTCTTATCTCCCTAGATTTCTGTGATATTAAGTTGTAAATTTCAGTTAAATATTTTATTAATATTAATTCTAATGTAATAGTTACATACGTATTTTTTTACCTCTCTTCATAAGAAGAAGAATATTACACTTAGGTCTGTAATTATAAACCACTCTAAGCACTGAGATCGATTTTGAGATGCTGCTTTTACTCATAGATGATAACTTACGAAACAATAAATAAAATATCTACAAACATAAATACATCAAATAAAATATAAACAAATAAATAAACAATACATTAAGCAACAAAACATTAGATAAATAAAAAATGAAAAAGAATTAAATTGATTTCCTTTAAAGTATTTCACAATTTGAAATAGTTCGAAGCATTTATAAATAATGTACGTTTACTGAAAAACCGCGACCGCTGAAAAGCATGTTTATAAGCAGGAATATGCAGGCGAGAGAAAATTGTGGAAAAGCAAAAGTAGAACGACGCGACGTCTAAAACAAAACATGGTAGCAACTTCCAAATGGCTTATCTCGCTTTTACTGAGCTGCATTTTTCAAATGTAAAATATTCTTAAATGTATGAAATATTACGTATATTTATATACTTTAAACCATATCTACATATCAATTTTCTTATTTCATAACAAAACATAATAAGATATATTTTTCAGTAGACGGAACTTTTTTGTTTTTTTATCAGCTTTACGCTGTATATGCCTATAGGAAGAGAGACTGGTGCTCAGACACTCCATTCCCCACTTTCCGCTGAAATTCTGGAAGAATTGCTTATTGAGTTGCGAAACTCAACGCCACGCTTTGACACGACACTACAGCGAAGAAATGAGGATATAAATTTAAATTAATATTTAATTTCCTCGAGTGGGGATTGAATCCATAAGCAGTTGCGTTAACAGTGTGTGCCCCTGCGCCAGAGTAACCGTACCTTCAGTAGGTTAATAATTTATCAATTACTATTATCTTATTTCTTGATCATTTATATTTAAACAAGCTCGTAACAAGCGTATCTGTCCTTGTTTACTGCGTAACTTTATTCATTTCAAGTTAAAATTGTGTTTGTAGTCGACGATTGCAGTGAATACTCCAAGTTTACTACTCAATCGCACTCGTGATAAATGTTTTATTTGCGAGCGTGAATGCGTTAGCCCAGAATACAAGTGGAGTGGTGCGATTTGTAAATGCTTTAAAAATAACTTGGAACACTTTGTCGGTTTGTTTTTGTTTGTGGAATTCTTACTATTTACTATTATTGACATCTTTTGTTTTTTTGTTTATCGTTTTTCTCAATTAATTTCGCTTATTTTAAAACTAAAGTTTCTAAATGTATTGCTAATATTATCATAGATATAGAAATGATTTTAATGATAAAATAATATGCAAATCTTTATTTCTGTTACGTAAAGCTTATAAAACTTACATTTTATGCGATTTATTGCGATTAAGAGAATTGACTTTCAATTAACTAACGTTTAAACATAAAAAAAAAAGTATATTTTTAATAATATCTAACGATTGAACATACATGGGTTTATTTTGTCCTATCGTCAATTTCAGTCGATGTTCAGTTATCTGCGAACAAGTGGGTGTATTTTACTTACATCGTTCATTTCAGTTCAAGTTCGCTTCATTTGTAGCGATGCTACGTAACAGCTACGACGATCGACTCCAGATGCTACACGACGCTAAGCAAAACATTTTATTGTAAGAATGTACCTGTGAATACCTTGTTATTTAAGAAATGTGAAAAAAATTAGAAACAAAAAACAAAAGCAAAAATACATTTTTATCATTTATATTAGTTAAAGATAGGATTTACTAATGAAATATTTGTATTCTGGCGTTGTTATTAAAGCGATTAATATAAGTAAGATTATGTAAGGATATTTAAAGGGACGTCTTATGTAGCAAACGACTTAAAGGGAGAGAAGGGGCTTAAGAACATCTATTTCGTTTACAAAGCGAGTGATTTTATCTTCAAAGCACAAATAAGGTCGAATTTATTTTTCGTTATTAACTTAATATTGTAAGACCCAGACAAAACGAATTGTAATGATATTGGAATTTATAAAAAACAGTACTGGAAAGTTAATTAATATGTGAATTTACATATGTTATCACGTAAAAATCAGTCTTGAGATGATGATGATAGTGCTGATGGAGAATGTGATAAGGATATTGGTTAGTGTCATGATATTATGTTTTTTTATGGAATGAAATTTAACTAAATAAATAGTATATACTTGTACGTCAAAAACTTCACATAATAAAAATTACTTTTTATATAATATTAGTTTTTATATAAAAGGTATTTTAAAGCTTCTGAAAGCGCCCGCATGACCACGCTCCGCTGAACGCAAGTCGACAAACCTCATCAAACCTACTTAACGCACTAAAACACTTGAAATGTGCACAAAAAGAGCTAATTAATGAATTTCACCGTACAATTTACTTATACCGTTGGTACTTTTTAGTTAAAGATTTAAATAAAATACCAGCAAAAATAATTATGTTTATTAATAGACGTTTTCGTCCGTCTTTCAAAATATCTATTTTTCCGAGAGGAATTATGAACAAAATAAATAATTACTTTATTTTTTAGTATTCTGTCTTTTTAAAAATAGACTTCAATAACTTTACTTCCGCCGTACTATTTTTATATATTTAAAATTTAATTTTCAATAATGTTAAATAAAATGTATGAAAATAAAATAATAGAACAGTAGAGTAGTATATATGAAATTATAACAAAATTTGCTTATTGAATATCATAAACAAGGTGACAATATTGAAACAGTTATCTTTTATCCTGTATCTTATAAAACAAAGTCGCTTTTCGTGTCTGTCTGTTGTTTCTAACTCTTCTTCTTCTAAACCACCCAACGGATTTTGATGCGGTTTTCACCATTAGGTCGAGTATTTTTCATAGAAGGTCTATATATAGTTTATTATTTGTACATTCTTATGTAAATTAACAGCCACATAGTGCTTGCTTTTCGTCAGGGACAGAATACCCTCTTCAGCATTAACCACAAGCTCGAAAAAAAAACCCACCTGCCTCTATAGCAACGAAGATTTAGATGCGTTTCACGTATTGGATAATTGGAGTTGAATGTATTATTTCAGCGCAATATATCTGGTTTTATATTTTTTGTAGTAGTTATTAGTAGGTAGGTTTTTGTTTATAATTTCTTCCGTTTAAAAATAGTCGCTTAACTATCTAAAAATAGTCATTTAAATATATTTTAATAAGTACTTGAAAAGATTAGTAGCACAGATTTAAAATTACGGTACCTACTAAAAAATTCTTGCTGTGTAAAAGAATTGGTAAATCCTTATTGAAACTACGAAAATGCGGGTTGCACTAGGGTTTAATTAATGATCTTAAGTGCTTTGCAAACACACATTACATGAATAATCCAGAAGTAAAAGCGGGCGAAGCCGCAAGAGAGTCGCTAGTTTATAATATAACAATATCAAGTTCACATTGTTAGCTCAAGTCACTTCATAACCACGTATGTGAAGCTGTGATATCATTATGTAACTTGCTATTTCGGTTTCCTTACTGCAATACTATGGTTTTGCCTAATGGGTCCTTGCTACGACGCCAAAGATATACAGTTTAAGTAAACCTCCACTGGCTTGCGTATACTTATTAATATACTAGAATTTTGTCCTGTATATATTATGTGTTGATAAGCTATTATAAACTTACAGCTCAAGGCTAACTTATGTGAATTTGAATAATGAAATTTCTGTAAATATCAAAGGACTTTTTTTAAGAAATTAAATAATAAAGGACCTTCACTACAAATAACAGACTAAATTAAAAAGCTAAGCTTCTATGGAAGTTAGTTATATAAAGTTGTTACGTTATTTCGTTCGTTTGAATTAGTGAATATAAGTGAAATTTAAAATTAGTGACTGGCGGAGTTAGGTGGCAGTGTCTGCGCTCCTTTTACGGGAGCAGCATGCGGGGCAGCATGTAGGGAAAAATATTTCAAACCCATACCTAAAAAATATATACGAGTATAAACACATGTACAAAGTTAAACAATTTTGAAATTGGCAAACGGTATTCCTTGCTATAAAAAAAAACGGAAGCACAAAAGAAACTTAGCTAAAGAAAAATTAAAATACATATTTAACATTTATATACATTAGTTATAGTACGTGAGTTAATTCAGTAAATATTTGTATTCTTGGGCTATTTTGAAGTGTCTAATATAAGTAAGATTGAGTAAGAACACTCAAAGGGAGGCCTTTTGTAGGAAGCGACTCGAAGTGGGCGAAGGGGCTTAATAGTATCTATTTCGGTTAAAAAGCGAGTGACTTTATCTTCAAAGCATAAATAAAGAGGAATCCATATTTCTGTATTAACTTATATTTTGTATGACAAAACGAATTGTTATGAAATTGTTATGATATCGGAATTTATATAGAAAACACTTAAAATAAATACTTAAATTTATATTATCATATAAAAAGTACAAATCAGTTTAATGGCATTGATGATGATTATGACATAAGTATTGGTTATAGACTGAGATCCCAGGGCCCCTAGACCTACGTCATTTTAGCAAAACTCAAATTATGCAAAATTAAAAATTAACAATCTATTTTCTGGCTTATCTATCCTATATGAAAAGAAAAAAAAAGAAAAGAAAAAAATCTAAAAACTTTTAAGAAAAAACGAAATATGATCAAATATGATTAAAAACAAAGCACTCGTACCTTAAACATATAGAAAAGTTTTTTGTTGCAATATACGAGTAAGTGAACATTTTTGCAGTCAACGCCTAATTTAGAAGCAAATAAAATTATGTAAACGAGGTATACGATCATAAGTTTCTTGTAACAGTTCTTAGGGGAATACTAGCAATTTTCAGTGAAAACTGTATAGCGATTACGATCTTGTACAAAAGTAGTTTAGTAAGTCACTACTGCGACTGCTTGGAGAATAATGTTCCTTTTATTAAACAACTTTTTACACTTTCAAACTTTAATGTGAATAACTATTATTTCTTTTTCATTAAAGTTCTTAGTTCTCAGTTAATATAGAGACTAGCGTTTGAATTATACGAATTATTTATTATTATTATATTATTTTTTATTATTTTAATTTATTTGGGGAAAGTTGGTTGATTATTTTAGTATGGCTATATATATATATATATATATATATATATATATATATATATATATATATATTGTTACATACTTAATAAATCGTAGTTTGTAAATAGTAACCTTTTGGGTTTTTATTTGATCTTGCTCTCAAAAATACTCGTAAACTGATTATTGTTATCGAAGATTAGCTTCTATTGTCCGTTTAATGTTTCCTATAAAGGTTGCCAACGTAAACAAAGTGCAAGTTAATGTTTTTTCAACCCGAACATTCCTAGAGTTTTAAATTAATTTATTTTATATTTCATTGCACATGAACCCGAGGGGTGCATTTATAATTGAGATTTTTACAAAACAAAATTAATTAAAAAATACATACACATTTATGTTTAAAAAATACATATTTGCATTTGCTTAAGTAAAATTGTTACATTTAAAAATAGCAATGGCTTAAAAAATAAAATTTCATTACTAAAATACGTATAGGTATTCAAATTTAACTAAAATTTTTATATTGTGTACATACTCGTACGTTCAGTTATAAAAACTAAGTTAAGAGAAAATATTACATTTTTATAAGTAAAAGTATCTTGACGAAATGGAAGAGAATCTAACTGTAGACATGATGGTAAGCAAGCGCGGCATTGAGAAAGTTGGAGACGGAGAGTCTCAACACTAGGTTCCCTCTGCCTACCCTGCTTGCGGGATACAGCCTGAAGCTGATTAAATTTTTTTAATAATTTAAGCCTAAAAGAGTAAAAAATATCGTCTTATGATATACCAAATAAGTACATTATGACAGACATTGCAGTTTTCTTTTATCACCAGCACTAGATACAAAATAAACAATAAAATAAATTTCTATATTCTTTTAGAACAATAGCACAATGGAGGTAAACTCTTCCCTCACTATTGTTTGTGTTCTTTATTGACTAACTTCACGTACCATACAAAGTTTCATTTTGATCCAAGCTCGTAACATTTTAGTATTTATGTTTCATTTATATTTGTACTAATAAATCTATTAATTGTAAACGGGACTGTTTATGGGTTCGATCTTCACTCGAGGAAGTGGAATATTAATTTAAATGTATATTTTCAATTCTTTACTTTGGTGTCGAGGTGTTAATTAAATATTTCAATTTCTCTAGCCACAAAAAAAAACATTTGTGTCTATCGATATACTCACGGTTATATGACTAGGTGTATTATAATATTAATGTAGTATTGATATATTAGTTGCGAAATTAACTAAGTTTAAAATAGCATTTTTAAGAGAAAAAAGTGCAGTCACTTTTTCTTGCTTGAAGAAATAACAATAATTCAAGCGGAAACCTATAATATTATACAAACTCCGCGCTTTGTTTCGATACTAGAGCGAAGAATTGAAAATATTAAATATTTAATTTCCTCGAGTGGCAATCGAACCCACAATCTGTCGCATTTACAGTCTTGTGTCCTGCGCCATGATTGAGCTCAAATAATATGGTAAATGTATAATAATTCATAATATAATAAATGAATATCAGCTTCTATGTCAACGGCTTTGTTTCGTTTCGTTTCTATGTATATGTATGTATACATATATATTTTATGTCATAATTTACTAAATGTCAGATTTTCCACTACAATTTACAAAGGGGGCTCGAAGCGATCTTCATCTTAGTTGTTTCATAAGGTTTCTTAATGTAGAATAATTTAAGTTTTGTGTTAATATATCTAACAATCATATAATTATTTATATTATTCATTAATTATTAATTAATATTAAAATTTGCACCTAAAGGATTAACAATCACAAAATAATTAGTCACCCACAACTGTTCATTTGACATTAAACCGTTATTAGGTTGTTATAAATTAAATTATATATCGAAAAAAAAAAAACTTAATCGTATTTAATATGTGACTTATTGAATTAACATATATTACTAAGACACCACTAATACTAAGAAATTATTCACAGGAATTCACAGAGGCCATTTGCAAAGGCCGGTGGAAACAAGCATTTTCTTTTTTTTTGTCGTTTTTTTTTCTTTGTTTTGTCGTTCTATTATAATTTTTTTTCATATACCTACCTAATTATAATACAATAGCTAAGGAGTAGGCACCTCCTGGGTAAAAGCGGAATAGCTTTGGGTCAATCAACGTAAGCAACAGTGATTGGCAACGTTGGTAGCTTGGTAAATGTAAGAAAAATAACTCTGTTGAAACCAATTGCGAGTGCCGATTATTCAGTGATGTGATGCTGGGCTTCGTCGTTCAAACGGCTTGGGGTAATTATAATTAAATTCATTTCCGGAAGAAACGTCGTAAATTACAAAAGTAAGTTTATATTTATAAAAAAATCTAAAAGCCATATTCAAAATATGAAGGCCGAGTATAATGAGTGACGTGACGTGACATAAGTGAAGAATCTAAAACTAGGCTGTAAACTATGGAGGTGCACCATATTTTACATACCTTTACCGGCAAACTAAACATAAAGATAAGAATTATATTGCGGAATACAAAGTTAGCGCCTCGAGAACGACCCCCTGGTGTATTATTAGATTTATTTGAACAATTTAGATATTCTACTGTCATGCTACAAATATATTAAGTGAGGCATGAGTTTGGATTATGGTCGTTTATTATAGTTACTTAAAATATATTTGTAGATGTATAATGTTTATGCTTTGAAAAAACTGAAAATAATTCATATTCATTTCATGTTGGAATGCAGCGTCGCGTTTAAAATAAACAGAAGAAAACAAAGCATTCACATTACTGAGATTAGTTTACAGTCAGACACCGTTCCACTGTGCCATGATGGTTTCGATCAATGGAATATAGTGCTAAAGCTAGTAGAAAACTGGAATGGAATGGAATCCTAGTCATGGTAACAATAACATTTCCAAAACCGTATCGCCAGTGACAAGTATTTATTCAAGAACATTTCGTAACATAAAACCGAATGATAATATCTTCTAGTTTATGTCCCAGCTACAGTTCGGAGAGTCTGCGGTTTGGTCAGGAAATACCGCACTTAGAGAACAGATTACTTAAAATATTCCGCTTCCACTGTACCATTATCCATTTATCGCTTTAAGTGATTTTCAGTTAAATAGAGTCAACTGAATGTAAATTAAATATCATTTGTAAGTTAAATTGGATTTAATGAAATTAAGTGCCTGGTAAATATTTTTTGATTGGTAAATCGTACACTTTTGTTTTTATGCGTTTACGGTTTATTAATATGTATATGTATGTGTATAGCAGTAAATGTATTGGAAATATTTTATTTCTCCAAATAATTGTTCAACATTTATAGGTCAACAGTGTTTGCCCTAAAAGTTAAGTTCTTAAAGTAGAGTACTTTATTAACGACGCCTGAAGCGATGAGCGCAATCACGCGGTTAAAGCTTATAAAACTTTTGTATTCACAACCCCACCATGGAAACTCTAACTGTACCTATATATTTTGTTAGCGAAATGATTTCTTTTGTTTCGACTACTGAACGTCACGTAAAATTAATTAATAATTCATTCGTTTGTTTTTCTAAACGTTTTTCTTTTAGGATTCTGTACCCAAAGGATAAAACGGTAACCTAGTTTTAAGACACTCTGTTCCGATTAAGACACTTCCGTTCCCCACTTAGAAATCTTTAAGGTAATTCAAAGGATGATGTAAATCTAAAACTTAGTGTAAAGGTAAATAAAGATAAGATGTTCCGTGAAGACAAAGCGAAGTTTCGATGGCTAATGGCGTCACACAATAACGCAGGGATAATCTGCCGGGCTAATAAAGGGACCCTCCTATGTAAATAAGCTTTCACCATATTATCATCACATACTTTAGGCAAAGATAAATGAATATTAGAAATGGTACGTGTTAATGTGCATATACTCGTATATTATGTATGCAACTTGTATTATGAAAATATTAATATGCATATTTGGTATTGCTTTGGGATTCAACGTTTATAATTGGATGTGGATTCCAATATTCGGATGATTAGGACTCGTGAAAGGCAAATGTTACATATAAAACGAGATTTTTTTAGTTTTAATTGACTTTTTTAGCATTCCTTTTTTTTAATACTAGGGTATGCAGAAGGAACTTAGTGCTAATAGTGTATTATCTGTTATCTGTTTTCCGCCCGAAACGGAGACAATTAATATTAAGAATTCATATTTGGAGTATTTTCATGATGAATTCGAAAAACCTTAGGAACATATCGTTCCGTACAATGCCCATCTATATAAAATTTATGTACTATTTCGCCTTTCAATAAAGATCGTTCCACTACGGATTTTACACCTAAGAGGTCGAAACCGATGTATTTATAGTTTTTTTACTATAATATTTTAGGTTTTGATAACATAATATACGAAAGCAATACAAAAATACGGTATATTCATTAAAATAATAATAATAATTTTTAATAATATGCCTGTCCTAATATTGTTGTTTCCAAGTTTCATTTATAATTATATGCTTATTATTATAAATATGCTTTGTTTACTCTCAATTTATGTGTATAAGTAAAACTAATTATTTTATGTATAAATTATCATTTTCCATAAAATAATAATTTATTTTGGATAATATCAAATGTATGATCTTTCGTTCGTTAATTATCATTTATGACAAATGCAGTGCTTTCAATGACAGGATCGTCATTACACATAATTAGGTGCATGCATTTAAAATATAATTAAAATTAATTGTTTCATATCATTCGTGTTTTTAAAAGCTTTTATTTAACTTGCAATGTATGTATGTGGGTTCGAGTGAAATCTTTGAGCTTCATTTTGAAGTAGATATTTTACAACCGATTGAGCTGAAATTTTGTATGCACGTTCAGTTTGGATGACAATGCACGATGAAATAGTACATTAAAAATAACTATTTGGCTTTATTGTATGGTCCGCCATATTAGATTTAGAATGACGTCACATATTTTATCGTGCATCGTCATCCAAACTAAACGTATATACAAAATTTCAGCTCAATCGGTTGACGATATCTACTTCAAAATTGAGCTCAAAGATTTCACCCGAACCCACATACATACATTGCAAGTTAAATAAAAGCTTTTAAATAAAATTATATTTCCGTATCGTGTCTATATATATACAGTCTATTTAACAACTGGGATGGCCTCCTATTTGCACTAAGGAAACCCAAACTGCTAGTACTGACCCCAACTGTTTTGAGTACTTGGCTTGAGAATACGCTCGAGGCTTTTAATATGCATTATATAAGGGTTGTATCTGTATAAACCATAAGAGTAAAGCTATAACATTTATATAATTAACATTTAATTATATGAACGCTGAATATTTTGATGGTTTCGTAGCTCAAAAGGAAAAACGAAATTTTTATATATATATATAAAAAAAAATCAACTGTATAAAACTAAAAAGAAAACAAACAAGCCCAATAGTTTATTACGATTAACAGCTGGGACCTCTTTAAATTATGCGAGGTTCCTGGTAAAGATTTAATTGATTGAAGAATTACTTATAGATCCTAAAATCCTCTAAAGTCGGGACGTAGTTGGCTAAAACTAAATAAAACAGGGCTAATATACGATACTTACACTCGTATATAACGATATAGTCTTTTTTGGCACATAATAGACCACACACACCATGGCGATATGCTTCAGCTATGTCTCAGTGCATTTCGACGATTTTCTATTTGCTTTGCTTTATAAAGTTAAGAAAATTATTCCTATTAGTTAATTTAGCAATTTTCTTTGGCAATTCCTTCTGTAATTTAAATGGTACGTACGGTACGCTTACGGTTACGCTTTCATAAATTGGTAGCCGTAGCTTACACGTATCGCGGTGCATTTGCATACGTTTTGTACGCTTATGGTGACAATTATTTACATAATTAGAGAAAATTAACTGCAAAACACATTTACTTTTGAATTAAAGCCATTTTCGTTGAGATAAATATTATCTAACATTGTAAATATTTCTAAATATGTGTGAGTTTTGCTCTTTGTTATGACAACATAAAATCCTTAGGAAAAGTATGTAATTTTATACAAATGCTAAAGAACCAATCAAAGCGTGCAATACACGTTGCTATGGCAACATATGTAACTTTATACAAATATGTATATTGTCAAACATATATATTTTATAAAATTTATATAATTATATAAATTTTATAAAAGCTTTTTTACGAAAAGTTGGAAACGGAAATGTTTTAAAAGCAACGGAGTGTCTTAACACTAGGTTCCAATAAATTCACACATAAATATTTTATTCTTATATAAATAACATTAATTTGACTGTTTTCAATTATAAGTAATGGTTTTATTTTGTTACTTATTACAATTAAGCGCAACTTAGCATATCTTAAATAATGAGCTAGTTAGGAGCGCAGCCAAGTACCTGGCGGAACTCATTACCGGGTTAATTTAAGCATTGAAATACTAAATAACGTTATTTTGCTATAAAACAATGTTAACTTTTATTGTTTCATTGCGTAACAGTTTAAAAAATATCTATTAAATTTTAAAATTAAATTATAATAATTAAATTTTAAAATTAAATTATAATAATTAAATTTTAAAATTATTATTTTTTACGACGTATGCTGCATGTTTAGTAAACATTTATCTAGTTAACGAATTGTTGTTCAAAATGAAGATATTTTATTAAATAAAGTATATTTTGGCTGCAAAATGAAAAAAATAAACAGTTTATAATTAAATATTTTAGTAAGCATAATTATTTAGTTGAAAAAGTAACATGTACGTAATTTTAATACTAATTATGCTTTAGTATGCTTCTTTGAATGGCTTGGGGCCTAACAAGCGATTTTAGTTCAGTTAGGTCTTTGATCGTTAACGTCGAAAAAATATAAGATTACAAATAAATATAATCTGTATATAATAGAGAAGAATAGGAAAGATATTAATAAAATATGATTAATAAAATTTTATATAGGCTGATCCCCAGAGTTACATGCATAAACATGTGGAAAATATTACATTATAACTTTACAATTTGGAAAATTTGGAAAATATTACATTATAACTTTACAATTACATTGTAACAAATATAAGCATTAATTTAATAAATCGGTGTTATTTCTAGTTTACCTTCACGGATCAGTGAGGATGTGCTATACACGAATTTCGTTGTAATTTACTTTACACGAATAATTTAACCATCAAAAGCAAAGAATTTTTTCAAGAATTTTTTTCAAGTTTTTTTTTGCTTAAGCCATCGTTATTTGCCCACAAATGTATATGAATGCGCCAAAATTGTCATAATACCAGAATTGACATCATACATATTCAACGAATGTCTCTCTTTGTTGCCGGACTCATGAAGAATTCATTTTTAATTAGCGAATGTAAATAATGTAATGAATTAATTTGTGTATAAATGTGTTGTACTGCTTTCAGAATCATCTATTCCTTTTATATTTCTTTACTAGTTCTTAAACACGGCTTCACCTGTTTAAACTTAATGTGTTATTAAAGAAACAATCTTCATATAAATTGTTGACATATAGTTCGCCGTGATAAAAAAATAATGTCATATTCCAATTTAAAATGTTTTTAAAATAAGGAACACAAGCCGAATAAAATTTTTCTCATTCGTATAATGTTGAAAAGTTTTCATTTAAAATGAATTCTGAGTACAAAAGGCTGACTGACTATTTGCGGAAATCTCTAGAATTATAAAGAAATGTCTTGCTCTTGTCGTTTCAAACTATCGTTTATTTAGGTCTGTGTAGTTTTATTGTGTTCTTAAACGGGTTTTTTTAAATATATATTTGCTTATTTAAATTGAGCGGAGAGTGTGAAGCAGAGTGTCTTAACAGTAGGTTCCCTCTGCCTACCATGCGATGCGTGAAGTTGTTTATTTGCTTAATTAAAAACAATCTACAGATTGGCAAGTTTGTTAATTATAAAAAATATATATATGGGATCAATTTTTTGAAAAATAAAAATGATTTCACTACTTATATGCACAAACTTAAGATAAAATTAAATTGTAGAAAATAATATTGAATTATTATTATTCTATAAAGCCGTTTTTTTTTATGACTCTGTATTGTTATTAATGAGTTTATATTATTTCAGCTTTATAAAATGAAAAAGCGTTACGTAAGTATCTTAAAAATCTTCTTATTTGTAATATAACAGATATATAAGTACAAAATTTAATTAAGTATAATATTTATTTTTCATCTCCATGCTATATCCCGAATGAAGCAGAGTAGGCAAAGAGAGCCAAGTGTTAAGATACTCTGTTCCCTACTTTTCGCCGAATTCTAGACGCATTGCTTGTTGAATGGAACTCAACGCCACGGTTTGCGTCGACATCAGAGCAAAGTATATAAAATATTTCCATTTCCTCGACTGGGAATTGAACCCACTACTAGACGTTTACAGTCACACCCTTGTGCCTCTACGCCACGACTGGCCTCAATATATAATAATGAAATTTCAAATTCCAAGTAATGTTATTTTTAGTAAAAAACATTTCCCATTATGGGGCAGAGAGGTTGAAAAATAACAAATTGTAATATCATATATGAATTATTCAGTAGATGAATATACAAAAGTACCTATGTATATTTTTAAACTATAGATATGTTGCGTTCTTATTATTTATGGAGCCTTTGTTTTTAAAATTAAATAATAAATCATACTAGAACTTTTCTTGAGCAATTTTAAGAACAAAATATATGTATGTATCTATCTAAATATTTTTACAAGTGTACTTAAGTTTGGTACATTGCCAAGAATGCATCATATTTTGATATTTTTCGGTCGTTAAATAAAATTAACTAAAAAAAATTAATTGAATAGCCGAAATAATTATAAAAAAATGATACTCTTGGTAGAAATGCCAGGATAGAATACAGAAGTTTTTTTAAAGTCGGTTAAAAACAAACATTGCCTCCAGTGGGAATAGAACCTACACCCGCCACGTTTGCAGTCACACACTGCTATCTATAAAGATTTATAAATACATATAATTATTTAGACTACGTATGATAAGGTTTCTCACTAAATATTTACAATAGAAATTATGTTTAACACAACTGCGTAACTAGCAGGTATTTGGCAAAGTTCCCAACGAGCTAAGTATGATTAAGTTCGAGTATTATCTATAGTTGAATTTTGTATTATATTTGAATGTTTATTTTTACTGAAATTAATAACTTTTATTACCGATAAAAGAATAAGGTTTTTTAATATTACTAGAACAATAGATAAGAAGTTACAATACAAAAGTAACTTATTAATTGCAGCCGAAGTGTAGAAATACAATGCATATGATATTAAATTATTATTATTATTAAATTATATTGAATTTAATTTATCGTATTAAGAAAAAAATGCTTCACTAAATTTAATCTAAATTTTAGCATGTAGAGCAATCGACTGTAGTCGATGCAAATCTTAGCGATAGATATTCTAGCGTCGAAATATCCTTAGTTTACCGTTACTTTTACTGTATTATACATTTTTGGTTTATTTTGTAGATACTCAATTAGATTATATTAAAACCCAATTCGAGTAACAAGGTACATCATGTTTGCACTTGTGTTGATAAATAGAACACTACTAATAGTGCTGGCGACACGCTGCTTGGCAACTTCCAACAGCTGCGTTGTAAATTTAATATGGCTTAGTATTTTTTTTATTTTAAACCTAAATGGTGAATAGAGAGATTATTCAATAACATATATATACATTTCTTTTTCAGCTTCACACTACAACGTTCATACATCCCGCATAATGCTGGGTGAACAGAGAGAACCTAGTGTTAAGACATCCCGTTCCACAATTTTCCCTGAATTATTGAGGGAATTGCATGTTGAGAGGGGAAGTTCAATTCTGCAGTTTGCCTCGTTGCCAGGGCAAAGAAATGAAAATAGTAATGAATAATAATTAATTCCTTCGAGTCGTAATCGAACCCACACTGCGCCACGAAAGCCTCCATACAAATTATAAACAGTTGATAAGTAATATCAAATAAAAGGGCCTGCTGTATTAGCAAATTTTGATTACAAATATACATACATATGAAGTTCTTAAGTATTTATCGTGTCCATGACCCAATTCGTCACAGACGGCACGACGGTACTCATTTATTCAAGTGTTTTAATCCTACCCGTTGCTATGGTACTATTCATACAAGCTTCTATTTCTAGGAAAGGGACATTTTTCAATTTATGCAGTTCTCTTTACATACACACCGTAGAAAAAGTGACGAAAGTTTCTGAAGACGAAAAACCGGTGTGAATTTCTCATTCGTAGATGGTTTTCCTTTTTAGTAAGTCCGCTTTTAGTGTTCAGTAATGCTACATCAATGTAGACTGTAAGTCGACATTTTACGACTAATTACTTATGAATTTAAATTCTATGTTAGTTTTTTTCTGAAAATTTATAATTTAATGCAATAAAGATGACAAAGCAGCGATTATACAACACAATGAATACTTCTACTTATATAATATTGGACCGTAGATATAGGTCACTTAACAGGATAGGCAGAGGGAACTTGGGAGTTTAGTTAAAGACCCTCCGTTTCCATTATGACACTTCAGTTTCCGAGCTTTCACCGAATAATGAAGGCATTGAACAATAAAATTAAAATATTAGTTTTTTAATTTCGTCGACTGGGAAATGAACCCTCAACCTGTCGCGCTTACAGTCGCAGCTTGTTTCCCTGCACCAACGCTAGCTTCACCTACGTTAAATGAATATAATACATACCTATTGCTTTTTCTCTCTCTTTGTATAGATTCCCATGTATTACCTATTACGAAGTCTGCGCATAGCCGCAGGCGTAACCAATATGATCGTAAATTAAATTTATTGTTGCTCCACCTCCTTTATGTTCCCCCATTATTCCGGCGCGCGTCAAAATCTTTAATTCCATCCTGGAGGCATACTTGAATCAGAGTGAAATTTTCGTAGCTTTGAATCCTTGTGAATTGAATTTTTTTCTCTAAATCATATTATGAAATCTCTCCAGCAGCTGTTCATAAATATAAAAAAATGATTTCAAGTTCAGCTACCGAAAGTCTGTTTACTCATTTACGCGAACTCGGTGATTTCATAAGATAGAGTTTACCTAATGATAAATTATTATTTTTTTACTCAGTTTATCTTAGAATATTTTGTATGTTTTTTTTCCTGTGTATTTATATTTCTCAAATACAATAAGCGGGGTAGGCAGAGGAATGATAGTGCTAAGACATTCCGCTTCCCATTTTCCCCCGAATTTTGGAGGTATTGCGTGTTGAGTGGTTGAAGTCGACGCTGCCTTTTGCCTTTAAAGTAAGCCGAGCGAAGAAACGAAAACATTAAATATTTAATTTCCTAGAGTGGGAATTGAACCCACAACCTGTCGCATTTACACTTACACTGCGCGACCACTGGCCACTAACTGGCCTCTGTATTTATATTGATTTACCAATTAAAATAAGCCTTATATAAATATGTCTCTATTAGATTAGAATCTATACCTATGTATATATTCACACGTAATAGGCTTATGACGTCATAAACCGGTAACGAATAACGTAAAAATATTACATGAAGTACAATTTAATATGTTTTTGCAGAACAATATCGACGTAAAAAGGCTTATTGTCAGGGTAATCGACTGGCGTAGTTATTAAAAAGAAAATTTACAACCAATAAAGTGATGTCATACGCGGTCCGTTTAATCTCTAGAGTTGACTGGATATATTTTTGCGAGATTACATTCAGTTCAGATTATATTAAAAAAAATTGTTTAATTGTAGATATTTTTTTTCAATGCATGTACGTATATGCTTTTCGTGTATTAGGTTATATTTTTTTATGCCTTAGGTGTTATTAATATAAAAAATATTTATGTGAACTTTTAAGTTTAACTTTTAAGTTTATCAAAATGAAAAAAAAAAAACATATTCAAAATTATATATAGGTATAAAAATATATATAGGGAATATACGTACCTATGTCATCTTTGTATGCTTTACGCGTCGTCGTATATAGTATACTAGCGGACGTGCGCAGCTTCGCCTGCTTATTTGCACCCTTAGGGGTGAATGCTAATAAACCACGAAACATGTGTTCAATGAAATATTTTTAAGGGTCTCAATTTCAAATTTTATAAAAATCGGTGGCGATTTAAAGATTTTTCCATACAAACTTTCAACCCCTTATTTCACCCCTTTAGGGTTAAAAATTTTCAAAATCCCTTCTAAGTGGACGTTCAGATTACGAAAATAAACATCTGTCCAAATTTCACGCACAGCGGTTACGGGTGTGCGAGCGGCTTACCTCAGTCAGTGAGGACAAGTCCTTTTATATATATAGACTAGCGGGCCTGGACGCGGCTTCGCCTGCTTAAACTATGACAATATTTATTAAATATATTTATAAAATTATTTGAAATTTTCAAAAGAATTCGTAATAAAACTACTTTTTAAACTACACTTTGGTTCTCTTCTAATAGAGTTCGAGAATGAACAAAAGAAAAGTATAAATTAATTTTAACAACAAATAATTACATAAAAATGAACAGTAGTTCGAAAATGTGTGAAAATTTACAAAACCATCAAAGGCCCGTTCGCGTCGGTCATACTATGCCGCTAATAGGCTAGGTCATTTCGAATCAGTGACATCTCATTAATTATTTATTAGCATGTTATACAGTAAACTATAATTTCCATCTAATATCAAATTATAGAAAATACATTAATACAAAGTCCCGATACGGATTTATTTGAACAATATTTAAGGGAGAATATTTTTGTAAAAAACTGTTTTTATGTTTTACATAAGACCGAATCGGCGCGCGCCATGTACGCTTTAAGTAAGCTCATTTTGAGTGACGTTTTCTTACAACAACAAACTTTCCAAGCCGTTGCCTAGCAACGTCGCGTAGCGACGGTTGTTATTAATATGGCGGAATAAATTGCATGTCAAATTAATAAGTATTTATTGGTATATATCGAAAATATTACAAATATGAGAAAAAAAAGCATCCTATGTTCATCCCCAGACCCTCAAGTATCTCTTTACGAGTATTTTATTACAATTAAATTAGCGGTTTGGCCCTGATTGCGTAATAGACAGACAGACAGACAGAGTTACTTTCGAATCTATAATATAGGTATGGATGGATAAGAGACAAGAGAAAGAAAAGAGAAACCTAGTGCCAGTTTTCTCCTTTCAGGAAATAAGTTATGAGAAAATCTACGAGTGTGGTAATCGTAGATTTTCACATAGCTTTATTAAATTTAATTTAGTTAGAAAGTTATATAGAAATTTAAAAATCTTATGTTTTCACTTTGTAATCTATGGCTATAGCCACCGATTGAAAAAAAAAGTAAATAGTCCAAAACTTATTTTAAAAGGCAAAGCTACTGTACAAAGCTACTACTATTAATTAAATACATTTTTATTTAATAAAAAAACAATTATGATAAAAATTATTGGTTTCAATATACGGCACCGCTGAAATATTGTAAAATATGTTTAACTGAGTTATGAGGCAGTTCTCGTAAAAGAATCGTTGTTGCAATTTTTATTCGTTGTATAAAAATATTATATGCATGTCAGTTTTGTAATATGTAATTTGTACGATTTATAGCTCTTTGTGTTTTAAACTATAAGGAAATATTGTAATTTCAGGCCGGGATATTTCGATATACTTCATTCTTCATCGTCAAATCTTGGCTAAGAACACTCTACTTTAGGTGATCTTTCAAATATATATAAAAAAACAGATATAAGTCGGTTCATCCGTTTGGGAGCTACGATGTGTGGCACTAGTTTTGGTCTGAGGATAAAAAAAAAATGTAAACCACACCACTCTCCCTACTGATCATAGGCGTCCATTTGATAGTTACAAATTTGTACATCGACCATTTTGAATATAGTATAACACTACTGTATATTTACGAACGTTATTACATGTGATTATATTGTCATTAAAAATAAAGGTTGGTCCCAAATGTACGTTGATCGATCGGCAAGAAGGTGGTAAAATTTTAATTATTAGATTTGAACGATAAAACCCATTAAAATTATAAGCGTTTAAAGTCATAATATTACTTTATCACAGATATATTTATGATTTATATTTTTTTGGTAAAATAGAATACCCCTATTTGTATGTGTATCTAATTTCGAAAAAAAATACCCTTATAGATTGATGAAGCCGAAAGGATGTTATATAATATACTTGTGAGTTCAATTACAAGATCTCGTCGTCCCTGAACTTGACTATACTCCATAGTAGGAGCCTCGCTATAATTTAGAGGGGCATTAACGTAAATGTGAACAGTTTGAGGCGCTTGCAGAGGTATTATGCAAATAAAATGTGCAGAACAAAGCCGTTGGATTTAGTAACCTTATGCTAATCATGTGTGTGACTTTGGGCCTATAGCACATACTTATTTAGTATTAAGAAAGTATCTTGAATTTATAACGACTTTACAAAATAGAATAAAGAATGGTAACCACATTTTTAACTACTCTATAAAAGCCTAATATAATTTTGATGATTTTTACAAATTTCCGCTACCCAAAGATAATTAAATTCTATTTATCGTTTCGCAAGAGAAAAAATATTTTTGAATTTTTTTTACTGTTAGTTTACTTAGGAAAGAACAATATACATTCAGAAAACGTATAAAAATGTTTAATGAGCGGGATTATTAACAGCTCAAAAGTAGCTTGGAACGGTTCGTGTAAAATACACAGCTGTTTAACTTAGCTGGACAGGCTGGCGCATATCTTGATAATTTTTTTAAATATTTTTGCCTACAAAAGTATATAAAATTATATGTGGCATATAACGCTTGTTAAAATATTCAAATCCACACAAACACTTCAACTTTATTTAACTACTATCGCTTTGCGGAAAGTTAGTTGATGAGAGCGGAATCATGGAGCGGTATTATATACGATATACATTTCGTTTTATTATAATACAAAAAATTATTAAGTTTTTTTAGTAATCGTTTTGTTATTAAAAGTGCTTAATGGACAAAATCTTTTAAATTATAATGTTATTAAATCCCAAACGTATTTTTTTAGATTAGTAAATAAATAATTATTCATTATGCAGTTCTAGCAGGCCAAACCGCGAGGGGTTTGTTAGTCTACAAAACCTTTGAGTTTTTAACTATGTAAATGTTTTAAAAATAAAAGAAAGAATGAAACCTTACGTTTAAGCATAAAACATGTATCGTCATATTTTACCAACACAAATTGAACGATAAATAAGATAGGAAGCCCAAATAAACAGTAAAATCTAATATTCGTTTCAAAATTTAGTTGGAAACTTTCTCAGTGTGTTGGTATTTTGCCAGGGAATTTAGATTGAGATATTTTACAGTAAGAGGTTCACGAGGGTAGGCGCCTCCCTAAGGGCGTGAAATCAAATTTTTCCTCGTTGCGTGCCGTAACAATCATACCTTTATTTGAGCCAGCAGTCGTAGTGGAGACGTGATTCTTCCGTACTTCCAGCCTGCCACGAGATGATAACGGAATGAAACCATAAAATCGACTTGGAGGTGAGAGTGCGACATTTTCAAAATGATATCCAGCAAATTTTAGATAATAAGAGCTACATAGAATTTTATGAATCTTTCAGAATATAATTTCAACCTTTTTCATTAACATAGATAGGCTTCTTTAATAAGAAGACGAGACGAACATAACAATTCATTTCCAAGTATCCGATGTTCAAGTGCCTAATTAACTTGTCGTAGATACAGAATACAGTTTCATGTTTAATTAATGAAAACAACATTTTTATAAATAAATCATAATAAGTCTATTTTGCAAGAATATATCATGAAAATGTACGATATTAAGAAAAGTTATTAAACTTAAATATAGTATATTAAAGAAAAAATAATTAGGATTTACTTATTGATAATAATTTAACGTGTATTTTAATAACACCATTATAAAAATCGAATTAAATGTTAAGTTCATATATCGCGTTATGTTTTATAAGTGGCTTTAATAAATTGCACGATTGGTAGTGTCTAAGTCATAATAAAAGGTGAACATTATTATATGAATTTAAACTATTTATTATTTACGAGTATTCCAAAGAATTTATGGAATAATTTGGATTTATATAATTAAATTATTGATTTTTTTACTATAACATTTACTAGTGAAGAATGCAAAAACATATTATATAAAGCACTGTTACATAAGCAAAGTACATTTTAATTTCTGTAATATACAAAATAGATTTCGATGTGGCTGCAAGCTCGTCAAGTGACGTTGCAGCCACGCCGACCTATCAAAATATCAAGTGAATTACAGTTGTGAATGTGATATTACTACCAGAAATTACAATATACGTAATTAATAATAATACGAATTAACGTGGAAAATTCAAGACAAAGCGCGGCGTTAAATTCCGCCACTGAACATATTATATTACCTCGAAGGTTTTTGATTGAATTATTATTGAATACATTTATAGAAGCTATATATAACGTTACTACTTATATGTCATGTCTGTTTAATAATTATTATTTCAATAAACATTTATACAAAAATATGAAACATTACGTTTAAGTACTAAGAAAATTCGTTTCAATTCAGGCGTAGTTAGTCTAGAGATTAGACTCTGAGCACCAAGGTAGCTTAAAATAAATTAAGCCCTTTAAAATTCAAGTAAATTTCAACTCAGGAGGTAGTTTTGATATTCAATATTAAAATGTTTTTAAATATACAGTGTTATTCAGCACTTAATAAATGTTAAAAACAAAAAAAAAAAACTTAATAATAAACGTATTAAAATTCTAACGTAGCAGGATTTGAATTCGTGTATCTTCAAGCGAAGCGTCCACGCCCCTGACCAGTAAGCCGTTCATATATCAAATATCAAAGTAATTTTACTTATACAACCTACTGAGTTTATTTAGTAGTAAAATATGATAAATATAAAAATATTCTACTTTGGCTTAAAAAAAATGTTATTTAAAAATATATATATCTATACAGGTCATTATGAAGATATAATATATACTTAACAATAAGTTAATTACATATTATATTATCGTTTATCCATTAAACAGTTCGTCTTTAATATCTTGATTACAAAAGTTTTATTGAAGTACGAGTATGTCAAATGTACAAACAAAGAAAGCAGCCTATATCTTATAAAACCAAGTCGCATTTCGTGTCTGTCTGAACTTTCTAACTCTTCTACTTCTAAACCACCCAACGGATTTTGATGGGGTTTTCACCATTAGGTCGAGTATTTCTCAGGGAAGGTTTATATATAGTTTATTATTTGTACATTTTTATGTAAGTTAACATAAATAAGATAAAAATGTATAAAGTCCTACCCGTTGGTACACTTTCGCGCATGTGCTGCTTAAATGGTAAGTACTACATGAAAATAATGTACTGGAGTATTGTTCCTCTTAATAAGATCTACAAAAAAGTCAGCGACAGCATATTCGTATCTTTTAAAGATAACGTGTAGTGATCATTTTTCTGTCTAAAAATAGTAATTTCAATATATTTTATATTGTGAGGGGTATTTTTCCATAATGGTATTAATCCTTATCCTTTAAAATACTTTATTA